>CM042550.1:17692105-17774605 GCA_023630585.1 Cranoglanis bouderius
ACAGTGAGATTAAAGTGAGAGTGATCTGATCCTCAGGTTAATCGTGTGATCTTCAACTGCGTTTAAACAACAACACGCGCACCACCGTCTCCTGGACAACTAATCACATGCGTTACAGCAGCCAGAAGGAGACCATTGTTTAATATGCAAACAGAGACACCATACCTGCTTCTCTCTCTCTCTCTCTCTCTCTCTCTCTCTCTCTCTCTCCAACACCACCATCATCATGCCATCATACTCTCTCTCTCTGTCTCTCTTTCTCTCTCTCTGAAAGGAAAATGTTTCTCTGTTGTGCAACAAAATTGGCGAGTTTGGATACGAACATTCTGTCTGTGTAATTTTGTGACTTCAGGTTAATGGTTTATGGAAAGCAGGACATGCATACACATGCGAGCGAAAGATAGAAAGAAAGAAAGAAAGAAAGAAAGAAAGAAAGAAAGAAAGAAAGAAAGAAAGAAAGCAAGCAAGCAAGCAAGCAAGCAAGCAAGCAAGCAAGCTTTGGTTGAGTTTTGATATTTCTTCCCATAAAATAATGGCATGCACAAATAAATGAATACAAAAAGAAAATAGGTATATAGTTAGAGAAAAAAAGAAGGAAAAAAGAAAGAAGACAGAAGACAAGAAAGATTAAAAAGAAAAACTGGAGAGAACAGGAAAGACGGACATTTAAACACTCATTTATTGTGAACAGTGTATTTACATGGAAAGAAAGAAAAAAAGAAAGAAAGAAAGAAAGAAAGAAAGAAAGAAAGAAAGAAAGAAAGAACGAAAAAGGGGAAATAAAGAGAATGTAATTTTTGCATTCTAACTTGATAAATTATATAAACAAATAAATATAGTTATCAATAAAAAATTAAAAACGTAAAACAAGAAAGAAAGAGAGAAAGAAAGACAGCTTTGGTTGAGTTTTGATACAGTATTTCTTTACATTAAATAAGAAAGAGAAAGAAAGAAAGAAAGAAAGAAAGAAAGAAAGAAAGAAAGAAAGAAAGAAAGAGAGGAGGCAGAATGAATTCGACACATTCTGGTTTTGTATTTAGTGATTTATGGGGAAAATGGACAACAATTAGTTTGTTAAAGCTACAAATTTGCACATTTTAATAAAAGAAACATTAACCGGGTTCCTGCCTTCTGCTCACAGACCTGCACTAACTTTTAGCAGGAAAGCTGGAAGAACCTTAGCAGACAAACTGACGCTGTACAGTAAAGAAAAGAAAGAAAGACGGAGATGGAGAGGCAGTAAGGCATGAGACGAATAACTTTTACAGGGGTGTGAAAGCTCCGGTGTGTTTACTCCTGTATAAAGAAGGTTTTATTTTGTACTGAGCGCAGATGGTTACGCAGACTCACTGGGGGATAAAAGAAGGAAAGCTGAGGGGAACTGGAACTTAAACACAAGCAAAGAGATTTTTATTTATTTGTGTTTGTCTTGGCACAAACTAAAATGGAAAATTAGTTCTTTTTTTAAATAAAAAATATTTTAAAATATAAATTTTTAATTTTGACTAATTTTTAATTTGTTTTTAGCGGGCAAAATCAAGGAAACTAATATTCATGATTCCAGTTCTACACACTATTCATGATTCTTTATTCTGTTATTATATAATCTATGATAAAATGTGCTTTACGTGTGCAGAAATATATTTTGGGAAAAGCAGGGTTGGCTTTAAGAATATAAAATTATTTTACAATATCTTTTTGAACAAAATAAAAAACACAATGTACCCCGATACTGAGGATATAATTTCAGGATAAATCCTGATGCTGCTACTGGATAAAGTTATAAACGGTAAGGACTCCTGAGGTCTCGAGTTGGAGTTTATAAGCAACAAGAGTTCTAACGCCAAATCTAAATGTAAACCAGATATTTATGAAAGAACATTACACTTTAAATCTGATGAACACAACATACATGGATGTAACTAACATCTACTGTGCATCCATATCCACAGACATGATGACATCCTCGTCCATGCGGAATTTCTCGATCGGCAGACAGCCGTCCTTCTCCAACTTATCTCTGAGAGACAGCGGCCGTGGCCGAACCAAAGCGGCCGTCTCGTTCTCCGCATCTAAGCCCCTCTCCCGTGCTTCCTCCATGAGCATGGCCGACCTGAACAGTCTCTCCAACCTGTCGCTCAACGGCCTGGGCAACAGCACCAATGAGAAGGAAGCCATGCAGAGCCTCAACAGCCGTCTGGCCAACTACCTGGAGAAAGTGCGCTCTCTGGAGAAGTCCAACGCCGACCTCGAGCTCCGCATCAAGCAGCTCATGCTAGAGAGGGTTCCCAAAGGCCATGACATAGACGCCATGTTATCTCAGGCTCACGCTCTGGAGCACGAGGTATAATAACACACACACACACACACACACACACACACACACGCCGACCTCTCACGAGATCAGTTCCAGTTCAGTTCATTCAGCTTCAATTCAGCTTACACTCTTAAAAAGAGTTCCTGAATGGTTCTTGGGATGGTTATGGGTTCCTAAATGGGTTTGTGGAAATCTCTTTATACGGTATAACCCTCTCTTGTAGGATTCTATTCAGGGTTCCTCCAGAGGAACAAACTGAAGAACCTTTTAGAGTCCTAGATGTTCATAATTCATTGATCTCTTAAACTTTGCAGAAGGAAAGAGAGTAATATGTTTATGTCTATAAAAAAAAATAGATTATTATAGTGAATAATGACGAGAAGAAATGAATGAGAAGAAAGAAAGAAAGAAAGAAAGAAAGAAAGAAAGAAAGAAAGAAAGAAAGAAAGAAAGAAAGAACGAACAATAGAGAGAAGAAAGAAACAGAGGGAAAAGTGTGAGACAGTGAGAGAACATGTTCTTTTTTTTATGGTAATCCTTTATGATAAATTCTTCTCCAAAGCATCAAAAATAGGCTCTACTTTTTTTTTGTGACTTTTCAGTACTCAATAGTGCAGAAATACTTCAGTTGGTACCATTTGGATAGTGATTTTTTAGGAAGCAGTCCTATTCCTAATCTTTCATTTTTGTATCATAGTTCAGGGTCAATGGTACATTGAGTTATTCCAGGGTTTGGTTGTACAGGGTTTGGTTATCTAATCATTTTTTGGCCACTGGGGCTGGACAGAGAGTCTCGGGTTGCCATTTCCTCAATAGTTCCAGTATCAGATAACAAACTGAGAGGAGAAGATTGATGGATTAAACCCAATCCAAAAACCAAATTACAATTCTATAATGTCTGATTGAGTTTCAACGTGACCATTGGTGGATCCCTCTTTGGAAATTACAATCAGTTTTAGATAAAAACCTCACATTCCATTAGTACTTTTACAAAGAGGTACTTTTGTGAGTTTCTCGTAGGCCTGATTTTGCTGTCGTAGACACAAATCGCACAACGTAAAATAATTATTTGGTCGTAAGTTGAGATTGACAGTCTTAGAGCGCAAAATTTATCACTCACCAACTCATTTAGTACCACTGCGACCAAAAATTAGAGTAGATTAGATTGGATTCAAGTTTATTGTCATTTAGCAGAATACAAGTACAAAACCAAAGAGATGCCAAAGTTCTGACAGTGAATAAAATCTCAGAGTGTGAACGCTGCTACAACGCTCATCTAATATCCACCGATAGGATGACACCGAACTCATGAGACAGCTACGAATACGCTAGCTGTGATGAAGAAACTCAAGATTAACTCAAGAATGTTTGGGTTTATGCGACCCACTTTTCTGCATGAGTTGTTTTCCGCTGAGTGATGATGTAAGCATAGCGATTTAAACGCAGGTCTATCGTCAGAGGATCTTCATTGTATGATCTCACATGGAGGACACACGTTATCATGCCATCTGATTTAGACTTCAGCCCAGAGTTCATTGGTATCATCTCTTACAGTGTGATGAGTAACAATCCTAAAAGACCGCTGAATACACACGGCTGCAGGAAATGTGAAGTCCGTAAATACCCAAACCAGCTTTCATTCACTGTGGATCATTTTGTAAGCCAAGCTGTTCGTCAATGATTACCCACGCCTCAATCTCTACTTCAGACCAAGCAGTTACTCGTTACCATACAGAATGTGATCTTTAATTAGATTAAATATTTAAAGAAAGCGTCGGTGAAGGAATTGGTCTCCAGCTGTGATGGAATTTTATTTCAGAAACCATTTTTTCCCAATGTCCAGGTCAGGAAGAGGACTCTGGAGAATGCTCGCATCATGCTGGAGATTGACAACGCCAAGCTGGCTGCAGATGACTTCAGAATCAAGTGAGTAAAGGGATAACTGTTCTGCTTTAAACAAATCTGCATCCTTAGAAAAAAGGGGGTTCCTCAACGGTTCTTTGGACATAGTTCTTTAAAATGGACAAGTTGGAGAACCATTATGAATGGTGTAGACCAGAAATGTGTAACCCATGTCCTGAAGATCTATACTCATTTTTAAAAGATTGTTCCTTAATGGTTCTTTGGGTAGTTAAGAGTGATTTAAAAGGTTCCTTGAAATGGACGAGCCACAGAACACTTTTTTCTGACAGTGTAGATCAGGAGTGTCTAATCCAAGATCCATATTCATTAAGAAAGGGGTACCTCAAAGGTTCTTTGGATAGTTACGAGTTCTTTCCCCAAAATAGACAAGCTGAAGAACCATTACATGTTCTAGATTTTATGACACTGTAGACATGACACATATCCTGAAGATCTATGTTCATAAAAAAAAAAAAAGGTGGCCCCTCAAAGGTTGTTTGGATAGTTACAAGTTCTTTAAGGATTCTTGAAAAAGGATAAGCTGAAAAAACATTACAGATTACCTTTCTGTTTCTGAGAGTGTAAACCAGGATTGTGTAACCTATGTCCTGAAGATCTTTCCTCAGGAGGGTTCAGCAAAGTTTATGTGGACAGTTAAGAGTTCTTATCCTGAAATGGGCAAGCTGAAGAAACATTACAGATTCTGTGTTTGACATTTTTTTGAGAGTGTAGACCAGGAGTGTCTAAGCAATATCCTGACAATCTATACTCATTAAAAAAGAGGGTTCCTCAACAGTTCTTAGGTTAGTTAAGAGTCTCTTATGACTTCTGGATTGACCTTTTTTCCTGAAAGAGTAGACCAGGAGTGTCCCATGTCCTAAAGATCTATGATCATTAACAAAGGGATTTCATAAAGGTTCTTGTGATAGTTTAGAGTTTATTTCTTGAAATGGATGAGCTGAAGAACCTTTACAGGTTCGGGATTTGACCTTGTCTGCGATTGTAGACAAGAGGTGTCTAACCCATGTCCTGAAGATCTATGTTCATTCAAAAAAAAAAAAAAGGGTTCCTAAAGGGTTCTTTAGATGAATGAGCATTTTAGCTTTCTAAATAGTTCTCACTTGGAACTGATTTTGGAAAGAAAACCCATTGTTGTTGGTTTCTACATACTGTCCTTCAGAGTTAAATTCTAACTATAATTAACCATTCCTGGTTCAAGTACGTACATTGGAATCAAATGTATCAGATTAAGAACTCAGGCAGTTGTATCTTTTGGTGGGAAAACACACATTGTTTCTCAAATAGCATACTATCTAGTGAAATGTTTAAGAGTCTGTTCGTATTCCAGATGGGAAACTGAGAGTGCTATGTGTCAGTCAGTGGAGAGGGATTGTGTGGCTCTGAAAAGGGCCAAGACAGACCACGATCAGATCATCGCTACACTACGAGGAGACCTGGACAGCCTGAAAGAGGAGCTCTACTTCCTCAAGAAGAACCATGAGGAGGTATGTTCTCTCAAGAATGCCAGTAGGAATCAGTGTGATGGTGCAGGACGACATTAATAGTGACATAACCTCAAAGAAAATGAAGTCCAGAGGCTATCGCACTCAACTCACACTATAGGTTACTAACTAGTGAATTTTTAGAATCGACAAAAATACATCCAGTAGCTTGTTTTGAGCCGTTTTAGACATACAGTATATTCACTTTCCCTCTCCCAATCGTTGCAATATATCTTAAAATAGAAATGGTTCTGTTCATCATATACACACTGTCTGCACATACACTTTGCCTTTGTTTGTGTAACTTTATTAGATTTCATTCTGATTATTTATTATGAAACAAGATCTCAGATTACAAGATCTGCAGAGTAGATTTTAAACTATCCTAATCTGGCAACGCTTTCATTAACTGTCCTGTAAACTGCTCCTTCCTGGTCCTGAGCATGGGGCAGAGTGTTACCTGCCCCAGTGGGCCTCTAGTGCAGTTCCCATTTTTGACCACTAGGTGCAATAATAACTCTATGGAGCTAAATTGCGCAACATCTAAAAAGGCGTTAGTATTTTGATGGAATTTAAAATGGAGTACAGAGTTGTGAATGAGGACTTTGTGAACATTTCTTGATCTAAATGGTAAGGCTCTTTTAAAAACTCAATAATGCATAATGAAGATGGCGTTTATATACTGTACGTTTAATGCATTTTGTTAAATAATGGATATGGCCTCTCTTGTCTGTGGTATAGCAAGAAGTCCAATTCAAGCCAGAGTTAGTGATTCTCTGTCATTTTGGATGCTTTCCTAAGACGAGTGTGTGCTTTAGAGCCTAGTAGCGTGCAGTTCGTGCGTAGTCCTTACAAAGACAACAGAAGGTAACATAAGACGTCCATCAAATATTTAGAGACTAAGTTAATAATGTAAAGACTGAGGTATCAAGTTCTTAACACTGATGCATACACACTTGTATGCACCCGACTAAGCAAACGTGAATTTACACACACTTACCATAATCAAATACTATTACACTGAGCTGCTGAGATACACATAAAACTATTTGAACTCTCTACAGGAGTTGGATAGCCTGCGGGCACGGATAGCCCAGGAGGACGTCAACGTGGAGGTGGATGCCGCTCGTGGTCCTGAACTCGGATCGGTGCTGTCTGAACTCCGCTCTCAGTATGAGGGCATCGTTCAGAAGAACAAAGAAGAGGCGGAGGACTGGTACCGCAAAAAGGTCAGTGACATAAACAAAGCAGTTGTGCTCGCAATCTCAATTCTGATTGGTCAGAAAGGGTTGTTTCATTTTCTATAACAGCACCTCGGACAGTAGTGCAGGTTTATGTTAATGCGTTCGTTCTGATACGTTATCGTTTCTATAGTAACCATATAAGCGGATAAAAAACATGCGTAATGGTTGATATGGTGAAGCTTTCTACTTGTAAAGAGATGTTTCATTTTACATTTATGGAAGGAGTCTCCAGTGTCAGCGTATCATAACAGCACGAAGTCAAGCTGTAAATTTTTTAGGACAAAGGAGTTTAAGCTTAGCGGTTTCTTGATAAAAAGACAAGATGAGAAAAAAAAAGAGAGGCTGGTGAAAGAACAACTGTTTGTAGCTGGAAATGGGATAACTTGTCTTGTGTATGTTCCACAACATTAAAATGTAACTATAAACTAATAATAAACTAATCCACAACATTAAAATTTAACTATAAACTCATTTTTTTTTAAAGTACAACATGCTTTGGTTTTGTTGGCAAATTGACATTGACATCTCTAGGCACGCTACACCTTTAACTGTTTTCACACCAGCTTTTTAAAATGATTAAATGATGGAACGTTCCAGAATGCGTCACCACTATAGTACCCTTGTGTAACATTCCTTATAGCCTCGTGGAACCACGTGTGCGGCGTGTTTAAAGTTTCCCGTGTTGCTGTTGTAGCTGGAGGTGGTGCAGACGGAGGTGCGCGAGAGCAACGAGGCACTGCGGGGAGCTCAGAGCGAACTCACCGAGAGGCAGCGCTTCCTGCAGACCCTCGAGGTGGAACTGGAGAGCCTCCACAAACAGGTCAGAACCATCATGATGAAGAAGGAGGGAAGGAGGTGGGGGGGAACCTTTTAAAACACTGCTCCTGTTTACAGGCTGAACTTCTAGAGTGCTTATAGAATTACAGCGCAATTTAAGACTTTGCCCTTTTCAAACACAAGTCCCCAAAGCGCTGCCCGGCCCGTGTCCCCGTGCTGTACCCTATTTTCGTTCCAGGTCCACAAGCACCTGGCTGATCGGGTCAGTCAACTTCAGGTCGAGAATGTGAAAGCGATGCCGCTTAAAGTGGTAGGCTTAAAGTGACATTTGTGCTCATGGAGGACTGAATAATCCCTCGGTATCACCTGCTGCATCGGCGACAACCTTTCTCGTGAGACCTTGATTTTCACTTGAGACGCAATATCGCTCTTGGATCAGGAGATCAGGAGGAATTTATGGTAAACAGATTACATAGGGGTCTGTTTCAAAAGAATTTCAGCAAAGCAAAAGCAACACCTCCCTCCCACACACACACACCTACACACACACGATTTTGTTATTTTTACCATTCCCTTTTCCATGGAATATATACAATCCGTCCTGTCCTGACTTGACATACAGATATTCTAAAGAATTGGTATAGAAAGACCGTCTGTCTGCATGTAATGCCACAGAATCATGTCTTCTTCTTTTTCTTCTTCTCAGAAGTTCAGTCACAGCCATGATTGTGCAGTAGATGAGAATCTATCTTATCATCACATGGAACTTGATTAATGTCAGAGAACTCGTGTTACACCTCCTGCCACACCAGCTCTTTAATTATATAGTGTGTGTTGCATTGCTACTTTTTTTTCTTGTTAGAAATGAGTGAACCAGTGCAAACACTGAAGCTTGTCAAACACTTCCTACGTTTGTTTTCATACGATTAACAGTTTGCATAGAAGCCTACACACACACACACACACACACACACACACACACACACACACACACACACACAAACACACACAAATTTTGTAGTAGCATCAACATTGCACTTGCACTAGGTCTACACTCTAAAAAAAATAAAGGTTCTTCAATGGTTCTGTACAGCACCATAGGTTCTGCAAAGAACCTTCTTCTTGTCAAGAACCATTTTCATTGTATAGGGTTCTTGAGTTGAGCTATATGGTTCTTTGGGGATTAAAGAAGTTCTTTATGTTTCTTTATATGTTCTTCAGAGCAATGTATTGGTTCTTCAAAGTTTCATCTCTTAACAGGTTAAAATTGGAAAAGGTTCTCCTGATATCACTCTTAAGAACCTTACTCTGGTTCCTGAAACCAATTACTAAGGTTTTTGTTTAGAGAACTTAAGATAAAATGGTTCCTTGTGGCACTGCTATGAAGAACCATTTGTGGGTTCTTTGAAACAGCAGTAAGTAGATGGTTGAGAGTAACCTGAGAGTACCTTTATTTTTAAGAGTGTAGGGCTATTCCGCCAACACTTAGGTTTCACCTGACCCTATACGTGATCTTACACCAGTCCATGAATTTCCAACCCAAAATACTGGCATCTGAAGGGGAAATGAATTCCATTCATGGAACATAAAACTGTTGAGGAACCCATGATGGCACAGGATGTAGACGGGGTAATGTCATCATCATCATCATCATCAAAAAATATTTTGTATTAGTTAAACCAGGGGGTCAAACTTTTAGCAGTCTTTAACTGTAAAATAAATGACAAGAACGTCATCAGTATGATTTATTTATGAGCAAACTTTGTGAGTTACGGAGGTTTGGATTAAACCAGTCAAACAAGATCTCAATAATAAACACAGCTTTGATCGTTTCCACCACTGAGTTGATATTTACACTCCTAGAAAAATTCCCATCAAGCGTTTCTTAGATAGACGGCAAAAAAAACTGTTGTAGGATTCTCCATAGAACCTTTAAGAGTTTTGCTTTTATTTGGAGTCTATAGTATGATGCTATCAGTTGACAATTACAATATCCAGTTACAAAATAATAGTTTATCTCTCTCTCTCTCTTTCTCTCTGTTTTTTTATTACAAAAACGGGTTTAGCTGGTTTTCCTGTACAGCACTGACTTTGCCATTTCAATGAACGTTTCATTTCATTTTAGTTCGTTACGAACAGAAATGTTATTGTTTACATTCCTGCTCCAGCGTTCCATGTCCCCCTCTTCTGTCGGAAACAGGTCAGAAGGAAATAAAAGAACGGTTAATATCTGTCTTTATATATGATAACCAACTCTGCGTTTAACCAGACATGTGTGTATTTATTTGTAAAATTCTCAGAGCATCCTTATACTTTGTAGTGTGATTTGTTGCTTCGAGAATCATAGGAAAAATACTTCCTGTCATCACCCTGTCTTCGAAAACCTGACTATAGTGGCTAATCTAATGTCGGATCTTCCTGAAGCCAGGCAGGTTTAGGGTATACGTTCTTTAAATCACACTGGAACTGAAAAAAATAATGTTATTAATGTTAAAATAACGGAACAATCTAGAGTGATTTTGTTAACATCTTTTGAGTACGTTTAGTGAAAATGTTTATTCGATTCCAGTTTACGTTTTTGTTCAACATGACATTTCTGATCCCTGGTTTTTATGCTGGTAGTATCATTGAATTCTGACCACGTCCCGTCCTGCAGGTCGCCGCCCTGGAGGGGAACCTGGGTGAAACGGGTCAGAAGTACGCCACAGAGATGGAGCGTCTGCAGGCCACGCTGACCCAGCTGGAGGAGGATCTCTCTCAGCTTCGGCTCGACATGCAGCGCAACAAGACCGACTACGAGCAGCTCCTACGCATCAAACAGAACCTGGAGCTGGAGATCGCCACCTACAGGCGCCTGCTGGAGGGAGAGGAAGCGTGAGTACTTAAATCTTACGTCTAGTCTATTTCGTCTTCTAGTCTAGTTTATTTCATGTATGATTTTCTGTTTATTCTTCTCTCCTGCAGTGTCAAGGAAGTCCTTCCACCTCCTAAGAGTGAGTATTGAAGCGTGCAAGGGTATGTGCATTTGTGAACATGTTTACCAAAGGGAAATAAATGACAAATTCACACCCATAAGCAGCTTTCACTTTGATAAGAGCTCTCTTTTGCTCGAGACCCACCCTGCTTACTCTCATAGCCTGGAGACGTAAATTAACTTAGTTCAATCCGATTAGAAAGTTAGCCCTGGCTTAAAAATACATCACGATATTATCTCAACTATTTGTCTGGTACAAAAAGGGCCGAGAGGTCTACGCACACACGTCTCATAGCAGCGAGGCGACTAACAGAGGCCGTGGCTGTAGACTAATGACAGATTAAATGCCGTAAACAGAGCAACGTAGCAAAACAGAGCAGCACGTCCTTGGCTACGCAAACCTTACACGTCCATGTGTAAAAGAAAAAAGAAAAAAAAAATCTCTCTCCATATCACCCTCACATTCTGGACTGACTTTTGCTGTTATACTCTCTGCAGAAGAGCCTGATGTTCGCACCAGGAAGATCGTCAAGGTGGTCACTCAAACCATGATCAATGGGAAAGTGGTGGACGAATCCAGCGAGGTTGAACAAATCGAAGAGTCCAAGAAGTGAGAATCGGGGTCCAAAATAAAGCTCCCATTGTTTGTAACACATTAACCCCCCCCCCCCCACCAGGAGGCCCCCTGAAGGACTCTCGCGTTTCAGTTTCAGACCCATCAAAGCCTTTCAGACAGATCACCTTTCCTGCCTCTTTCTCCAGCTACACAAAGAGGCCACATTACTAGAGTAGACAGATATCTGCTTCAGCGCTGTACACGGGATAAGTCCTTCCTTTGTTCTTTAGTGTTTTTATCAAAAGAAACATCCTTTATTATTTTTTTCCCTTTTCCTGCTTGCTTGCAATTTGAGCATTTCTTCTAGGATTATGAAAGCAGCATGAAAGTAGTATTCTGTAATCTGTAAACAATTTAAACGATGGATAGTGTAACGAATAAAACAATAATAAAATAAAATAGTCCATTCGATCTACACGTTTGATGTAATTATTGGTGTTTTGCTCATTTCGTGATGCTGTTTGGGTTAAATAACGCTCCATGCACTGCGGTCGTACAAATCACATAATCTATATCGTTTAATTTTCTAGATTTTTAAACTTTCTTGCCTTTTATTTAACAGACTGAGATGTGCTAGCAGTAGTTTGTTTTTAATACTATAGGAATTAAACCACTAAACAAAATATTCCCTGATGGTCAACCAGCTTAACTAAACAATTTAAAGTGCATCCTCATGACTCCTCTTTATGTATATGTGCTCTATTTAACATTAAAATCCATCTCTAACATGTTTACACAGAGTTATTGAATAAATATGACAGTTTACAAACAGCAGCCTCTCATAAAATAACATGTCTCATATCTAAAAAGTCCAAAAAAAGTCAAACGAAATGATTTGTTGACATATTTATTGATATTTTGTTGATTTTGGCATAAGGTATACACATTGTAAGCTGTATATTACACATAATCTAATAGTAGTTTCTTATTTTTTCTTTGAAGTTATTTTTAAGCAGATAAAATATGGGCTAACTATGTTTTTTAATGCTATTGAAACTAATCCACTAAACAAAATCTGTGGAGTTTTTTGTGCTTTTTTTGTGAAAAACTACTTGAATTCACGAAATTGCAATCACATAAAATAGTTTTGCATGCTCTTTCGCAGTGATGTTTGTTGGTAAATGAGACATTTTAGCTGTGTTCGTGTTCAAAGCACATGAATATAACAGGGTTTTGGCTGAATGCATGTTGTGATGACGTCACATGACACGTCTTGGCCCAAATCTGCAGAAAAAATATAGAAAAATTGCAAGCTCCTCCTAATATTACAGAGTTTGCTTGATTTTGTGTTCATTTCTGCGATCGCAAAGTTGTGAAATCCTGGAGGGACTGATAATTAAACTATTATCGAATAGTAGTCTGATGACAGGAATCTGATGATCCCTGTTCCTTTTCTACCTTTAATAAATTAGTTTTATTTTAATGTTAGAATCCTTTACAACACTAACACATTTACATATAGTTTATGGATAAATGTCACAGTTACAAAACAACAGCATCCCATAAAAATAGCACATCTGACTTCCAAAAAGTAAAAAGAAAATCCGATCTAGAACTCTAATACGGTTCTTTGGTTGTCGGTCTGGGGGAAGGTTCTGTGTAGAACCTGATATAAGGATCAAAAGTGTTTCTCTATCAGTGAAGCTCACAATAGGAAGCTAAACAAAACCCGCCAAAACCATCTAAAGAACCCACTGATCTTATTTTTAGACTTACGTATACTTTCACTTCACTTTTACATTTTATCCTTACGCATTTTATTAGATTATAATTGAACTTTTCGAATATTAATTGGATTGTACAGCACTTATTGAGCTACCAGGTGTATGAAAGGTTCTCCATTCTCTTTTGTACCAGCTTCAGCCGGGTGTTAGAGTCTGAAAGTGTGTCTTTCTCCTAGAACTCCAAAGCTAAATATTTGCATACTATTTTCGTTACGAATGCACGCAGGGCCGTATTCAGAGATCAAAAGATGCATCCGTAGTTACGCCGAGAACGTTCTCCTAATTCAGGCTCGTCTTACAGAGGTGTTTATGTTGTGTAAGAGATTCTGGGTGGCATTTCAGATTATGAAAATGACCTGTGTGCGGGTTACACCTACAGCATCCTCTTTATATCAAGCACTTTCCTTTAAGGTCAGAAATAATCAAGGGGATTGAAAAAACAGACTGACAAAGAGACAAATTTTAAAAAATCTAATTTAAACTAATGGGATAATAGACAAACAGGTTGTGGTTGATGGCGATGGATAACCATAGTGGTGATAATTATGTTTATCAGTTATGCAGCAGATCTGAATAATAATCGAATATCATACCAGACATATTCACCAATCATAAATAAATAAAAAGCATCAACACTTAAATATGTTCTTAAAAGTATTTAAAAGTAAAAATGAAATGTTAACTTCTCTCATTAATATGCTGATGCGTTCTCTCTTTGGTTATCAGTTTCCATTACCCACAATGCTCTTTGACTACCTGTTGATAATGGTGCAGTGTGATTTAACCCTCGCTTCATCTCTACCTAAAGAGAGCGATGCAGCGGCACTTTAGTCCTTTAGTCTGTCCAGCTCTGTCACCTCATCATCTCTACACTCTGCTCAAACAGGTCACCTTCCGAAGCTTCAGCTTTCATACTCAACACCTCCGCGCTCGTCATCTCGTAGATCAAGTCTCTTCTTAGTGTAACTCAGTGTTGTATAGCCACATTGCATTCTGGGAATTCTACGCTGGATTTCTGATTAATATGATTTATTATTAGCAATAACAATAACAATAAGAGCACCCGCACTATGACACACAATCACGAACTTCTCACAGGAATTATGAAAACACAGCATCAACCAACAAATCAGCACCAGACTCATTAAATTAAACACATCACAAATATTTAAATATAAATATATTTAATGTTGAGTTGAGTTTAACTTTAAGGTAACAGTCAGTGGGTATGAAGTAATGTCTATACCTTTTCTTACGACTTCATTCGTATGAAATCCAACCACATCACCATCGTTAGTTTGTACATTTTGTACATGAAATATGAAGAGCAAGTGAAGTGAAAGTGAGATGAGTGGACAATCCTTATGCGAAGGTGTTTGATTGGTATCCATGTGAATTGACGTAGAGTTGATTTTGTTTTTATCAGAAGAAATTTGTATGGAAGGTTGGAATGAAATATAGAAGTAAAAACGTGTGTGGTTTCTTCATAACTGGGCACGAGAACAAGTATTGATATTCAATTACATTCAGGTAGAGTATAAATCCATGTGCACTTCACTCATCTCTGAGCTCTTCAGCTCTGAACAACACTTTGCACTTTGTTGTTATTCAGCAGCAGTGAGGTTGTAGATCGTTTTGTAGAAAAGTGTTCAGTGTGTCCTTTTCATTAAAACAAATTGTGAATCAAAGGTCTGAGCTCTACAGGCGTGATAACCATCTTTCTTAGCCAAGGATTGGCGACCTCTTCATTCTTTTCAACTCACATGTAATTAGAGCTATTTAAGCCGCCGTGCTTGGCTGATCACCAAAACCCCACAGTCAAATACCTGCTTTGTCTTCTTTATTTGTCACTTTGTATAACTTACAGATTTTATGCCTTGTTAGAAAACGAAGTAACCGATCCTGAGTTTGTCACCATTAAAGAAACAGCTGTGATTCACTACAAGAGTATTTTTCCTCTTTAATATTTAACTTGGCGGTGAATCTATGGGTCATGTGGCTTCTCTGCATAAAGAACACTGCAGAGTGTGTGTGTGTGTGTGTGTGTGTGTGTGTGTGTGTGTGTGTGTGTGTGTGTGTGTGTCAGGATGACAGTACAGAGAAGAAGAGACGTGATTATGCGAAAACAGAATAAACAAAGGCTTGAGGTAATGTCACATCTCAGTGATGAGGAGAATTAAACACCAGGATGTCAATATTGACGTACAGGGAAGTTCTTCATACATACGCTGCTCTCCTCTTAGTGGGGTTAGGATGAGTCGGGAATTAGTTTAAAATAGTTTACGTAAAAGCTGCTGCTGTAATCATAAAGACTGTCCTGCGCATCCCAGGGAAGTAGTTCTGGCTGTAACACGAACAACAGGTTTATATTAACACTCCATCTTAACCATAAACTGTTAAAATGTGTGACATGTCGTTCATTAATGATTTAAACACTTTTAACACACCCCGGACTGTGTAGTTATATGAAAATAATCCCCTCTGTGTTGGACCGTATCACACCCCGGCCGGCGTGGATGATTTTCTCGAGTGTGTTATTCCTTACATAATCCATCTATCCTATACAGAGAACGATGGGTTCCCTTTTTGAGTCTCGAGGGTTCTACTTCGTGTCGTCTCAGGGAGTTTTTCCTAGTCACTGCTCATCATCATAATCAAGTATGCAGGTGATACCATGGTGGTAGGTCACATCAGCAACAATGATGTGTCAGCCTACAGGGAGGAGATCCAAAGCCTAGCAGCATGGTGTTCAGCCGACAACCTCACCCTCAACTCCAAGAAGCTCATTGTGGACTTCTGGAAATCTAAAAGCAGCAGACTGAAGTAGAGCATGTCACCAGCTTCAAGTTCCTGGGTGTCCACATCTCTGAGGATCTGTCCTGGCACCATAATACTTCAGTTCTGGTTAGAAAGGCAAAACAGCATCTTTACTTCCTGAAGAGACTGAAGAAAATTCATCTGTCTCCCCAGATCTTAACAAGTTTCTATCACTGCACCATTGACAGCATCCTGACCTGGTATGGCAGCTCCATGGTGTCTGAAAGATGCCTACAAAGTCATCTGTGACCAACTACCAGCCATTGAACATCTTTACCACAGTAGATGTCTGTGTAGAGTACGCAACATCATCAGAGACTCCTTCCATCTCAGTCTCAAACTGTTCAACCTACCTCCTTCCGGGAGGAACATTCAGGAACATTTGCACCAGAACCAGCAGTTTCAGGGCCAGCTGTGTACTCAACAGCTACTGCACATATTCACTGCCTATAACCTTATTCATTTATTTACTGTATATATATTTACATATTCAACCTGCACTATCTATCTATCTATCTATCTATCTATCTATCTATTAGGGATTTAAATCTACATCCAGATTTCTGTAAAGCTGTCTATTGTTAAAATCATTATACAAATAAAATCGAATCGAATTGTACGTTTGCAGACTTTAAGCAAAACTTAAATGTGTTTTTATCTTAAATAACATTATGAGACATTTAAGTGCATTATAAAGGAGATGCTTTTTTTTTTTTTTTTAAATTAGAGAACCCTCACTCAGTGATAGAACCCTTCCTCCTACATGTGTGGTATGTTTGTTGTGAAGACACTGTGAACCATCGCTTCCTCTTCCTCCAGACACCTGTGTGTGTGTGTGTGTGTGTGTGTGTGTGTGTGTGTGTGTGTGTGTGTGTGTGTGTGTGTGTGTGTGTGTGTGTGTGTGTGTGTGTGTGTGTGTGTGTGTGTGTGTGTGTGTGTGTGTGTACAGGTGTACTCAGGGCCGGATGTATATGAGAAGCAAGGGCGTAATTACTGAGTAATTAGTGACTAGGTCTGTACAGTAATGTCTGTTTCTGGATGTACAGGATGAACAGAAGAGCAGAAGAAACTGTACGCAAAAAAAAAAAGTACTGCAGATTTGGACCCAGGAACCAAACAGAACACAAACGCAACACGAGAACTCTGAGAATGAGGTTAGTGTGGAATTTTAACCGGAGCTTTGACAGTATAATAGATCTCAACTCAGTACAAAAAGACTTATGTTAAACACTGAAGTGACACTGTTCCTCAAGTACTATTTCCAGGGATGGTTCTAGAGCATAGAACCCCTTTTAGAAAGTGTTCTATCACCCCATATTGATGCAGCAAAGCTTCTACCATAACAAAAAAAACCCTTCTTCAAAGACTACTGAACAATTTCTGTACACTGCACAATTATAGTTATGTTCAAAAGAGAAGATTAAAAAGGCTTTGTTTTGACCCTCTGTAGGGAACTTCTCAATGTTCTATATAGAACCGTACAAGAAAATATTCTTTGGAGGATTTAGTGTTTGTTCAAAGTTCTGCAAAGAACCTTTATCAGTGAGTACTACAGTACAATTATCCTGCACATGTATCCACTCTTTAAAAATCCACTCTCTCTAATCTGGTTCTTTGGTTTGTTCCTATATCAGGGTTGTGTAAAAGTTCTGTGTAGAAATGTTTTCAGCTCAATACAACTCTTTTGTGAAGTGAAGAACCCTAAACTAGCCAAAGAACATATTGATGAACGCCTTGAAGAATGTTACTGCCATGTTGAGTTTTGAAGAACCATTGTAATATATAAAGAACCCTTTGGATCAGCAAAGAACATGTATAACTTTCAGGGCATTCTTTAAGTAGAAATGGTTCTACATAATATACAGATTTACACAGAACCTTTGAAGGTTCAACCAGAGAGACCATTGAAGAACCCTTAAATTTTGTTTGAAATAAGGTAGGTAAAACAAGGTTCCTCAAGGAAGAAAAACAAGGTTCCTCAAGGGCTTTTTGGAAGCTCTAGAATTCTATAGGGAGGGTTCTAGCTCAAACTTTTTCTAAAAGGGAATGGTGTAGGGTTCTACATAGACCTGTTAAGGGTTTTACCAAGGATACAAATTGAAAACGCTGAAAACGCTTTCAAAAAAAAAAGAAGAAGAACCATAACTCATCCAAAGAACCAATGAAGAACCTTTTTTTCTAAGAGTACCTAAGACGTGGGCACTAGCTGAAGACTGATTAAGTGTCCTACACTTTAACAGTGTTACCATTCTGTTTCGAGATTTCTAACTGAAACCTTTCAATTAGAAAACCCTTATAGGGTATTAGGGTTATAAGGTTCTAAATAGAACTATTAAAGCTTAAACAACAATTAAGTTCATTTTTCCCCACAAAATTTAGGACACTTAATAATCAAAAGAACCCTTGAAGAATCCTTTTCCCTTTCTTAAGGAGTAGCTGTCAAGTTAACTAGATTTGAAGAACCATTTCGAGATATGAAGAACCTGAACATCTTTCAGGGGTCTCTTTAAGTAGAAGGATTCTCTAAGAATAATTAGAGGTTCTTAGCATCCTAAACGGGTTCTAGTTTTAGGGGAACCCTTTCTTAGGGGTTGAAACTTTGGGGGTTCAACCAGAGGGACGCTTATGTGTTTTGTTTTGTTTTTAAAAAAAAGAGTTCCTTGAGGGATCTTTGGAAGTTTAACAGCTCTAGCTTTCCTTTAGAAGGGTAACTGAGGGTTCTAACTTTCTGAGGGTTCTAACTGAAAGTTCTAACGTTCCATTTTTTTCTGAAATGAAATAGGAGACAAACTAAAAAAAGTTTTTAATCTGTTAGATTTTTTCCCAGAAAAGAACCTTTTAAGGAATCCTTTTTTCCTGAGCTTGTACAGAAGAGTGTACAGATTATTCCTGATTAAACAGAGTGTGTGTTCACACAGCCAACACCTTCCCAGCTAAACACTCTTCCAGTCTAGACGATCCTAAAGCACACAGGTAAACAATGTTCCTCACAGGCTCTTAATCCTTTAAACACTGGAATGGTTGTAATAACTGTAATGTTTTTCTGCGTGGCAGCGATATTCCGCATACCACCTTGTGAAACTGCAGTCCACCCTCGAGCCGAGGATCGGCATGGACATGCAACGTTCCTCCACTTATGACATCACCAAACCACGGCCTGGTCCTGTGTGGACTTTTTACACTGTGGGGGCTGATGTTTGTCTGTGTGTATATGATTTAAGAATCCAAATATTTCAACCTTGTGATTTAATAATGCCAAAATTCTGGGCTTTAACTCACTGTGGCTGGAAATGACTGCGCTAATCCAGGGTGTGTGAGTTACAGGCTATCACAGCGCTGTTAAACTCTGGATTCTGATTGGTCAGAAGGTGTTGATTAATTTTCTTTAACAGCAGCTCTGACAGTAGCACAGGTTTATATTAATCTACTTGTTCTAATACGTTATTATTTCTATAGTAGCAGCTTGTTCACAGGGCGGACGCTCCACATGAAGTTTTCAATAAGGAGTATGAATGTTTCTTTAAAATTTATGGAAGGAGTCTCCAGTTTCAGCTATTTGTAACAGTCTGAGGTAGACATCTTCAGGACAGAGGAGTTTGTGCTTTGTGGTTTTACGGTAACACAACATTTATTTATCTTAGTAACTTCAAGAAAGAGGCTGGTGAGGGAACGACTGTTTATAGCTGCTATAATGTAGGTGAGAACTTGTTTTGTGGACGTTAAATGTAACTATAAATGGGTAAAACAAAAACAAAAACAAAAAAAAGTATGTGTCTTTTTTTTAATAAATAAAAAATTTAATGTTTGACTAATTAATATAAAGCTGTCAGAGCTGCTGTTATAGAAAACTGTTTTCTATCTTGGCACTCTCCCTTCGTTCATTGAGCATGTCAAGCTCAGAAAATCCCCCTAATTATCTCTGTGTCCTGAAAACAATCACTCATTTCTTCTTAATGGCACATTTCCCTGACATGACAGTCTCTCCTAAAAGTCTGTAAACAAAGAAAAGGCCGAGGCAGGAATCTGAATCTTACATTATCACGCTGTTGTAAAGAGATTCGTATATATAATGGGTATGGATGTGAATTTTTACAGACTAGATTTGAGTGAATATCTGTGTGAATTTGGTTACCAGATCTTCAGTTACTCTTCACTCTGTGTATTACAGACTAATGCCGCCCCCTGGTGTCCACATTCACACATTACACACTCACTCACTCAGTTTCAGTAAGCACTTTGTCCTGGTTAGGGTTGCTGTAGATCTGGAGTCTCCAGAGGGAATACACCCTTCATGGGATGCCGTGAAATTCAAACGCACACACATTCACACCTAAACACATCTTATCTTATCTGCCATGTTTTTGGAGGTTGGGGGAAAACTGAAGAACCCCGAGGAAGCCCGCACAGACATTTTAAGTAGTTTCGAAGAACCATTTTGAGATATGAAGAACCTGTATATCTTTCAGGGGTTCTCTTTAAGTAGAAACGATTCTACTCGGGTTCTCTAAGAAAAATTAGAGGTTCATAGCATCCTAATAGGGTTCTACTTTTAGGGGAACCCTTTCTGAGAGGATGATACCTTGTTGTTGGGCGCTACACAGAAGCTTTGAGGATTCAACTAGATGGACTCGTGTTTTATAGAAGAGTTCCTCAAGGGCTTTTTGAAAGTTTAATGGCTAGCTTTCCTTTAGAAAGGTAACTGAGGGTTCTAACTTTCTGAGGGCTCTAACTGAGGGTTAGAGTCTCTCTTCTCTGGGAACACAAGAAAAAAAAAAAAAGTTAAGCAAAAAAAGCATTTAAAAAAAAAAACCAAAACAAATTCAGATAAAGCAGCAGCGACAGTCTGCGTTTACACATTTTATCATCTGCATTTCAGATACACCCTTCATGGGACGCCGTGAAATTCGAACACATACATTCACACCTAGGGGCATCTTAACTTATCTGTTTTTGGACGTAGGAGGAAACTGAAGAACCCTGAGGAAACCCACACAGACACAGGAAGAAAACAAGAATTTTTGCTTTATAAATTATCTTCGTAAACTGTCAGCCTTGAAAATGTTAATTTCACTGATCCCTGAAGTACGGAAGTCGTGAACTATAATACTATGTACTATGCTGTTATTTCAACTTAATAACTTGTTATTTAAAGATATTATATCGATATTTAGAGTTATTATTTGCTTATAGTTTTTTTAAAACTTTTATTTCAAGATATTATGCCATTATTTTGACTTGAAATCTAATTATTTCGACCTTATTAATAGTTATGTCAAGATATTAATGAATATTTTGAGTTATTAATGTTTTTACTTTAACTCATTATTTCAAGATATAATGACATCACTTTCAACAAAATGACATTCTGATCATCTCATTATTGCGACTTAAGTCGTTATTTGAAGATCGTTTATCCTTATTTCAGCACAGCTCATAATTTTGCTCTTATTAATTATAATTTTAAGATATTATGCCAATATTTTGAGTTATCACTCTTTTTTTTTTTTTTTTACTTAATAACCCGTTATTTCAAGATATTATATAAATATTGCTTTAAGGTAAGTGAAGTTGCGACTTGGACATGCATGAAAATGCAAGGCGCTGTTTTGGTTTTTTTTGTTTTATTGTTGTTGTTTTTTTCAACACACGGCTGTCACGATTTATACTCATGCACTCTTATGCAATATTAGTAACTAAATAAATAAATGCATGCACCATCTTTAACAGCTGATGTAAATATATAGGTATATACTAATCTAGATGAGGTGCTGCACAATGCACTAGTTATCTGTGCAATGAAATGAAATGAAGTTTATAGGTTACATGGTTGACGTTTGCATTTATGGAGGTGTGAATGGGGGAAAAATCACTTTTTGTAATATTCAGTAATTGATTCAGTGATTCATTCATTTAATTTCATCTTATTTACAACCTGTCATAATACAGAAAAAACTTAAAGTAACACCATTTTGCAATTTACCGGCCTTTTAAAACACTTTTGTAGCGTGTTTGCACTTCTAAAATATAATAATGAATGAACGCTATGCTAATTAAGGCATGATTTTTAATTGTTAATAATTGTTGGTAATTAGGTTAATTGCTTGCCTCTGGTGGGAACAAAAACTGTGTTTTTGCACGTAGTCATGTTTGTGTGGCTCTCAGAAATAAGGGTGGTGCATGAGGAAGTGTCCCTTATAGCAAAACTTTCACCTGCACGAAACTGAATCGTTTCTGTTCGATTCAGTTAAGTGAGTCGACTGAGTGAATCGGATCGAATCAAAAGTATGGGCAAAGTTGTTCTGATATTTAAAGGTGCACTCATAGATTAAAAACAGACTAACAGTATATATAAAAGTGTATTTATTGCCTCCGGATTTCTTACCTAATGCACACTTAGATGAAATGAAGAGTCAATTGCTTTATGAACTAAATGGATTTAGAGTGGGTTCTTTGTTTTATGTAGGTAGATTGGCTAAGATAAATTACCCCAGCGTGTGAATGAGTGTGTGACCCTGACCAGGATAAAGTGGTGACTAAACATGAGTGAGTGAGTGAGTACATTGCTTTCGCTGGAAATGACATCATCAAAATATACCACCTTTACAACCTTCTGTTTGCATATTTCTGGCCCAGAAATGACAATGTAAATAAAAGTAGAGGGGAAAAAAGAGAGCTAGCATAGGATACCTAGCTTATACCTTCAACCGTGACTAATAAATAACAACGTCTAGCACAATTAGTACACTTATTTATCTATTTTTTGTAAAAAAAAATAAATAAATAAATAATAAAAAAAAGATTTGCAGCTCAATTTTTTAAGATACCATTACACTGAGATAATTATTACAGATCTGGAAACACTCTTAAACATTACAGACTGCAGCTCATATAAATATTTTATTATCTCATTATTTATTTTGATATAATGACTTGTTACTTCAAAATATGTCATTGTTTTAACTTAATATCTCGTTATATCAATATTTCGACTTCTCATTATTTTTGACATGTTGTTATTTCGACTTAATGACGTTATTTCAAAATAGTATGTAATTATATTTAATCTCCTTTTCTCATTTTTACATAGTAACTCTATGTTTCGAGACATATTATTTTTGACTTAACAATTCTTCACTGAGCTGCAGTGTGGCGTGTGAACACAAGGGGGCGCCAGGGGAAAAAAGGGGAAAAAAAATACTAAATGTGATCAGAATGGGAATAATGTTATTGCTCCAGCTGCTGTTGTAGCCCGTCTGCCTCAAAGTTTGTGTTGTATATTCTGAGATGCTTTTCTGCTCACCATGGTTGTAAAGAGTGATTATTTGAGTTACCGTAGCCTTCCTGTCTGACCTCTCACATCAATAAAGGATCTCCATCGTCAAAACTGAAGCTCACCACCTTAACAGTGGGAACTGGACCTACGGGTACACTTTACCAATGAAGCCTGGGAAAAAGCTCTATTCATCCAGTATCCAGTATCCAGTCCTCCCAAATTTGTCCTTGATGTAGCCTTATCCAGTTGAAAGATTTTCACCGTACTTAAAGGCCAAACTTGTCAAGATCCAACCTAATTTGGACCCCATATGTGACAGGGGCCACTCAGACCCCAGCCATCCTGTCCTATACATTTTGGTATTGTACCTCCTTCGCTACTTTTTGCCAATCTGTGTTTGATTTCTTCTCCTCTATATGACACACACACACATCGATCCATGCCCCTTACTTGCATTATTTGGTATACCGTCTAAGAGTGCATCCATGTCCTCTTCACAATCTGATGTTATTGCATGCTGTACACTTTTAGCTAGATTCTGTTTCAATGGAAAGATCCATCTCCTCCCGCATGTGTTCACTGGCTGAGGGACATTGCCCTTTTCTTATAACTAGAAAATATTAGATTCACTCTCAAGGGGAAATCAATTAAATTCTCTTGTTCTTTGACACATTTTCTCTCCTTTTTCAACAGCAACAACAAAAAAAGTATGTTTGGTGGTCCCCCCTTTTTTATTTTTTAAATTTTACTTCTTTCCCTTCTCTCTTCAGCTTCGAGCGGGTGGTCTAGTTGTAAAAACTGTGAGTGCATTTCTCCTGTTCCTCTGTAATTACATGTTTGTTTTCTCTTCTCAACACTCAATAAATAGAAATAATAATAATAATAATTAAAAAAAAAAACTCACTGGATGTTTTGCTTTTGTTTGTTTTGTTTTTTCTCTCTCGCACCATTCTGTGCAAACCATAGAGACTGCTGTGTGTAGAATAATCCCAGGAGATTTTCTAAAATACTCAAACTGGCATCAACAACCATAGGTCATGGTCAAAGACACTGAGATCGGTGAGATTTGCTCCTCATTCTGATGTTTGAACATTGTGAACATTAACTGAAGCTCTTGACCTGTATCCGCATGATGACACATGATTGGCTGATTGGATAACTGCATGGATGAGCATATGTTCAGGTGTTCCTATTAAAGTGGGCGGTGAGTGTATGATCCCAATTAAGTATAAGGCATTTCTTATGAGTTATCCAAAGCACTGTATGCATGTGAAAACAAAAAGTAATGAAATGAATGTATAGGATATACACTATGTACACTTGTGCATGAAAAGTGTGTCATGCAATAGCGTGCAGATTGTGTAAAAAATGTTTTTGAGGATGCATGCATGCTATACACCTTGAAAAAAACACTTTATAACCTGCTTTTTTTAGGGAGTAGAGCACATGGTCACTTTGAAATGAGCAGCACAATGCTGTAAACTTTAAACCACAATTAGGAAGCAAGCAAAAGTCCTGCAAAAACACACACTAGGGTACTAAATAGTGTTTAAAAGTAAACACTGCGTACTGTTTTTTCATACTTTATAGTAGTTAAGCGTGCGCTTTATCACGTAGTGTGTCTTTAAAAAAGAAAAAGCGACGCGACCCACGCCTCGAAAAGCGGCTCGTTCCGGCTTTGCCACTTCACATCTGATATCCTTACTCCGCTGGAGGAAAAATAGTTCCTCACACAATCACTGCGCGCTCCTTCACCCATCTTCACACACTAAGGATCAATTCTCTCTCACGATTCATATGGGATTTCCGTATTATTTATTTTTTAAGCGTAGTCACCGTGCTGGAAGGTGTTGTTTAACGGTCACGGCGGAGGGATACATCAAATCGCGAGCTCTCGCTTTGCCGAGCCCACGGGAGCGAGCGTGTTTGCGGGGACGCGCATTTCAGCTGGATAGAAATGACAAGTAGGGTTTGATATGATGTCCTGGACACGACGCAGACTTTTAAACGTGGAAGAAAGTGCCTTCCTTTTCTTTCTGAGGGTTTGAGGTTAAATTGGGGAATTGTTTCCTTGACGTGGGAAGAACACTGGATTATTTATAGGATGATTGTCACTGTGCTTTAAGGTAAGTGAAGTTGCGACTTGGACATGCATGAAAATGCAAGGCGCTGTTTTGTTTTATTGTTGTTGTTTTTTTCAGCACACGGCTGTCACGATTTATACTCATGCACTCTTATGCAATATTAGTAACTAAATAAATAAATGCATGCACCATCTTTAACAGCTGATGTAAATATATAGGTATATACTAATCTAGATGAGGTGCTGCACAATGCACTAGTTATCTGTGCAATGAAATGAAATGAAGTTTATAGGTTACATGGTTGACGTTTGCATTTATGGAGGTGTGAATGGGGGAAAAATCACTTTTTGTAATATTCAGTAATTGATTCAGTGATTCATTCATTTAATTTCATCTTATTTACAACCTGTCATAATACAGAAAAAACTTAAAGTAACACCATTTTGCAATTTACCGGCCTTTTAAAACACTTTTGCAGCGTGTTTGCACTTCTAAAATATAATAATGAATGAACGCTATGCTAATTAAGGCATGATTTTTAATTGTTAATAATTATTGGTAATTAGGTTAATTGCTTGCCTCTGATGGGAACAAAAACTGTGTTTTTGCACGTAGTCATGTTTGTGTGGCTCTCAGAAATAAGGGTGGTGCATGAGGAAGTGTCCCTTATAGCAAAACTTTCACCTGCACGAAACTGAATCGTTTCTGTTCGATTCAGTTAAGTGAGTCGACTGAGTGAATCGGATCGAATCAAAAGTATGGGCAAAGTTGTTCTGATATTTAAAGGTGCACTCAGAGATTAAAAACAGACAAACAGTATATATAAAAGTGTATTTATTGCCTCCGGATTTCTTACCTAATGCACACTTAGATGAAATGAAGAGTCAATTGCTTTATGAGCTAAATGGATTTAGAGTGGGTTCTTTGTTTTATGCAGGTAGATTGGCTAAGATAAATTACCCCAGCGTGTGAATGAGTGTGTGACCCTGACCAGGATAAAGTGGTGACTAAACATGAGTGAGTGAGTGAGTACATTGCTTTTGCTGGAAATGACATCATCAAAATATACCACCTTTACAACCTTCTGTTTGCATATTTCTGGCCCAGAAATGACAATGTAAATAGAAGTAGAGGGGAAAAACGAGAGCTAGCATAGGATATCTAGCTTCAACCTTCAACCGTGACTAATAAATAACAACGTCTAGCACAATTAGTACACTTATTTATCTATTTTTTGTAAAAAATTTACTTGCAGCTCAATTTTTTGAGATACCATTACACTGAGATAATTATTACAGATCTGGAAACACTCTTAAACATTACAGACTGCAGCTGTAATCGACAGGGTTTTTTGAATAAACAGTTATGAGACAGAGACAGAAATGCAAATGAGCTCTTAACTGCCGTCTTTGGTAGAAATGTTGTTTTTGTCCGTTACCTGCTACAAGCCTTCAGTTTTGTGATGCATGCTGGGACAGGTTAGAGCAAAAAGTGTCAATCCCTCTACGTTTGATTTTATTTGGGAGATACAGTCCTGCAGTCGCACAGCCGAAATGCACTGGCACAATAAATTCGACAGCATGATTCGATTCACTTAAAAGGTTTGTTTAAAGGAATCTTGTAAAATGATTCGTAGTTTCATCGAAGTTTATCACGGTTTGACCAGATTTTAAATCTGAAACTCATTTGCTCTCTTAAACGCTGAATGCTGATTCAACTCTCTCTTAGTTGAACTTCTTTCACTTTTATAACGTTTGTGTTTTGATTTTTTCACTTGATAACCACTATTGACTCAGATAGATGTTTGGTCTCTATGGCAACATCTTTAGCTAACGAACCTTTAATATAACCTGTAATTGCATTATAAGCTCACTGAAGTACTTGTATGTGTAATGTGCTGAAATCTAAATATTACACAGTGTTTATGAATTATTTCCCCTCATAAAATGGAGGAGGAGAAGTTTGTAGGAGTCAGAAGCTGGTTTATCAGAAACACAAGCATTATAGAAAAGTGAAAGTGTTTAGAGAAGTTCCACTGAGGGAGAGGAAGCGTTCAGTATAAAAGGGCGCGAGCAGGTTTCAGGTTTGGAGCATTACCAAAGAGTGATGAGCCCAGCGACTCGATTCAGAGTCGATTCGTTTGAACAGACACTATGAAGTGAATATAGAAATATAGTTTATATAATGGTCTCATATAGTATTATTTTAGACCATTCATGAGGACATGATGAAGCGATTCTTTTGTTCATAATAAATAACATAAAGAAATGTAAAATCAGAACAAATCAGAGGTGAGGTAATGCGCCAGGAATCGTCTGATGGCTGAGATAGTTGTGTGTGTGTGTGTGTGTGTGTAGGTGTAGGGGGACAGGATGTTCTAACACGCTGGTAATAGTCCTGTTGCGGTGAACTTTAAGAGCCTTGTAAAGTGATCTGGAAAACCCCACACACCCCCCTCTCTGCCCTCTGATTTGGGGTTTGGCGTTGGAGGAATGAGTTTCCCCTTTAACACACACGTCCATTTGCGTCACGTTGGAGTATAATTAGGCTTTGCTTTATTATTAGTATGCAGTGAGATGGTGGAAGGTGAATTTCTGCAGACGTGGCTGATATTTTGTGCGTCTGAAAAAAATCTGGACGTTAATATTGCTGTCTTCAAGTCTTATCGTATAGAAATATTGTAATTACGAGGCGCACGTGGAGTCGTGTCAATAACAGACACTCATCGTTGCCGTGGTACAGATGTGACGTCTCCAGCAGACGGTAAGATTTAAGTAATACGCTTTCTCACGCTTCAAGTTTTTTCCAACCGAAAACCACTTCATACTTTGTACACCACGTCAAACTGCATCTCCACCTCGGAAACTCGTACACACCAACTTCTGAGGAGGACTCGAAGGCAGCATGAAGTTACTTGAAGTTATGTCAGACTTGAACGTCATGTTTTGCTTGTGATCTTTTATTTATTTATTTATTTTTATCTCTGACACCTTACCTTCTATGCAGCAGCAGTGGGGTTTCGGTTTTCGGTATTGAGGTTTCAAACCCGAGCAGTTGGATGAGACACAGCGTCGTGATGAGCTCGGCTTGTCATTACTCACGCACATGCTTCAGCAGATGTGTCTTGATGACTAAATGCTTGTTATTTAGTCTCTACTGGATCTCTACTGGATCACATGGACAAATATGAATGATGTACCGAAGTGAAATCTTATGCAGCAGCTTTATGTTAAATATAGGTTGTAGCTTAAACTATGAGATTCGTTTAAAATTTTATATATATATATATATATATATATATATATATATATATATATATATATATATATATATATATATATATAGACTGCAAAAAAAATGTGTTTTTAGCTGCTTTAAATAAAATTGCTGTACAAATGCCAATTCTTTTATTCCAGCTTATTAAAGAGGAAGGATTTCATCTGTATGGAGCCACAAAAATATGCAAATGAGTATATAAACATCTGCAATGAGCATTAAACTACTCACATTTGTATAGTAACATGTAAAAATTGACATTATTGTATCTCACCCCTATTACCATTATATAAAAGTATAATAAATGCATAGTTTGTGTTTTTATAAAATCCCACAATGCACCGTAACAGGTTACTTTGATGCCTCTTTTCATTTCAGTGATGTTTGCTCAGTGGCACATCGTCCATGCGGAAGTACGGGCGCTGGGCGTTGGTTGCTTCCTGGCGACACAATTTTAGTTATTTAGGTCACCCGTGCCATGTGACTCATCAGAAATACTGAAATATGACATGCTAATAATGCTGATTGAACATTTGAACAGGACCTATGATTTAACAGACAGAAAAAGAGTAAACTGCTTTTAAGATGCTTTACACGACACTCCTGAACTAACAACCAATGGAAAAATAAATACTGTAATGATTAACTACAAAGACACAAATAATGACACTGATTATTATCTTTCATCAAATAATTGCTTAATTAGGCTAATTGTAAACATGCAGTATGTCTATAGGAAACGTGCTTTTGGGCAACATAATGAATTTTATGGACTTGTTTGTACTTTAGCAGGTACAGAATACCCATGATGCACTTTGTATTTATAACAGAAACAACTAGCTATTAGGTCAAAATAATGAAATAGTAAGTAGAAATAATGACGTCCCTTTAAACAACGAGGTATTACATCTAAACAATGACATACTATCTTGAAATGAGATATTAAGTCAAAATAACCAAAGATTAGGTCAAAATAATGACATACACTGCTGTGAAAAAGTATTTGCCCCATCCTGATTTCTTCTGTTTTTGTGTATATCTCATACTAAATTGTTTCAGAAATTAAAACAAAATCTAAGATAAAACAAAGGCAACCTGAGTAAACACAAAATACAGTTTTTAAGTGATAATGTTATTTATTTAAGCAAAAAAGTTATCCAATACTAACTGGGCCTGTGTGAAAATGTATTTGCCCCCGTAGTTACTAATTCCACAAATCTATGAAACTGCATTCATAATGGGGTTCTGCTGGACTAGACATAACCAGGCCTGATTACTGCAAACCCTGTTCAATCAAATCAACACTTAAATAGAACTTTTTTAGCTGCATGAAGTTGGTTAAAAGCTCTTACCCTGTAACACACTATGCCAAAGTTGAAAGAAATTCCAGAAATTATGAAGAAGGTGATTGAAATACATCAGTCTGGGAAGGGTTACAAAGCTAGTTCAAAGGCTCTGGGACTCCAAAGGACCACAGTGAGAGCCATTGTCTCCAAATGGACAAACTCAGCACAGTAGTGAACCTTCCCAGAAGTGGACGACCTTCCAAAATTCCTCCAAGAGCACAGCGACGACTCATCCAGCAAGTCACAAAAGAGCCAAGGACAACATCAAAGGACTTACAGGCCTCTCTTGCATCAATAAAGGTCACTGTTCATGACTCCACTATCAGAAAGACACTGGGCAGAAATGGCATCCATGGAAGAGTGACGAGGTGAAAACCACTGCTAACCCAGAAGAACATTAAGACTCGTCTGAATTTTGCCAAAACGCACCTTGATGATCCTCAAACCTTTTGGGAGAATGTTCTGTGGATTGATGAGTCGAAAGTGGAACTGTTTGGAAGACGGGTCCCGTTACGTCTGGCGTAAACCAAACACTGAATTCCACAAAAAGAACATCATACCTACGGTCAAGCATGGTGGTGGAGGTGTGATGGTGTGGGGTTGCTTTGCTGCTTCAGGGCCTGGGCAACTTTCAGTAATTGTGGAAAACATGAATTCTGCTTTCTACCAGAAAATCCTAAAGGAGAATGTCCGGTCTTCGGTCTGTAATTTGAAACTCAAACGCAACTGGATTATGCAGCAAGACAATGATCCAAAGCATAGGAGTAAGTCCACCTCTGACTGGCTCGAAAAAAGCTAAATTAAAGTTTTGGAGTGGCCTAGTCAAAGTCCTGACTTAAACCAGTTGAGATGCTGTGGCAGGACCTTAAACGGGCAGAATAACAACATATTATCTTGAAATAACGACATATTAACTCAAACTAACGAGATATTAAGTCAAAATAATGACATACCCTGAAATAACAAGGTATTATATCCAAATAATGACATACTACATTGAAATCATGAGATATTAAATCTTAATAATGACATTGAAATAATGATGTATCAAAATAATGAGTAAGTCAAAATAAGGACATACCTTACTATCTTTATATGAAGTCAAAGTAATGAGATATGCAATTGAAACAATATCTTAAAATAATGAGAAATGTCAAAATAATTATATACTATCTTGAAATAATGATATTAAATCAGACTAATGACACTATCTTTAAATAACAAAATCAAAGTAAGAAATAAGTCAGAATTATGACACTATCTTGAAATTGTCAAGATTTTAAGTAAAAAATAATTACGCTGTCTTGAAATAACGAGATATTAAATCAAAAATAATTATATATTTAGTTTAAATAATGAGATACTATCTTGAAATAGCAAGAAATAATGAGATTAAATTTAAATAAAATATTGGGTTGAAACAATGACACTCTTGAAACAATGAGATATTAAGTTGAAATAACGAGATATTAAGTCAAAATAAAATATATTATGTCATAATAATGAGATATTAAGTCGACGTAGCAAGTTTGTGCTTCAACCTTTTTCACAACTTCAGGGCTAAGTCTCTTTTGGAGTTTGCTAGCCCGAGTTCGGTAGTAAAGTTCTCGGGCGGCTCGGTAGGGGGCGGTGTGGCGGTGTGCTCGCTACAGGTGAGCCTCCAAATAACCAACCGAAGAAAAAAAGCTTGTCCGAATCCCAAACGGCTTCCTATTGGATATGTAGTGCACTGAATAGGGAGCACAAGACGTCGCTATATACACTATACAGTGCGCTTATGTAGGGAGTAAGGAGTGAAATCGGGATTCGACCTTTGCGCCGGACCACGTTTTTTAGTCGCGGTGCCTCGCGCTGTGTGACAGAACTTTTCCCGGTGTAACGGAGAGAGGAACATGCGCTCAGGGCCGGTGCCGTGAAGTCCGCAGCTCCGTGGTTGCGGGGGAGAAGGTTGACGACGACGACGACGGGGCGCGAGTGGTTCACGTGCGAGCTTGTCTCGAAGAAAAAAATGACGGTAAATCTCACGGTAGGACAAAAGAGAGACAAAATGGCGGCTACTGACCCACAGGCCACCGCGCTGTAGTTTTAAAGTTTATAAAGTTTATTTCCGTAGCTCCCGGGTTTATGTGTCGGTTCGTGAACGGCGGGCGCGAGCCGTGTCTAATAGTGCACGTATTAGAAGTCTGTGAGACGAGAAGCACGTGGCGTGCAGGAATGTGCACGCGCAGCACAGATGTCACCCACGTGCTCTAAACTTGTAAATTCTTTCACAGCACTTTCTTTTTTTCTTTCTCTCTTTTATTTTCCCTTTCCAGTCTTCTTTCTCCCTCATCTTTTTCTTCTTCCAACTTCATCTGTCTTAACTCTCTTCCTCCCTTTCTTCTGTCCCCCCTCTTCTTTTTTATTTTATTTCTTTCTTTCTCTTTTCCCTTTCATCCTTTCCTTCCATTTTCTTCCCCCCCCTCTAATTTCATCTTTCCTGTTTTTGTCCTCTTTTTTCCTCCCGTTTTCCCCTCCTTACACTGTCCTAATTCTCCACCTTTCCGCCTAATTTCTTTCTCTTGTTCTATCCTTGTTTCCCCCCATCTTTTTCTCTTTTCTTTCAAATTGAATTTTTGTCGTCTTTCATTAATTTTTCCTCTTTCCTCTCTTGTCAGTTTTTTTTTTCTTCCACCTGCTTTTTCCTCTTCTCTCTGATCTAACATTTCTCTCTCTTTCTTTCCCCCCTTTCTTCTCTCATTTCTCTCACCACTTTCTCGTTTTCCATTTCCTGCGTTCTTTTTTTTTTCGCTCATCCTTTTCTTCCTCTCTTTTTCTACTTTCTGTTTCCTAACATTCTTTCCTCTTGTCCTCATTTTGTTTCCCCATGTCTGTTCTCAGCTCCCTCACCCTTTTCTCTTTTTCTTTCCTTCGATTTTCTTACTCCTTCCCCCCCTTTCCCGTCTCATTTCTCTTTATTTCTTACCCCCTTTCCTCCACTTTTCTTTTTTTCTTTTAATTTTTCAAATTTTTATCTTTTTTCTATTGTTTTCCCCCTACTGTCACTGTATTAAACATTTTCTTTTTATTTCTTTGCTTTTCTTGTACTCTTTTTGTCCACTTTTGGAAAGGATGAAAGTAAATGCACTCTGAGCTGAAAAAGAATAAAAATTTAAAAAATGAGGAAAAACGTATATTCTGTTGAAGCTATATCGACTTGAGACATTACAGTTCATCAGTTGTATTTTAGATATTCTAAAGTTAACAAAATGAATGCAACAACTCTGTAAAGATGGCAAAAAAATGTTTTTAAAAAGTCTTAGATTTTTTTCCACAAGTTTTTGTTCTTTTGTTCTTTTTCTTTAAATGGTTTTAAGCACTGATGAGCAGTGATGAGTCTATAATAGACTTGGATGCAAGTTTGATAAATTTAAAGCTTAAATGCATGTTGATGTTCCTCAGAACTGTTATAAAGACTTAATTGCGTTGCTATATTACAGTTATAAATGACTATTTTATAACTAATTTTTCCTATAGATGAACTTTGTGCCCGTTTCTCCACAGGTGTGTGTGAGCAGTCGACCCCGGGCGTCATGTGATCTCTGTAAGCACGTGAACACCCCCCGGAGGTGCCAGGATGCCCGTGCAGGCGGCGCAGTGGACGGAGTTCCTGTCCTGCCCCATCTGCCTGAACGAGTTCAACGCTGGCGGACACAAACCCATCAGCCTGGGCTGCTCGCACACTGTGTGTAAGACGTGTCTCCACAAACTGCACCGTAAAGCCTGTCCCTTTGACCAGACCGCCATCAGCATCGACATCGAGCTGCTGCCCGTCAACCGTGCCCTGCTGCTGCTGGTGGGGGCGCAGGTGAGCAAGGAATTGTGGGACGGAGTGTGGAGGAGGGGGTTGTAGACAAGTAGGGGTGGGTGGAGCAATGCAGTTGGCATTGTGGCAGAATAAAAATGGGATGGTGGGTGGGCGTTGTGTGATAGGGGATGGGGATTGTTGGATATCAGGTGCGTGGTCTGGCATATTAAGTGTGTGGGTGGGTGTTCCGTGAGAGCAGGTGAGGATTCTGGGATATCCCACAATTAGGTGAGTAGGTGGGTGTTTTCGTATGGCAGGTGGGCGTGTGGGATGATGGTTTGGGTTTCTGGATTATTAAGTAGCCATTCTGGGATAGCTAGAGGGTGTTCTGGGGTAGTGAGTGGGATGTTGGATGGGTGTTCTGGGATAGCGGGTGGGAAGTTTGTGAGAGGGGCTCTTTGGGATTTCACGGGGGGGGGGTTTGGGATTTTACGGGCGGGCATTCTAGATGGGCAGTTTGGGATTCTGGCTTATATGGGTGGGCGTATGGTGTAGCGGGTGGGTGTTGTAGGATGGCGGACGGAGATTCTGAGATACCAGGTGGGCATACTGGGTGGACGTTCTGGGACGGCGTTTGGAGATTGTGGAATAGTGGTTTGGAATTGTGGGATAGCGGTCCTAGCTGGGATGCGATTTCTTGTTATCGGATTCTGTGAATCCAGGTGGTTGCTCTGGGTCAATGGATGGGCATTCTGGTTCTGGGGTAGCAGGTGGGCATTGTGGTGTGGCAGGAAAGATTGGTTGTTACATTGCACCGATCGTTGGGCGGGGAAGTGTGATGAGGTGGGACGGGTAAAAATAGTTGTTGTGGTAAAATTGTAGGAGGGGGATTGTGGGGGAAAATTTATGCCTCTCTGGACGTGTGGTTTTCAACAATAGTTTAAAAAAACAAACAAAAAAAAAACAACTTGGTATGAGAAACGAGCTGATGAGTTTAATATTATTGTGTGTGTGTGTGTGTGTGTGTGTGTGTAGGTTCCTGAAAGCCAGAATGTGTGTCTGGGCAGCACTGAAGATACGCAGCATTATGACGTGTGCAGGACCTGTGTGGAGGAGTTGGCGCTGTACCTCAAACCCATGACCGGGGGGAAAGGTACCAGCACGAGTCTCAACTGTGTGTGTGTGTGTATGTGTGTGTGTGTGTGTATGTGTGTGTATGTGTGTGTGTGTGTGTGTGTGTGTGTGTGTGTGTGTGTGTGTGAGGGGGGAGAGAGAGGGTGAGGGTGAGAATGTACTGCTCTGTGTGCTTTTGTTCTTGTGGTTATGAGACTGTGTGTGTAGATCAGAGCACTTCCTGTTTAGGGTGTTTGGCTGGGTTTTGTGCGTCAGAGATGAAGCGTAGAGTTTCTACAGCTCGAGGACGTGCAGCAGTAATTTTATTAAATAAAATCTGTGCTTTTAAAAAAAAAAAAAAAAAAAAAAAATATATATATATATATATATATATATATATATTTTAAACAGGGAGACTAATGTGATTTTTAAATTTGGCTTTGCATCAGTACCAAGCTTCCGATGTTCTCGGAAGATTTGCACGAACCGTGGAACTGTTTAGAGGAAATAAAACAAGGTTAATGTGGATCTTGTGGCCACAATCTGCAGTACAAAGTCTGAATTATTGGTGACCTTTAAGTTGTTATATATATTTCACAAAAGTGACACTATTTTCAATATAAAGTAGGTGGTGCTAAACACAGGTAAAGATTGTGTAAGCGTCACTCGCACCAAAGAGAACGTTGATGTCGCTCATTCTTTTTACATAAATGTTATTAAAATCTTCCACCAAGATGATGCTATAACTTAGTTGTTTAAGTGTAACTAATGCAGCCTGACCACATGTACTTCCCCTGTCCTGTGTGTATGTGTGTGAAAGGCATGGTGTCTCAGAGTGCGAGCGCGCTCAGTCGGCCCATGCAGAGGAAGCTGGTGACGCTGGTGAACTGCCAGCTGGTGGAGGAGGAGGGCCGTGTGAGGGCGCTGCGGGCGGCTCGCTCTCTGGGAGAACGCACCATCACCGAGCTCATCCTGCAGCACCAGAACCCACAGCAGCTCTCCGCCAACCTGTGGGCTGCTGTCAGGGCGCGAGGGTGTCAGTTCCTGGGACCTGGTGAGTCTCGTTACGCTGAGGGGTTTAAAGATGTCCACAAAGGGAAGGTCTGTGTTTTAAAGGCTAGTCTCCATGCTGTAGTGCGATGAGTCCCCTAGATGCCACTCTGGCTTTTCCCTGGTGCCCTGTCTACCTGGTCCCTGGTTCTCCAGACGCACCGAGTACTAGAGGTCGACCCATAGTGGATTTTACCGATAACCAAGTTGGGCGGTACCTGCCGATAACCGATTAATCAACTGATGGTTTGTAAAATTGATTCTGAACAAAAACATAACACTCAAAGTAAAATATTGCTAAACTTTATTGCAAAAATAAAAAGTACTGACTGTACCATGAAAATGTACTGTTTTTTTTAATGAAAAAAATGTATAAATATTAGTGTGTTAACTACTAATAAATAATAAATTAAATAAAATGTATACATCCAAACTGAACCAAAAAAGTTACACTTCAATTAACAAATAAAAATGGAGACATCCAAAATGAATCAAAAAACACTTCAAATAACACAACAAAATTTGTCAGCGATAGTTTTTATTTCGCCTCTAGAGGCCGCTCTTGTACTGTATGATGAAAGTGGAACCTTCTCAATCGATTCTGTGACGGACGCAACCGGGAAAAACTATCGGTGTCGATTTTTGCAGATAAGCGACAGTTCCAGCAATCAGTTATTGGTGCTGATTGATCGGTAAAACCGATCAATCAGACGCCCTCCACTGTGTACCCCTCTGCCGTTTCCCCCAGACGCACTGTAGGGCTGTTCCCTAAAACACCTTACAGTTTCTTTCTTGTTTTCCCAATGGCTGTGGGGATTATTAATAAGCATTTTAACATAAGCAGGCATTTAGAATAAACATTCTAATTGTATGTCGTCTTGCTTGGTGTCCATGATGATTACTCATAGGGCAGATTCTGATTGGGAGAAAAATCTCTCATGTGATCTCATAAATGAGTTTTTACAGTCTGAGAACACCAGCCACACGAGTCCTCTCCCCTGTACCTGATTACATCTGTGTCTAAACATCGTTGTGTGTGTATGTGTTTTTTTTCACCCACAGCGATGCAGGAGGATGCACTAAAGCTCGTACTGCTGGCTCTTGAAGACGGCTCGGCGCTCTCTCGTAAGGTTCTGGTGCTCTTCGTGGTCCAGAAGCTGGAAGCTCGGTTCCCTCAGGCCTCCAAGACGAGCATCGGTCACGTGGTGCAGCTTCTGTACCGAGCTTCCTGCTTTAAGGTCGGAGCAGTAACATGGCTGTTGTTGATTTACTTTATTATAACCGCATGCCTTGGAGTTTTTTATTGCTTACTTTGTTACTCCAGGCTGAAGTTGATGGATGTGATGACAGAGTGACAGAACATCTGATCTGTGTTGTGTAAAGATGCTTAAGTGTTTGAGAGGGCTGTGTGTTCGTCATGAGGTGTGTCATGTCGTGACTCCAGCATACTTGGCAGGGCAGGAATGTCACCCCTATCCCAGAATGCAATGGTGTACTATTTTTTTTTCTTGATGGGGTTGTAAAAGGAGAAGATGAGGTGTTTTTGACTCAGAAGTTGGCCGAGACTAGACATATCTGTATATAGGATGTAATAATAGAGGTTTAATGAGGTGGTTTAGTTGTGTGTGTGTGTGTGTGTGTGTGTGTGTTTGGTATCAGTGATGATTACTCATAGGGCAGATTCTGATTGGAAGGAACACCTGATTCCCTCACCTGATCTCTCACATGAGTTTTTATGGTCTGAGAATGCCAAACACACCGCACTGAGAGTAATGAACTCGTAACAAACGCTCGTGTTTACTGATGGTCAAATTTGAATCTTCCTGTCGTCTCATCAGGTGACCAAGCGTGACGAAGACTCCTCCCTGATGCAGCTGAAGGAGGAGTTTCGTACGTACGAGGCTTTGAGGCGTGAACACGACGCCCAGATCGTCCACATCGCCATGGAGGCGGGGCTCCGCATTTCTCCTGAGCAGTGGTCCTCTCTGCTGTATGGCGACCTCGTCCACAAATCACACATGCAGTCCATCATAGACAAGGTACTGCCCACTTTATATTTATTTACTTTTTATTTCTCATGATTTTGCTTTGAGGCTGGTTTCACAAGGATGTTTTGGTGTTTGGTGTCTGAAATGCACCTCTTACATGTTTGGCGTAAAGTATTTCATGTCCATGTCTTAGCCAATAGGGGGCAGTCAGGGGCGGGGCTTCAGGGGCTTTCTCACTCTGGGCACAATTTAAAAATTTTATTTCTTTATTATTTTAGTAGTTTAGTTTTTACAATATTTGTTAAATCAAGTTGATTTAAATAGATTTTTAAAAGCAGTAAATGTGAATAAATGCATTTATTTTAAAGATACTTTAGTTTACTATTTTTTATTCATTGCATTATTTACATATAAATACAGTTAATTAAATAATGAATAATATGGTACTAAAATGCAAAAATGTTATTTTTTGCGTTTAAATTTATATTAATTTGTATCTATTTTACATTATATATTAGTCAAATTATTTTTATATTAAATAAAATACACAAACATAAGTACATTTTTTTAAATTAAGTTTTATTTTCCATGATTAGCACAAGATTTGGTTTCTTCTCCTGCTCTCCACCTACAAAGACGCCTACTACAAACCAGCTGTGTGTCACAGTGTGCTTTCTGATGGAGGCTAAAAACGTCCTTCTGAAAGCAGCCTCAAAGCCTCAGCACACGCCCCAGATTCACGTGTGTGTGTGTGTGTGTGTGTGTGTGTGTGTTTGGTGTCCGTGATGATTACTCGTTAGGGCAGATTCTGAATGAGAGAAACACCTGATTCTCTCACTTGATCTCACACACGAGTTTAATAATCTGAGAACACCACACACACACACACACACACACATTATACACATTATACACATTGTACTTGTGTGTGTGCAGCGTGCCATTTTTAATTTAAATAAAAGTATCATTTCTCCTCCACTCCCTCGTTCCAGCTCCAGTCCCCAGAATCCTTTACGAAGAGCGTGCAGGAGCTTACGATTGTCCTGCAGAGAACCGGAGACCCGGCCAACCTCAACATCCTCCGAGCTCCACTAGAACTCCTGGCTGGCATTGACCAGAACCTGGGTGAGTGTGTGTATATTCACACACACACATGTGCGCACACACACTGGTGTGTGTGGACACTTGAATGAACCCCTCTCTCTCTCTCTCTCTCTCTCTCTCTCTCTCTCTCTCTCTCTCTCTCTCTCTCTCTCTGTGTGTGTGTGTAGACCCTGCCGTCCCCTTGTGGGAGGAGCTTGAGTCTGTGATGTTGGCGGTGAAGGTTGTGGTCCACGGGCTCTTCGAGTTCATCCAGAATTTCAGCAAAAAGAGTCACGAGACGTTTCAGGTAAGCACAGAACTCTTCTCACAGCTTCCCAGCCCACGGATTTCACACAGTGTGTATCATATAAAAGTTATTTCGTGCGTGCGAAGCATGAAAACGGATTTAAACTCTTATCAAAAAGTAAAATCCCCCCCCCCCGGAAAAAATCTCCAGAGCGATTGGTTTTAACTCTGACGATGTTTGCCTTCGCTGTAACTTCAAGAGAGCTTGAGTGACATGACTGTTGAAGTGAGATGTCACGTCACGTCCCGGTGAACGTCCCAAACGCATGCATATGCTGTTTTTAGTTACAGAAACGCTGGAATATTTTCGACTCGACGTATTGATGTCCTCGTGAATATTCGCTCGCTAAGAAAATTCTTCGATTTTTTTTTCACTGTCCCCCATGTTGGTGCTTTTCTGGAAAGTTGATGTTTAGATGTGATTACATCCTCTAGATTCACTTGATGTGTGTGTTCGGTGTCGGTGATGATTACTCGTTAGGGCAGATTCTGAGTGGGAGAAACAGCTGATTCTTTCACCTGATCTTACACACGAGTTTAATAATCTGAGAACGCCAAACACACTGTCAACTTGCGTCCTTGAGTTCTTTAAATCCATATTTTTGCCTCTTATACACACTGTTTAGTATAATTTTGTTTAGTATGAGATTTGGGACGTGGCCTTAACCTGCACTTTTAACGCAGGGGAAACTTGCTGAGGATTATTATTGTAAAACGGATCAAGAATTGTTGTTGTTGTTGTTATTATTATTATTTATTTATTTATTTATTTATTTTTAAACTCTCCAAGTGCAATCCCCTTTGCGGAGCCAAAGGGGGCGGAGCCAACACTCTACCATTTGTTTTAATCGTTTGATTAAAGATGTTAATAAGATATCGTGTTTAGATAAAGTGCACAGAATGGCATTTTGGACGCAGCTTTAGTTTCTGATGAAATGTTATTTTGATTGAGAGGTGCGCTGAAATTTTTTATTTTATTTATTTTAAAACAAATTTTAATACGTACGAAAATAACTCCTATTTATAAACACAGTAAAATGGATTGAAAGGTCCTAGTGAGAGATGATTAGTAAGAAATTACAGCATGAGCGACAACCTTAATGTTGCTTTCTTGTCTAATTTTTATTTTTTTCTAAAATGAGTTTTAAAAATGTAAAATAATGTACAATTTTTCTACTTTTTAGAAATTCAGTCTGGGTTTGACTTTTTTCTTTTTCCTTTTTTTTAAATCCTATATATGTGTGTGTGTGTGTGTGTGTGTGTGTCTGTGTGTGTGTGTGTGTGTGTGTTAGTCTCAGCCCAACAGTAAATACAAGACCAGCATGTGCCGAGACCTGCGGCAGCAAGGTACCTGCCCACGAGGTGTCAACTGCACCTTCGCCCACACCCAGGACGAGCTGGAAAAGTATGCACACGCATGATTACACACACACACACACACACACACACACGATTATAGATACATACACACAGGAACGACTATTTATAAATGTGTCAGTGCATTACACACATTCACGTGATGAACGATCTGCAGGAAAGAGCACTGCTTACATAACGTATATAGAGCGTGTTCACGCTCGCGCCCACACACACACACACACACAGAATCTCACTGCTCTTCTGCCCATCTCTCCTTCTCCAAGGTACCGAATGCGGAATAAGAAGGTCGGTTCAGGAACCAGACCGTCCCTTCTGCCCAAAACGGGTGCCGTTAAATCCTCGACTGTAGACGTGTGTATCAGTGAGCAGGAGGGCGTGGCCTCAGAGAGCTCCTCCCCCACTCGCCTTGTGCCCAGAGGAGGAGAGCAGGAGCAGGATGAGGTGATGAAGGAGCTGGCTGATGGATTCCTGGCTACCAGCCAAGACCTGTGAGACATGCTTCCTCCACACACACACACACACACACACACACACAAAAAAGACATTTTATCCGAGATGTCACATTTATAGACGTTATTTACACTCGGTCAGTTTTCAGACGTATGAAACACGTGGTCAGATCAATTAACTAAAGGAACCGTTATTCTCAGTAATTGTCGTGGTGTTCCAGGTGGTTCCAAGGATGTTGCTGGGTGGTTATGGTATCTTAGGTGGTTGCTGGAGTTTATGATATCTTGGGTAGTTGCTAGGGTGTCCCAGGCATTGCTAAGTCAGTGCCATGGTATCTTGGGTGATTGCTAGGCTTTTGCTATGTATCTTAGACGGTTGCTAGGGTGTCCCCTGTGGTTGCCAGGTGGTTGCTATGGTATCTCAGGTGGTTGCTATGGGGTCTTGAGTGGTTGATAGGGTGTCCCAGGTGGTTGCTAAGCAGTTTCTATGCTATCTTGGGTGGTTACTTGGGTTTCCCATGTGGTTGCTAGATCATTGCTATGGTATCTTAGGTGGTTGCTAGTCTATCCCAGGTGGTTGCTAGGCGGTAGCTGTGGTATCTTAGGTGGTTGCTAGTAGAGGTCGACCGATGTATCGGTTTTGCCGATTAATCGGCACCGATAGTTGATTCCCGGGACTATCGGTTATCGGCAAAAATCCATGCCGATAGTTTTTCCGGGTTGCATCCACTGCTGGAGCGGCTGTGAAGGGTCCGTTATCATTATACAGTGCAAGAGCCAACATATCTATGGCGAGAGTGGCCTCTAGAAGCGAAAATCACTGAAAACAAGTGCATTTGTTTTGGCACGTGATACTGCGCGCTGCATGGAGAAAGTGCAGTGCACGGACAGTGCTGACATTTCAGATGCACGTTTAAAACACAGACAGCGAAAAGGTATGTATACAGTACGCTCCAGTTCATGTTTTCATGTCAGTATAAAGTAATTAATTTGTTGACTAGATACTGCATTGGGGAAAGAACAGCAGTATGTTTGCCGACAAGGCTGAGAGGACGCTAACATTTAGCAGTAACTCAAGCGGTTAAATTAATGTGGCAAAAATACACGCAAGTCTGACCCAAATGTTTAATGTCATGATTGTTACCATACATTTGCATTAGTTCATACCCAGCTGGTCACATTCGTTAGCCAGCGAAATTGCAGATTTAAAGCCTGTGACTATAGAGAGCAAATTACATGCCACTCATGCAGCCGACAGAAACACAAATTAGAAATGCGTCTGATTTCAGTTCTTTTTATCGTCACACATATTTTGCTATTTTGATTAGGTAATAATCAAGTGTCCTAAAATAGAAGCAAATAAAGTGTGAGGCTACACATATAATATACATTTATGTAATTATGTAACATTTATTTAATACTCTGGCCTTTGTGGAGACATTTAAAATGGCCACTTTAGGCATGACTTTGGATTTATGTGAAATGGTTAACGTTTTACAATAAAATTCCATTTATAACTTTAACTGGAGTTAATAAATCCTTTAGAAGTATTGTTTATTGTTTGTTAATTTCAACATTTACTAATACGTTTTTAAATTAAGTTAATTTTGATTTTATCTGTTAACTTTAATGCGCTGTGAACTAACATGAATGAGGTACATTTTTATTGACTTTGGATGTTACTTTTTGTTTCAGTTTGAATGTGTCTTTAATTTAACTCAATATTTCTTAATATAATTAATATATTCATATTTATTTCATATAGCACATTTTCATGATTCAGTTCTGGGTTTTTTTTTTTTTTTTTTTGTAATAAAAGGTCAGTACTATTTTATATGGAGTGTTATGTTTTTATTTTTATTTTTTTATCCAGTATCCATCTTAAAAACTATCGGTTAATTAATCGGTTATCAGCAAATACGGTCATACCTAGCTATCGGTATCGGTAAATTCAATATCGGTCGACCTCTAGTTGCTAGGGTGTCCCAGGTGGTTGCTATGCGGTTGCAATTGTATCTTAGGTGGGGGGGTAGGGTGTCCCAGGTTTTTGCTAGGTCGTTACTATGGTTTCTTAGGTGGTTGCTAGGTTGTTGTTATGGTATTTAACACGTATGCTGTTTTAATCAAATTATTTTTTAATTGATCTGTAATTAAATGGCGGATTGTTTACAAGCTTCTAAATAAAAGGTTTCAGGATCGTGTCAGTCAGACGTGACCTCTTTAGCAGTACACCATTTCATCACCTGTTTAATTATATAAAATAAAGATGTCTCTGCTCAGCTGAACTCACGTTTGTAGAACGTTCTAGAACATTGAGTATGTGCCTGGCTTTTTTTTTTCTCGCTCTCAGGAAAACGGGTTCTCCTCCGAAGAGCCCAGCGTCAGGACCTCCTGCAGACACCTCACTGCTCCTCAAACCCTCTTCTCTACCGCAAAGGGGTCACGACCTCACGTACTTTCCTGAACATAGATCTGCGTATGATCTGCCGTCCTGCCCGTCTGGTGACTGTCTCTCTCTGTGTCTCACTCACTCACTCAGTCAGTCAGTCAGTCACTCTCTCTCTCACACACACACACACACACACACACACACACACACACACACACACCCACCCCCCCACCCTGTCCATCACAATAAGGTTTCTTTAATCTATTTGTGACCTATTTAATTGTAAATATTTGGACACCTCAAGGACATTGCAATGTTTAAATTTTAAAGTTTTTAAGATGCTTTGACTCTTGATGAATCTGTTTCTCAGATCAGTAAAATCGACACTTTGGGTTTGTTTGCTTCAGTTTTACACTGAATTTGTACGAAGGGGCGGGGCCAAAAACTTGCTCTTAAAAACGCACTTTTTAATTGGCTAGAAAAGCCGAAAGGGGTGGCATGTATAGATGATCAACCTTGTGGTAACCTTGACAACGGCTTCCAGCTTTTTGGAAGCTTGATCCAGATAGTAACAGTAACCGAGTATGGGCGGGGCTAACAAGAAACTTCTGCAGAACTCCAGCTCTCTTGTTTGATGGATTTTAGCAGTTCATATCTTTTAAGAAGTATAAAATAAAACACAATCATTGAACTTATTTATTTTCTTCTCTCTCTCTCTCTCTCTGTGTAGGTAATTTTTTCCCTGCTCCTCTGTCGAACCCTCACAAACCCTACCTGCCTCGCTTCCCTCGCGCCAGCCCCACCTCTGACTCCTCGGCCCCGCCACTTCTGGCTCCTCCCTACCCTGACCCGCCCCTTCCGTCTCGTTTAGGCCTGTCTCCGTATCCCCCCTCCCCCTCTTACCCACCCCTCTCTCACTCCCATGGTCACGGTCACGGCGTGTACGCTCCCGTCTACGACAGTCGGCGTCTCTGGAGGCCTCAGCTGTACCACAGACAGGACGGCCGGAGCAACTCGCTCCCTCTGGAGGTGCTGCACTCGTCCATCTATCATCCCCCTCTCCGGGAGCGCTTCAACTCTCTCGACAGCGCCTACTGCAGCGCCTCCAGCAGGAGAGCTGCCCTGCACCGGGTACGTGCTGCAGAAACCATGGTTACCATGGTTCTTGCTTCATTTATTAGTGTTTTTGTTTGTTTTTCCAGCCCTGAAATTAGCTCCGCCCTCAACTGATATGGAGCAACTTAGTCCATGCTTACCATGCCAAAAATGCTATATCAAATATAGTTATAGCTTAAGATAGACCAGAGACCCACATCTATGACACATTCTTTATTTTTTTTTGTCCAGTTATTTTTACATCCGTAGCTTTAATTCTCTTCCTTTGCTGATCATTTTGAATTGAATTCAAACGCTCTTTTTGGGGGGGGGGGGGGGGGGGGGGTAGATTTTTGTTCTTATTCCAAGTTTTAGCACTCAGAATGAGAAGTTGAAAAGGCATGTTGTGAATGAAATGATTCATATTATGGTAACCTTGACGACGCCTTCCAGATTTTTTGGAAGACGGATCTAGATGGCAACAGTAACCAAGGTGTGGGGGCGGAGCTTAGAGCCAGCTAGAAGAACATAAAACATTGAAACTATAAAAAGTTATTTTGTGCTGTAATTAAAAACTTTTAATGGTTGTTTACGGATCGTGATGCCTTTCCGAAATGTGCAAAAATAATTAAATACGTGTAAAATTATTTTACTGCAGTGTTATATTTGATAATTTTTACAATCAATTATTAAAATATATTTTTTTTAATATTTCATTTACATTTTTCCAAAAGGGAGACTTAATTCTTTAATTTATATAAAAAAAAAGACAACAGAAAAAAAATACATAATTAATTATAATATTATATTGCCTCTGGGATCTGAACCATCTAAACACAAAATACAGGTTGTGTGTGCACAGGTTTGTGTGTGTGTGTGTGTGTGTGTGTGTGTAAAGTGTTTAATTAGTGTGTAATGTTTATGTGTGTGTTAGGAGGCATATGGCCGAGTTGCTCTGGGCTCTGAGGATTTCTACCCTCTCCGTCAGGAACAGTGGTCGCATCAGCACCACGGCTCGGGCCGAGCGGCGCAGCATTCCCCCGTCTTTACTGTGGATCTCTGCTCCGAGGTGGGTGTGGGGGAGTGTGTGTGTGGGGGTGTGTGTGTGTTTGTGTGTGTGGTGTACAGTGTGTTTCATTAGAAGTCTTCAGTTGGTGAGTGTGACAGCAGAACGTTGTCCTCCTTCACTGTGCTGTTACAGCTATTTAAAGCGGAACTGTTGCTCAGCAACTGATGAATCTGAGCAAGTAGCAGTTCTACTGTTCGTTCGTGTGTGTGTGTGTGTGTGTGTGTGTGTGTGTGTGTGTGTGTGTGTGTGTGTGTATTTACACAAGCTCATGCTGGACAGTTTAGCTGCACACACCCCTGCCTGCTGACTCACTGTTATTTTTCTAAACGCAGCCTGTTGCATGTTAGTGGGCATTTAAACAAAACAGACGGAGGAGTTCGCCACTTCTGTTTCTTCTGTTGTTTCTTCTCTCTTTCTGTGAAATGAGTTTTATTGACCTCACAACGATCAGAAATTCAGAAACACAGTTAATTATTCCAGTAACCTGTTGTACATTGGGAATACCTTCGGGAATATTTTTATTTATTTATTTTTTTCCTCTTGTTAATTTAAACTCCATAGTACTTTTTGTAATTTGTTCATTTAATTTATATTTTATTTGCTTTTATTGTACCAGGAAGTCCCACTGAGATCAAATATCTCTTTTACAAGAGAGATACCAAGGTAGCAGCCATACAAACTCGCAACAAAATCAAAATACAGCATGAAATACAAACATCCGCCCACAATAAGAAACAGCTATTTAAACACAGAGGCCTCTCACGAAAAAATGATCACGCCGCCTTCACCACGTTCTTTACGATGCCCTTAAATTCATCAGTAGGTATAAATGTCTAATTTTAAATCGTTCTGCAAATTTTTTTTAAGCGTGTATATGCATAAATGTGTTAATGTTGACTATAAATATTTAATTAATTAGATATCATTGTAATTAAAATTGAAATAAAATTGAAATAAAAAAGCTCTGTTCCATCATGAACCTGTAAATCTTCCAGTGTAGCAGCATATTTTTTTCCGTATAAAAGAAATAGTAATTGTAGCATAATATTTTCCATAACAGTGATGCTTCATGTCATTTGAAACAATAACGAAGAGAAATTAAATCGGAGAAAAAGGTTAATTATGTAAGGGTTATACCATGGTCTGTCTGAATACTCGATTCTGATTGGCTGGAAGGTGTGTGTTTTATGCACAAGTAGTTAATGCACAGATAGTTCCAGTCAGTTTAATCACTGTTCTAAATTAATGCGCTGCCTATAAACAGCTGTAACCATAGTAACCTACAGTTGCATAAAGTAGTTAAACTTCATTCTTAAGCTTCGTTATTAGAGACGCGGCACACGCACGGTCGCTCTCTGTAATAACTTTATTATAGTTCATCCAAATAAATGTAATCGTATCGCACTACACAATTTTAATGCATGACGTGGAGGTAAAGAACCACCTGACGCGAAGCTCAGCGCGTTAAAATGGTGTAACACACACTTGGCCGTGGATTATCTCGCTTATACCATGGTCACTTGCCAAAATTGACAAGTTAAAGCTGTCATTGATGTTTAAATGAATTATAATAAATGGATATCGGAGAGAGATGGTGAGCATGAATTACCTGCGTCTGTGCTGCGTCTCTACTAATAATGAAGCTGAGAGTGTAACTACTGTATGTTACTATGGTTACAGTTGTTTATAGGCAGCGCATTAATTTAGAACGGTGATTAAACTGACTGGAACTACCTGTGCATTAACTACCTGTGCATAAATCGATTTAAACGCACGCCTTCCAGCCAATCAGAATCGAGTATTCAGACAGACCATGGTACAAATGAATATTATCACATTAATTATATAATAAATCATATTTCCCAGGCAGTTTCTTATCCTAAAATGTTGTTGGATGAAGGCTGAATTGAATGAACATTCAAAATGAATGATTTAAAAAAAAAAAAAGAAAAAAGAAAAAAATTCATTCTCAAGCTAATATCCTATACAGGAGTTTATCTCTCATTTATTATCCTGTGCTTATTCTGTGGCGCCTTTCTTTTAAAATATCCATTTAAAATGAGTTGTGGAATTTTCCGACTTGCCGGGCTGGCCTGGGGGTTTTCCTGTTAAACACTAAATGAAATGAAATGCATGTGTTCACAGCTAATTTAATGACCATTGCTAAACTCTTGTTTCTCCCTCTCTCTTTCTCTCTCACCCTGTGTGTGTGTGTGTGTGTGTAGCGTGTGGAGAGCGGTGTGTGTGTGAGCTGTAAATGTGGAGGTGCAGACACACCTCTCGGTCGTTACTCGCCGTGGTCGTGTGGCGCCGTCGGCCCGTTCGACTCGGAACCTCTTTACTCTCACTCCTGTTCCCAACACACGGTGAGAAATCAACACACACACACACACACACACACACACTGAGTCACTTTATAATTCTTTATGAATGGGTGTAAGTGTGAATCAGAATAATCAGGTTTATTCCACGTCTCTGCTGATGTCTCTATTATTTGCTGTACCGTAAGCATTTTTAATTATAGTACTGCCATATTTATTAGAATAAGTTTTTTTTTCTTTCTCTCATTTTTCCTAGCTAATTGAGTCATCTGCACTATAATTTCTTTTATAACACAAACTTTATTTTAACTGTTTTATAAAAGATAATAAACTAATTAAGCAGTTATAAAAGCATAATAAAATCTAAAGCACAGGTATTTAAACTAAAAGCCCACTAAATGAATTGAAATGGGGGGCGGGGTTAATAAATATTATAATATTATATAAATATTTAAAATCAGACCTGGCAGCCTTTACACATTTTGCGTCGGAGCTTCACATTTTAACAACGAAACATGACAATGTGCCAAAATGTGCATCTTTTTTTTGGTTTACAAACACTAATGAGGTCTAAAGAAACTCTTTAGCACCTTCAAAAGCTCCTTCAGTACAAATTGATGAACATTATGGAATCCTGAAGTTGTTTGAAGTTAAACACTGTGGTTTGAGTGAGCCTATTGAATTAAAAATAATAATAATGAAAAGATTACGGTATGTTAATGTGATCAAAGCCATGTGCACTGATATTTTCTTTCTCTCTCTCGGCAGGACGGTGAGTGTACGGCTAAACACTGGCTGCACGTGTCTGAGCCGTACAGACGTGTGAAGGACGAGGACCCCATCATCCCATTCGGCGAGGGTCCCATGATCTCAAAGTGGGGCGCCATTTCACGCTCTTCTCGCTCGGATCACCACACCACTGAGCCTGTTCAGGCCACGGCAACGCACGGCCGCACAACCACCACCACGCTCGTCAACTTCAGAGGTGTGTGTGTGTGTGTGAGAGAGAGAGAGCTGTTCGAGTTCATGTTCCTGCTCCAAACACCCCCAAATCAATCAGGAGTTTAGCAATGCGGAGACACTGAGTAGCTGATAAAGTGCATGTTGCACACTTCATTTTTGCCTTTATCTATCTATCTATCTATCTATCTATCTATCTATCTATCTATTTATTTATTTATTTCTATCGCAGACACCTCCGTCCCTGCTGTCCAGATAAAATCTTTACGGAAAACAGCAGCATGCTTTTTCTGTTAAAATAGAAAAATTAAAAAATTAAAAAATTATAATGGATTTCAAACCAGGCCAGACTCCAAATTTCCAAATAAAACAAAAATGTGGTAAAAAACAAACAAAAAAACAGTATGTATAAATAAATGAATGAATAACAATAATAATGTTTAGTATTACAATAATTTATATGTAGGTAATTGTTCTAATCATTATAAAATGTATAAGAATATAACATTTAAATACTGATATTATTGATCGTATACTTAATATGCATAGATAAAAATCAAATTATAAAAACATTCGGTTTAATGACCTAAGTTTACAATATTATAAAATTTTCAATTTAAAAAAAAATTAATATCCTTCCAGTGTTTTTCTCAATGGCTTGCACCAATTTCTCTTATTTTATCAAATGTAATGGAAGGAAAGACAGACAGGATGATGATGGAACACCAGCGCCACCTAGAGGTTGTCGAGTTGTCTGACGTTACTGCTGCTGTGCCTCTGCTCTCTCTCTCTTTTAAAAATGTTTTTATTTATTTATTTATTTATTTATAATAAATAATTTGCAGATTACAGCTCTCATGTGGGACAGGGCGAGTGCCGGTGGAGTCCCTGTGGGTTTGAGTCGACTCGCTCCGGGTTCCTAGAGAGGTAACGCACACTTTTCATTTACACTTTTACTTTAGCTGGAAGTGTGTTGGTGTGTGTGTGTTTGGTGTCGGTGATGATTACTCGTTAGGGCAGATTCTGAGTGGGAGAAACACTTGATTCTCTCACCTGATCTCACACACGAGTTTTTAGTCTGAGAACGCCACACAGGAAAAAGACACCGTTTTGTAGGGTACGTGTTTGTTTCAGCACTAACTGTGTGTGTGTGTGTGTGTGTGTCAGCGAGCAGAGACGCAGCTCCTTCAGCACCGCCGGGAAACGTGGAGCCGAGTTCCTGGTTCGGGACGGAACAGAGAGCGAACCGGACCGGGACATCGAGCTGGACCTGTGTGCTCTACACATGGAGGACTCTGACCCACCAGGGATCCAGTCCGAGGTAGATACTACAGATCCTTCTCGATTTTTAAAAAAAATATATATTTATTTAAATATCGAGATATGTCTTTAAATACCTTAATGTATATATCGCACAAGCTTAGTTGTAATTAATGTCTAGGGTAATTAATTCTTTCATTGTTTACGTTAATATTCATCTCTGTTTAGTATTCAGAAGCTTTGGCTTTACCTTCCTGCTCCCTATATATGCCCCACATGGGCAATGAATTAATATTGTTTTTGAAACTCGGAGTGATTTGGGATTCTGATAATGTCACGGTCATGTGACCCAAATTGTGTCCAGAAATATATTGCGTAAAATATTTCGCGCCAGAGGAAACGTATCGTTATTGCTTGAAATGATACGGCTCTGATCAAAAGAGCACGGCTTAAAATGTTAGAGATGACTGCATAGCAACAGTTGCCAAGGAGTGATGAGGCATGGCTTGAGCAATCTTCCTTACGATTTTATCCATCGACTCTTATTTCTGTCTTACTTCAGCAGTGGTGATTTTTAAAATCCCTCCCCCCTCCTCCTTTCTCTCTCGCTCTCAGGCATCTTTGGAGCCGCGGTGTGAAAATCACCTCTCCGGAGTCTTCGGTGATGGAGCAGGAAGCTTGCGGACAGTGAAGTCGTTACCTGAGCACGTGGTGGACACTCATTTACTGAAGAAGATGGCGTTTCGGTGAGCTGAGCTTCATATGAACATAGATGTTCACTACATAGGGTGTCAAAGTAACGTCCTTCAACACGAGTATAAATCTCGTGTGTATCCACGGTGCTGTGCGTTAACCAGGCGAATGCTGATTGGCTGTCGGGGAGGCGTGTCCTGCTGCATGCCTGTAAACGCTCTTTTATAAACGACCGTTTCATTTCCAGAAAACGACAGTCATGATATTGTGGCGATTTGCTGTATTTGTTCAGTAAAGATGTAGCACAAAAGCAAGGAAACTCAATTTAAAAAAAAAAAATAATAAATAAAAAACCCCTCAAAGGTGTCGTTTATTCCGTGATTTGATTACAGTGTGGATTTAATCGCTTAATGTGGACTCTTTTGTTTGTTGCATTGATTACAACGTATGTATAAACTGTTAAAAGAACGTATTATAATCCATTATATCCCTTTCATGCCTAGTGTCCACGCTTATGGACAGTCAATTTAATTAATTTTATTTTATTTATTTATTTTTAAAAAATATTATTATTATTTTAATATAAGATGTAAATCATCTCCAAATCACTTTATAGAGCATTAGTGTAAATTAACATGAACTTCTGTAGCTCTCTAGACTATTTGTTGTTTTTCCCCAAAAAAAATTTTTAAAATTGATTTGTAAAAACTATTTTTTTTGTAAACTCGTATTGTTTTGGGAAGGTGGTTGCGTTCCGTCCTTGCGTCAAACAATTGTCCTAAATTGTACTAAAGTCCTTTACAATCCATGTAGTTTTTAATACAAGTATTATTTAGACAGAATCAACATTCTTATAACATGGAATTTTAAGTTTAAAAAAAATCAAATAAATAAATATAAAACAATCTGGATGTGTCTAAATAATTTATGCATGAAAGGCATATTGTTGCTGTAAGACAATATGAATGCTGCTTAGAATGCCCAGTCATGATTCATAACGCATAATAAAGATAGCTATAAAGTGTGATGCATTTTCATTTATAATTTAAAAAAAAAAATTCTTTTCTTTCACTACACTTTGTTTTTGGCTCTTTTTGTTTTTGGATCTCTTTGTTTCCAGTAAATTCTGGTTTGATTCATGAGACACTGCCCCCTAGTGGACATGCTCACTTTAAGCATTAAGTATGCGAGCGTTCACTCTTAACATCTTTGTGTGAAGAATTATAAATCAGCTCTGATCTGATCTAATCTAATCTGATGTGATGTGATGCGCCCCCCCCCCCCCCCCCCCCCATCTTACAGGAAGTCTCTCTCCCCCGGGGGCCTGAACGCTGGAGGTCTCACTGTGGGCGGTCTGGTGATGAAGACGGGTTCTCTAAGACCTCCAGGAGACGCAGCCGGACCGAACCCGGGTCACGAGATGATTCTGAACGGGAGCTAAAAAAATTTTTCAGTATTTTAGAGTCCAAATGCTGGGTCAAAACTCACGGCGCAGATCCATGAGACCTTTGGGGTTCATTTATTATTTTCTAAAGCACTTGCTTTTCCCCAATTTAATTCCAAACGTCTTTCCAGTAATCAGATGTTTATGGAACGTAACCCTATTTAAAAACATTATGCCTTTTTAAAATTTTGTTGCTTATGCAAACGTTTATGTTCACAACCCCATCCCAGGTCACCTAACTGCCAATCAGAATGCACTCCTCAGCCAATCGGAGGCCTCCGATTACTCTTGCATTGGAAATAATAATAATAATAATAATAATAATAATAATAATAATAATCTGCATATGTGATAAGCTTAGTCTATTGCAGTTCCTGTCTGTAGGTTTCTATATTTCTACTAAATGTTTACAGCGTGTGTGTGTGTGTGAGGGGGGGAAAAAGCCTGGTGCTCAGTAAATACTGTACATTGCATACGTCATGGTGCAGTACTAATGACTCAGTTGACATGCATGAAACAAATGGAGTGCTTTTTTGTTTTGTATTAGGTTTTGTAACGAACTCTTTGCGTGAATAATGAAGTAGTATACGGTATTTTCTGCTCTCGCCGAGTCTTTGTCAGACGGCTGTTTTATTTTTAAATGGCTATCAAATCCAGTGTTGATTTTTACAGCAGCATTAACGTGTGCACGTGCGTATGTTTATATGGTGACCGTGTCCTTATCACTTAAAGGAACGTGAAAGAAAGAAAATAAACCTCCGTTTATGAATTTCTCACGTTCAGCTCTACGGTGCGGTTTAGTTCATGTTTAAAGATGACGGGAAGTCTCACCGTGTCCTAAAAACCGCACCGGCACACGTGAAGAAGACACGGATTTACACTAAAGACAGACTAGACTCGGTAGAGCGTTGTTTGAGCGAGTGTTTAAGGTGTTGGCAAAACGTTCAGCGCTTCTCCTACAGTCAGGTTTATACATCTGCGTTGAAGCGTGTTGGTGTCTCAACACGAAGATGACCTCCCACGCACCATGCCGATTAACTCCAGCAGTCGTCCTAAATCCTAACGGCTAATCGTGTGTGTGCGCGATAAGCTACGGGAGAGATATTAAGCTCGTCTCTAGATATTAGCGGTGTAACGATTCACAAAATTCAAATTCGATACGATTTCCGTATTGCTTGAGAACAGCATTGTTTGAGAATGTGCTTTAGCTTTACGTTTTTAGTTGATTATTACGTTCCAATTACTTAGGATTAAATTTCATATCATAGCGGCGTATAAAGAAACAAAAGCGGTGTGTTAGAACGAAATTAATTTTAAACACGGCTAATTGAGCGTTAGCTCTCTGGTCAAGCTTTCACTGGTTGGTGCGACTCTAAAGTGGGCGTGATTGTTTTTTTTTTTTTTTTTTTTTTTTTTTTTCCCTGTGGCTTTTTTTTGCAAAATTTGCGATGCAGTTTGCAGGTTTTTTTTTCCTTTTCTTCTTCGGGAAAACTACTTGAATTTACTAAATTTCGATTGCACAAATTTGTTTAGCGGTGATGTTTGTTGGTAAATGAGACCTTTTAGCTGTACTCATGTTCGATTCACGTGATCCGAAGAAGGCTTTGGCTGAATGCGTGTTGTGATGACGTCACATGACTCAAATTTGCAGAAAATCTGCGGTAATTTTGAAAAATTGCAAGCTCCTCCGAATGTTGTGCCGTTCGCTTGATTTCGCGTTAATTTCTGCCATCGCAAAACGGCGAAATCCTGGAGGGACCGCCTACTGTATACAAGACTTAAGTATATAAAAATTTAATAATGTTTCAGTTGATGTCAGTTAGCTGAAGTGCCGATAAAGGTAAAAGTTTGAAAGATAAACTGCTTTTCAGGGATGGTATGTGCTGGGCGGGGCTAATTCTATTCTATTGTTGTTTAGTGCGACTCTCTGGTTTCCGGTTCTTTCGCTACATTTGCGACGATGTTTTACGGTCCGTCTCGGTAAACACTCCCAAAGAGAAACGCCAACGATGCATCTTTGCTAACCTTCGCCTTGTGAGATCGCTCTGAGCTGTGAAGCTGTGGAAGCTTAAAGAGCTGTAGACGTTTCAGTCTAAAAGATAGTTCGGCGCTCGCTGTACGCGATGTTTCCGGAAAAGCAAGAGCCGGAAGATCAGAACCGGGAAGTCGTATCGATCAGCTGCTTCTGCAGTACGACTATTATTTGGTCGTCCTTGAATTCTTCATTTTTCTGCCCTCTAGTGGGCACACAAGTATAAACCAGATCAGGCTGTTTGTCCAAGCTTCGGCACTTAGTCAGACCGCGTCTCGTTTCACGCTTTGTGTCCAGTATAAAAAAAAAAAAACCCCAAACAAACCCACCCCTGTCTGATCCTCTTGTGTTCGAATGCGACATCGCTGCTAACTTCCGTGAAGTTGTGTGTCGGAGTATTTTGTATCAGGGATCTTTTTTTTTTTTTTTTTTTTTTTTTTTTTTTTTTTTTTTTTTTTAAATTTATTTTCTTCTTTTGTTTTGGTCACTGGAAATAAACGCAACCATCAGCTCTATATTTCCGGTTGATGGAGCGCTGGGTGATGATCAGAACTCCTGAAACGGGTCGTCGTCTTCTTCTTCTTCTGCAGTCTCGTGCACTGAATCTCTTTACTTTTCTGTTGTCCTTCACTCGGACGACAGCGAGATCTGAGGAGTGTGTATTACGCCGCTTTAAAGGAAAAGTCTCCTATTTATAATAGGGTCATTTTCAGATGTAATGTGGATGCAGGAATGTGGTAGGGCTTTTTGCCTAAAATAATGGCACCTTTTATTTGCTGTGCTTTACACCGGTTTTATGGTAACTGGTGTCCCAGTGTTAAATTTTAGCACCTGTGTACGTACGTGTGTGTGTGTGTGTGTGTGTGTGTGTGTGTGTGTGTGTGTGTGTGTGTGTGTGTGTGTTTAAACAGTCAGGAGATGATCAGCATCTTGTAATTAAAGTTTAAACCTCGCTTCCCCACATAACTTTTGGTCAAGATTAATATGAAGTATACGTATTAAAGCTCTAGATAGTTGTGCTAAAGTAGGTGCCCCCATAGACGCTGATTTTTCACATCACTGTTCCACTGGAACTTTAAAATGCTCCAAAAGAGCATATTTAAATGATATATTTAGGTGAGCACATAATTTATCAGCAGTAAATCAGGTGCTGTATCAAAATTAAAAATTAATAAATACATTCTTACACATTTACTAAACATGAATTTCTAGAAGAAGACATTAAACATAATGTGACTCGCTACATGCACATCCATATAAGATGTGCAAGTAAAAATGTCAAATATTACAATATTTTTGTTTTTCTGCAAATAGCATCTATTTGTTTTGCTTGATTTAATTTAAATACATAAAACTTCTTACCGTCTATGTCTGATTATAATGAGACTATTTGGAGAATCAGAAATGAGAAAATAGCATTAGTAAATTAGTAAAATAAAATTGCAATGGAAAATGATTCCCTCTTAATTTTTCGAGGTTATAAAATTTAAACATGTTTACACGTAAAATGTTTAGCATCGACACAACCTGCGGGTTGCAGGAAAGTTTTTCCAAATTGCGTCCCGAATGCATCAGCTATCGAAATGCTTAATATGTTAAAATGTTAAGTCTATAGTGGAAAATGTGAGGCATTAAACAATTCAAGGCTGATTCAGGCGATTTATGCTTGTAGTCTCGGCCAAGGTGTGTGTGTGTGTGTGTGTGTGTGTGTGTGTGTGTGTGTGTGTGTGTGTGTGTGTGTGTGTGTTCAATCCTGCTATAGCTAAGCTGTAGTTTTTAAAAAATGTCTTTTAAATAAAAGGAATTATTATTACAGCAGCTTCACTGCTACAAACTGGACTTTACATTTGATTACAGTTTATAATCCTCTGCTTCCTCTAATCTCAGCGTGTCGGGTTTTTTTTTTTTTATTCTTTGATTTATTCAGCGCAGATTTTTTATTTTATTTTTTTAAATTTTGATTTTAATTTTTTCTAAAAATCCGTTTACCCTCTTACTGTGATGTGTGTAAGAGCGGTTCGGCTCTGAGTCACGCCTGCACGATGCTTTTATATCACGATGCTTTTATATCATTACAGAAGGTGTGTTTATGTACGTGTGTGTATCTGATCTTGTGCCCCCTGCTAGTAATGTTTTTACTGGATACTAAATCAGTTTAATGTCACAATTCTGACACAATTCCAGAGAGGCCTTTTTTTCCCTTTTCCTTTTCCTAACAATAACCATAAACATTAAAATCCTGAGTATTTTATTATTATTTCTTTGCCTCTGGCGAAGTAACTCCACAAGTCAGTTTTACTTGCTTCATTTATAAAGTGCAGGCCTAGTACAAGTCCTACAAACGAATAAATCACTCGGCTAATATAATAAAATTCTGACATTATTCTCAAACACAATTAGACTCTTAAAGTTCAATTCAAATGTTGTAATTTATTTGTAATTGAATGAGGAATCGGAATCCGCAAACCAGGTCCTGTATCAGTAAATAAACAAGTGAGTGAAACCACAGGTGTATTTTTCATGTTAAGATATTTTACCCCACATTATAAGTTCTTTTAATTTAATATAGACTATTAACAGCATCATGTTACTTAACATGTTGAAACAATAACCCAGAACCACTTAATTTCTCCCAATATGTTTATTATTATTATTATTATTAATAGAATAACCCCATAAACTTTGTGTAACGTTAAGCTTGTCCCATTATGTGTATTATAAAAGTTTCTAATAGGGAGAATAGCTATGTGCTGTTCTGCTTTATTTAGTTTCTGGCTCATTCTTTTGAAAGTAGACAGCAGCTGTTATCAATAAACTGTAAGAGACATTTGGCTGGTTTTATATATTAAGCTCGCTATCCTGTGTTATTGGTTCCTGTAGAGTCAGAAACCTGAAAATTATTGTTCTTTATTTGGTAGATAGTGTTCATGACAAGGCAAGAGTGTGGGATTTATGTGTCACTTTTTCTAGTTAAGTATTTATTATTTATTTTTTTTATATAAAGTCCCCCCTTTTTTGGAAACTATGCCCTGTTCGTGATCTCATTGCACGGCCTCTCTGGACTTCTGCATGTACAATTCTTTCCTTTTGAGGATCGCTGGTCGTGGTGGTGTGCATGCTTGCCGGGCGTGTGTATATATACGACCCTGACAGCAGCTGATGTTGAATATTTTTACGTCTGTATTAGACATTTCCTTTGCAAATCTATTGTTCGATTTAACTGTATATGAAATAAAAGATGGTACACATCCGTCAGTTTATACAGACACCGCCATCGTATAGATGGAATTTTACTGCAGTTTTATGATCAGCTATATTTAAATACATAGATATTTATCAGAGATTTAAAAAAAAAAAAAAAAAAAGTGAATTATCTTTTGGTAGAAATATGAACTGTATTTTAATGCACTGAACAGATTTGCTGTTTCGTATCTTTGCTGTTTGCTGTTTCGTACCTTTTGCGAAGCACTTCTGAGCCGCTGTAAAGCCCACGCTGATGATGGGAAATTAATGTAAAGGCTATTAAAGGTCATATTCTGTAACTGCATGATGAGGTAATAAAACGGATTTGTCCTCAAACATGTCGTCCATGCTTATGTTTAAGATCACATTGGGAATTTCAGGCATTTTTTACTGTGAGTCAGGCTCATCATTTGGCTAGAAGAAGAGTCGAATCTTTTGGCTCCCAACTGATTCATCGCCATTTTTATGATACTTTGACCTTGTCTTTCTTACGGCTGAAATTGGTTCATGAAAGCTTCCTCTACCTTGTAAAAGGTCATGCTGAATCATGTACACAAACCTGAGTCAAATATGACTCGTATGAATCATAACTCACTATTCACGTTAACAACACGCCCAGGTGTTGAAAATAGATTTGTGATTACATTTTGGAAGCATTTTGAGTATATTAAACTGTAAAAGTGACTGCATTGCCTTCATCTACAACAATAGTCGTCTCTCAATGTTCACTTGAAAGAGTCGACTCAAACTCGTTTGCGAATGACGCATCACTAGAAGGTAGAGTTTTACGTTAGAAGTGAGAATAATAGAGTTCCAGTTAAATACATAAATTAAATAAAGACAGACGTATGCGACTATTTTAGGGTGTCGCCGATCTATCTATATGTATAACAAAAGATTGGAAATATAATCTCAAAAAATATATGCGAGTCGACTCGTTCGTGAACGACACATCACTCGTTAGAATGATTCAGATGATAATATAGTTCGTCTGGATTTTTAATAAGACTTATTCTGCTATTTTATGCCACTGAGACAAGTGATATGCATCTACAACACAAATGAAAACGGGCCATATATGTGAATCGGCTCTCAACGTCATCCACCTGAAGGAGCCGATTCAAAGAGCCGACTCGTTCGAGACCATACATTACTAGCGTTAGAAGTGATTCATGATTATATACAGTACATCCATTTTACATACATCTGTAACAGCCACATTGGTAGAGCGAGGAAATTTGTGTATATAATATTTTCGCAAAACAAGTTCTTCGATATTTAGGCCTTAACGGTTTTTGCTATTACTAAAGAAAGAAAGAAAAAAAACGGTGCGAGAAAGCCTGCTGTGCGCATGTGCAAGCCTAGAACGCTGTGCGCATGCGCACTAACAGCGGCGTTCGGGTTGTGTTTACGGCGCTTCTGCTGGTCAGTGCCATGTTCTGTCGAACCTCTGTGGAATAAAAACAAAAAAAGTATTTTGAGGAAACAGGTAGGATATTTGTCAGCTGTGTCTTTGTCTTCCTTGAATTTAAAACGTGTGTGTCCTGTAAACAATTCATTCCGAGGTTTTTTATTGGCTGCATGTAAACGTGAGATGATAATATAGTGAGTGAGATTGTGTTGTTAGCTTGTTAGCTAACATATAAACGCCTAGTGCGCGAAATATTATTTGTCCCACCAGTATTCTGTCTAATCCTGCCTGCTTGTGCTAGGATTGGCTGTTTGATCAGACTCAGGGGTAGTGTACCAGTCAGAGCAGAGAAGCGTGATAAAATTAGCCAATCCTAGAGCAGGAGGTGGGATTTGTTCAGAATACAGGTGGGAATCGGAATAACGCAGTTTGCTAGCTATTCTCCGCCTGTCAGTAACATTAATAACTACTCGAATTCTGAACGTTTTTGTCGTAAAATATTTTCGAGACAGCTTCTAAATCCTCCACATCTGAAACTTGTGGTTGTCGTGGCGTTTGTATAAAATATAAAATGTACTAATTTGGTGTATTTGATTTGTTTTAAAAAAAATCTATCTGCAAAACAAACTAGCTAGCTCGATTAGCTTGCTATCTCAGCATCAGTTCTAGGTTAGTGTATGCAAATTTAATGATCTTTGTACAATCTTTATTACCTATATTTTCTGCAGATATGTGTGTTTTTTGCGTACTATCAAATAAATTTAGAGAATTAACAGCGAAGCTGTGTGCTATACATATATATACTCAGCGCGAACCCAACCCAGCCCTTAACCTAACAGACAATACTGATGGGAATACACACCTACACACACATATACATACATATACGCACAGTGCACGCGATGAGCGTCAGCTGTCGCACGTGCGACTTAAATAAAGCGGGGGAAAAATCCTTCATTTTGCCGCGCGTGCACCTCACAACAGCTTTAACCACCTTTATTATTATATTAATCCTTTTCAGAAGTGTACAGAAATATAATAATTTGGAAATTAGGGGTTGGTGGTATGACAAAAAATATCATATTGCGGTACCTGAAGGTCACGATACACGATATATATAATGATGTTTGCTAACATTTCTTATTTTTTTTTACCTCAGATTGGTTATACAAGCTATATAGAGGAATGACAATGAAAACCCACTTCACTTGACTTATGTCCATCATGACAGTTCATAAAAGCACAAGTGACCCATATTTTATATATATATATATATATATATATATATATATATATATATATATATATATATATATATATAATATCTTGAATGTGGACAACTACTTAGTTTTGGTAGATTCCTCTAACAGTTTTGGTTGAATCCAAATATGGTTTCTCTAAATATCGAACTATGCTGCAATCCTTTTGCTCATTGTCTGTCACAGTGATCTTATAACGTTAATAATATTGGGATTGAATCAACGGAATTACATAATGGAGTCAAATTAAAACTTAAAACATCTTTACATAAATCAGTAAAATCGAGTTTCACCGAGTAGAAAATGTCGCAGAGGGAAAAGTCTGAGTGCCGCCATTTTGTTTTCGATGTCAGGTGCGGTTTTGTCCGAGAACTTGAGCAAGATCAATGAACAGTCACCTCTGTCCTGCTGTCCACCATTTTTGCTTTTTCGTGTTTTCCAAAGTTTAACGTCGGAGTACGCTAGTACGGATTATCACTCAAAAATACGCCAAAAGATCAGTCCTCTTTTGCACTCGAATAAAACAATCTCCAATAAAATAAATGTCCAATATTAAATGATCCCGTCTGGAAGCCCTGCCCCCTTTTCCACCATTTTACATGCTTTTGGGACGTCCTTGCTTTCTGCTTTCCACCTTAATTGGAGAGTTCATTAATGTGAAAAATCAGTGAAATAATCGTTCTGAAGAGGTCACGCCGTGACGTCTCGATCGGTCACACGTCTTCACGTGATACAAATTCGCAGGTCAGAGTTCACCAAACTTTGGAACGCAGCGAAATGTGAAACTTCTTCGCATAAAGCTTGCATTTCCGGTCTCCAGCATTCGCATGTGTATGAACGGATGTCAATGGCACGAAAAGTGTAGTATGACCGCCCCTTAAATCGTAATTTCTGACCTATGACCAAAAAAAACCCGTTTTGCTTCAGGGACTTGGGACGGTCTCCTCAACCCCGAGTTCTGCAAGTGACGTTGAATCAAAATGGCCGCTCACAGCACGAGCAGTGAAAAGTGAAAAGTAGCACTTCTGTACACAGTTTTGAGGAGGAAAACTTTGTAGGTGTCCATATCTACCTACAAATGTCCTGCGCTTGTTTCTACGCAGTAGGTAGGTTATTATTTCTGCAGCACTGGGTTGTATTGCTGGTTGTAAATGCAAATATTGCTCAGGCGTTGCTGTTTGCTCTGTGGTTACCCTGTCATGGCGTTTTTTAAATTTTCCCCCAAGTCATCAGCTGACTGTGATGAGGCGTAACAAAACAATTCCCCGGTTCGACCCGTTCTTTTGTTACAGTTGTATTGTATACATGCTTAAACTCGACCTTGGTTAATACAGGTGGTTAGGAGACCAGGCGATTGTTCATTGTTCTTTGAGGACACGCACACAGAACAAATACAGTTACAGTGTACAAATACTTCACAAACACAGTGTCTGCTAATACACACTTTTATTCTGTTCCTTATCAGGCTGTAGAGAAAGTTACCTGGCGCAGGTGTGTTAGGAACCGGAAAAATCAGGACCCAATCGAAGCATATGTCTAAAGTCAATTATTTTGTGAGGTTCTAGTGCATAATATGGTTATTAAATAGGGCTGGGTGATTATATCAAGATAATATTACATGATACACTTTTCTGAGGTATCGTTGGTATGGTGATGTATTTAAAAAAAAATCTTTTTAATAATTACAAATTAAATGGTACTGAATGGATCCTGTTGATTTGGCATAATTGAAAAAATTTTCTTTGTCATTGTAGGCATTAAAGAAAAGTACCGTCAATGTCAGTTTAACGGGTTTTTCCTTAATTTACTACTGCTTAGTTAAAAACATAATATATAATGTGACGATTTTCCGTTTCTGTATTGAGTACGTAGATTTGTGGGCGTGGCTGTGTATGAGTTCAGCTTGCGATGTTGCTAAAATCTCACCGACTCCCTAACTTTGGACCAATCACATCAAAGGTTATCTTAGGAAACGTATAACCCATTACAGAATGTCTGTGGTGCGTCATGGTGACGTTATAATTTGGCGGAGAGAAAATGGCGACGTATGTTGACTCCCAATCATGTGACAACCCAATGAGGGGCATTTCTAATTTGCATATCGTACATATTCATAGGTCAGGGTAAAGGTTGTGGGTATGTCTCTTGGCCTTTATATATATATATATATATATATATATATATATATATATATATATATATATATATATATATATATATAATATATAAATATCATCACAGGTGTACTCTTCAGATAAGACTGTTGTTGTGAAATATTCAACATGGTAATATTCGTAGGTTAATTTGTTGAGCCAACATTCCCTAACAAGCCCAGACACTGGGGGGATTCGCCTGATTTTGAGTGGATGGAAATGATCAGATTTAAAGGTTCTCCTGTGTTCTCCCTGGTGTATCTGGTGTGAGAGTCGATTTGTACATTACAATATTACACAGTACACTTTTCTGAGAGTGTCGCAGGTATCTTGAGTACTTTTATACCTCTTTTATAGGCAGTGTGCACCTGGTGTCAGAACCAGAATCGGACCGGGACCTGATACCGGTATCGATCCATCTCTGGCTGAGTACTGGGGACTGCTGGTGCAGTTGTGTGGTGAGAGACACGATTCAGATGAATTCAGTAAGAACCCGATGCTGTGTGAAAAAAGTTGAGGCTCGTGTGTGTGTGTGTGTGTGTGTGTGTGTGTGTGAGAGAGAGAGAGAGAGAGAGAGAGAGAGAGATTTAGAGTGTGATGGGTCAGTGTTTAAACAGCAGAGCTTGTTGAATAATCTGTCTTCTGCCTGGTGGGTGATTGTGAGACAAAACAGATCCGTTACACAACACTGGGGTTTACACTTAATAGCCATGCACACACGCACACACACACACACACACACTCATGAAACATGCCCAAAAAACGTATTATATTATGTATAACACAGCAGTCAAACACTCTCTCTCTTTCTCTCTCTCTCTTTCTCTCTCTCTCTCTCTCTCTCTCTCCCTCTCTCTCTCCCCCTGTCCTTCTCTCTTCCCTTTCTGTCTTTTTTCTTGTCTCTGTCCTCTCTCTCTCTCTCTCTCTCTCTCTCTCTCTCTCTCTCTCTCTGTCCCCCCTCATTCTCTCCCTCTCTCCCTCTCTTCCTGACTCCCTAACCTAGTGAGCGTAACTTCTGTGTAACTCTGTATTTAGGAGGTTGCTACACGGAGGTTGAACGTTCCTGATTTCTCTACTTGTGCCTTTGTCTTTAGATGCTTGAGCAAAGTTGTGGGCGGAGTCTTAGACAGAGGGCTTTCAATCAAGCATGCTCATTAGAATATTAGGCCCTGCTCATTAGGATAGTTCTCACATGTGGTTGTGATGTAAAGATGTCCAGCTGAGTGACCACAAATGAGGAAAGGCTTTGGCTCAGAGAGAGAGAGAGAGAGAGAGAGAGAGAGAGTGAGTGTGAGACACAAGGCGGCCATTATTAAAGCTCCGTGTGATCAGGCATGAAACAGCAGACCAGACCAGGCTGCGTGTGAAAACGATACACAATGCCGTTTAGTTTTACACACTTCTCTGGAGGAAATGCCACTGACCCAGTCTGTGTGTGTGTGTGTGTGTTAGGCAACACAATACACAGGCATAGCGACAAAGCCACTGCCTGCCATTCACTTCCTGTCCCTTTCTAACATTTTCACACTCGTTATACGTTCGGTGGAATTGTGTTTAAAACGTTTGATTTTTATTTAATTTTAGCACTAAGAATTAATTTTAGCGTTAACAATGAATGTTGTGCTGTGCCACTGATTCCTGCACTGAATCACAAAAGAACCTCCCCAACATGATTTTAGACTATTAGTCCTCTTAGATAAGGCCATCTAGGCTTGAGAGATCGTGTACAATATAACATTGTTCTATTGTGCCTATTGTGGGAAGGGGGCGTGGCCAGACATCAACAGACCCCAGCGGAAAAGGCAGGTTACGAGTCGGCTTTAGACCGTTTTTTTTTTTTGGATGAATTAGCTGTTAACAAGGTCAGGAATGTTTGCAGAACTGAAGTTGGGGCTGTAACAAACGTAACTAAGCTCATTATAAAATGTAAATAAAATGATATAAACTATGCTTGCAGGTGCTTGGTAGTGAACACCAGCAGTTCTTACTGAATTCTTAATTCTTAATATAATTGTCACACAGCAGGTTATTAAGCTTCACATAGGATACACGACAGGCGAAAAGGAAACGTGTATTACGAGATACAAAGTTGGTTTAAGTCTAAGCCATTTCCTGTTCCCAAAGCTACTCAGCTAGTGTGTGCTTAATCTTATCAGGAAACACATATCAGGGTGAGTTTTGTTCTGGGATATAAAGCGCACTCATTTTACTCTCTAGTACTGAAACATGAATACATTATTAACATAAAAAATCACGTCATAGACTTCAGTATTTATCACACTTTTAAACTAAAAATATGCAATTCTTTATGCATCGCTGCATATCGTAAAAATGTTGTGAAATATTCATTCAGCACAAGTTTTTTTTGTAAAAATGTACCCCGGGGTTTTAGTCTTTATCTCGAAACCTCTACGCATTAAAGACAAATAAAGAGAACGTTAAGTAGTCAGGAAGTACCTTATCGCATGACCCATACAAATTAGCATAAAGCTAGTGCACTCTTACGAAGTGTTACGGACATTAGCGTAAATATGTTTGCATAAAGCAAAAACTGCGTACGACATGCAAACTAGGACTAATTTGATGGTAATAGTAATATTACTGTACTGGCTGTGATTTCCATCCCATATTCAGGACCCAATATTTATGAATTAGTTAAAATTAGTTGTGTGCGATATTACAAAAGTATCACAGCACAATATGTGAAGACATTTCCACGATACACAATATTTAGTTTTGTGTGTAAATGTTTGGGTAAATTTTTTATTTTTTTTTTTGAAAGTGGTGATTTTCTTCGTACTGGCGTGCGTATGTTGATCACCCGTAACGTGAATGTGCATTCCCAAAACAGCTTATTTGCATTTAGTGACGCCTACAAAACTCCATAAAAGGTAAAGTGCGAAGACAGCTGGGAGCACGAAATGAACGATCAGGGTAAAGGCTGAAAAACATAAGTGGAAGTTATTTTGACTCACTTCTATACCAGTAAAAATATTTAATAATGAATATTTATAATAATTGGCGAGCGTTAAATCTTCCGTCAGCTGAGGTGTTTGTTTATGGCTTACGGATTTACTATGAATAAATCTGTTCATATCCAGCGTGATAAATCCTAAATATAGCCCGTTAAAATATATATCAACAGCTCTCTAATACGTTGTCGTTTCTATAGTAACAGCTCATTCACAGGGACTTGTATGGCGGACCCTCCATAAACGAATTTGAAAAAATTGTTGATATGGTGAAGTTTTCTGTAAGGAAACATTTATGGAAGGAGTCTCCAGTGTCAGCACTTTAATCATTCATGCAGAACCTTTAGTCTTCCAAGTAGAACCCTTTTAGAAGCCTAAGAACCTTTAATCCTCCAAGGAGAACCTTTTTAGGAAGCTAAGAACCTTTAGTCTTCCAAGTAGAACCCTTTTAGGAGCCTAAGAACCTTTAGTCATTCATGCAGAACCTTTTTAGATGCTTAGGAACCTTTAGTCCTCCAAGTAGAGCCCTTTTAGGAAGCTAGGAACCTTTAGTCCTCCAAGTAGAGCCCTTTTAGGAAGCTAGGAACCTTTAGTCCTCCAAGTAGAACCTTTTTAGGAAGCTAAGAACCTTTAGTCCTCCAAGTAGAACTCTTTTAGGAGCCTAAGAACCTTTAGTCTTTCAAGTAGAAGCCTTCTAGTAGGCTAAGAACCTTTAGTCATTCATGCAGAACCTTTTTAGATGCTTAGGAACCTTTAGTCCTCCAAGTAGAGCCCTTTTAGGAAGCTAGGAACCTTTAGTCCTTCAAGTAGAACCTTTTTAGGAAGCTAAGAACCTTTAGTCCTCCAAGTAGAACTCTTTTAGGAGCCTAAGAACCTTTAGTCTTTCAAGTAGAAGCCTTCTAGGAGGCTAAGAACCTTTAGTCATTCATGCAGAACCATTTTAGATGCTTAGAAACCTTTAGTCCTCCAAGTAGAACCTTTTTAGGAAGCTAAGAACTTTTAGTCCTCCAAGTAGAACCCTTTAAGGAGCCCAAGAACCTGTAGTAATTGAGGTAGAACCCTTTTAGAGTTGTTGATATTGTGAACTTTTCTGTAAAGAGAATAAATGTTTATGTAAATTTTATGGAAGGAGTCTCCAGTGTCAGAGGTAAAGCTGTAACTTTAAGTTTTAAGATTTTCAGGACAGAGGAGTTTACGCTTTGCAGCGTAAAAACATGAAAAGCGATATATATATATATTTTTTCTTATTAACTTACAAAGAGAGAAAAAAAAGAGAGGCTGGTGAAGGGAATGACAGTTTATAGCTGCTATAACATACAGTAAGCGAGCTAACTATGTAACTAGAAATGGATAAAAAGTCTCATGCATTCTTTAATAAATGAAAAATATGAATAATTGATAAATTGCTGTAGTATAAGAAGAATAAAACACTTTTGCAGTCATATTTTATTCCTTGTTTATCACCTTGCAAAATGAATGTTTTAATCCGTTTTTATTTCCACGCTGCCATTTTTCTCCTCATGTGATCTGTTTAAATCCTTTTTTTTACTCGCTTTTTAGTCATGAGACGTGTTCTGTAGCTTCTGTTTCTCACTGTTTGCAGGAAAAACGTGCCAAATGTATCGTGTGCTTTTGTTTTTATTTTATTTAACCTTCCTGCTGTACTGGTTTGTTTTCTTTTTCCTCATGTCTGTACTCTCACTTTCTCTTTGCTCTCTCTCTCTCTCTCTCTCTCTCTCTCTCTCTCTCTATCTCTCTCTCTCTCTCTCTGTTCCTGGTTCTCTTCCCTTCTGGATAAAAAGACGAATTTACATTAGGATTAAATACCCAAACGTGATGTAGGAGCTGAAATAGAGCCGTGGCGAGCGGGAAGGCGGTGTAGTCGACTAAAACTGATATGTTTGTTGTTTATCTGAAATAAACGCTGATAAATTAAAAACACAATCATGTCTCTGTAGGTGAACCAGCAGCTCCTCTGTCTCTTCATTTCCATATTGCTATGCGTGTGTGTCTGTGTGTGTGTGTGTGTGTTTTGCATGTTGTTTATCGGTGGTTGTAGAACAGAGTTCCTCCGATTCCGTCCATAGCGATGTACTTCCTATAAAACACACCTGTGAGTAAAACAAAACCTTTTACCAGTTTATTTCCTTCTTCTTTCTAATAATGTTATTGTGTACATAGCTGTGTGTGTGTGTGTGTGTGTGTGTGTGTGTGTGTGTGTGTGTGTGTGTGTGTGTGTGTGTGTCAGTCAATAATACAAAAATAATAGTGATGACCTCTCATATGGTGATTAAAAAGATTTAGAAAAAATTTACACTGTACGGCAACTCAAATAACCACTCGTTACAAAGGTTTTGAGGTTGGATTAAGAATAGGACCGGATGAGGGATTAGGTTTTGGTTAGTAAGTATGTTTGGATTAGGGGTTAGGCTTAGATTAGGGGCTGGGGTTGTATTAAGACTAGCATTGGATTATGGTTGGTCTTGGACTAATTAAGATTAGGGTTGGATTAAGGGTCAGTGTTGGATTAAGTTTAGGGTTGGATTAAGATTAGGATTCAGTGAGAAATTAGGTTTTGATTAAGATTATGCTTGGATTAAAATTAGGGTCAGATTAAGATTAGGATTGGACAAGAAATAAGGATTTGGTTAAGATTATGATTGGATTAAAATAAGGGTTGGATTAAGATTAGGATTGGACTAGAAATTAGGTTTTGATTAGGATTGGATCAGAAATTAGGGTTGGATTAAGATTACGATTGGATCAACCGTGGTGAGCAGAAAAGCATCTCGGACCTAGCTGCTATGATGTTAGCTAGCAGTGTTGCAAGATTATGTACCTTTGTGTTAAAAACCTTAATAGCCATCTTACTAGTAGCTACATGGGTGAAGACAAGCATTTGCTAGTGGATCACTACACACTACACTACACAGATCACTACATACCATGTCAGATGATATATTAAATTCTTCTTTTAAGCCGGAATTTACCTTTAATATAAAATCTGTACCTGGATTGTACCTTGTCGCTGAGGCCATGCAGGTAGATTTGGGGTTAAAAATCTTTTTTAAATTGTACCGATATTTACATAAACGTATTTATGACGAGAACCAGCAGAAAATCTAAACCGAGCGCTATGTGGATGAAGTTAACCCTTTACGATGCTCTGTGCTGAACGTCTGCTTTATTTTCTTCCCCCGTGTGTTTTGTTTACAGGTGATTTGGCTCACTGAGTGTCATTCATGAGTGCGTCCGGCTAGGTGTAGCAGTCATGGATGACATGGCCTCCGTGGGGAAAATTAGTGCCTCCTCTGACTCGGTGTCCACCCTGAACAGTGAGGACTTTGTCCTGGTGTCCCGCCTCGGGGACGAGACCCCGTCCACTAATAACGGCAGTGACGATGAAAAAACAGGCCTGAAGGTAAGACCTTTGACCATTGTCTCTGTCTTGGGAAACTCCAGCTCGGTCAATCAATGTCCTAAAGACACTCACCTTACAGAACAGGTGTCTAAAGTGCGCACACACACTTGTGCTAGAGTAAGATCTCAGGTTTGAGCTTCTGTTTAGATCATACTGAACAAATTTCATTTGGGTTTATTTGTGTTAGACAGTAAGGACAACATGACTTATATTTGCTTAATTTTATAAAAATTACGAATAAAGAAAGATCATTAATTGAGGTTTGTGGATTACTGTTGGAATGGGGGTTGGATTATATTATAGGGTCGGACTAAATTTAAGATTAGTTTAGGGTTGGGTTAAGTTTAGGACAGCATGAGGGATTAGGTTTTGGTTAGTATGTATGTTTGGATTAGGGGTTAGGAATAGATTAGGGGTTGGGTCTGTATTTAGATTAGCATTGGATTATGGTTTGTTTTGGATTAAGATTAGGGTTGGATTAAGATTTAGGATTGGTTTAGGGAATAGAGTTGGGTTAAAATTAGAATTGGTTCAGAAATTAGGCTTTGATTAAGATTAGGATTGGATTAAAATTAGGCTCGGATTAAGATTTAGGATTGGACTAGAAATTAGGGTTTGATTAAGATAAGGATTGGATTAGACATTAGATTTGATTAAGATTTAGGATTGGATTAAAGTTTATGGTTGGATTAGAAATTAGGGTTGATTTAAGATTTAGGATTGGTTTAGTGCCTAGGGATGGATTAAGATTAGGATTGTATTAGAAATTGGGGCTGGATTTAAGATTTAGTATTGGTTAGCAGATACGGTTGGATTAGGGGTTAGGGTTGGATTAAGATTAGGAATCAGAAATTAGGGTTGATTAATGTTTCGGAATGGTTATGGGGTTAGGGTTGTATTAGGGTTGTATTAATGTCTAGGGTTGGATTGGCGGTTAGGATTGAAATAAGATTATGATTGGTTCAGAAAGAAGTGTTTGATTAGGGTTATGGCTTGATTAGGTAAAATGGTTGTGATTAGGTAAAATGGTTGTGATTAGAGGTGTATTAGAGGAGTATGTAAATATATATATAAAGTTAATAAACAGCTTAGTTATACCCTCTAAAACACACACACACACACACACACACACACAGTACTCTGTGTTCATCATTGGGACATTTCCTCACTCCTTGGTTGTGCCACAACACCATTGAACAGCCGTTTGATTTGTGTAATCTCACTTTTCTCAGATTGAAACAAAGTGTAATTTCCATTCCATGCTCACCACCACCCACCATACACACACACACACACACACACACACACACACACACACACACACACATATACACACACAGATGGAGTGGAGTGTGTGTCACCTTGGGCCATTGTTCACTCCTTTGTTGGAAGAACTTCTTTCTGGAAGAACCACATCCATTGTTCTTTTTGTCTTTTTTCCCCCCACAGTTTTCTGTCTCTCATCCAGTGCTTCTTGTGAAATCCCTTCTTCATGTTCTTTTTTTGTTCATTTGTGGTTTCAGTGGTTTTGCGAGAGCTTTGCTCATCTTTGATTTGAATCAGATTTTTTGGGGAAGGACACACTGTGCCATGTTGTGAGAAATGTTCTTCTTGTGCTTCCACATCAGACTCTGATCTTCACCGTGGGTGAACTGAAACTCTCGCTATTCATTCACCTTCTCAAACCTGCATGGGAAAAGTTTAGTGTGATCTAAATGCTGATCAGCATCCACGTATCCATGTTTCATCATCTGCTGCATGTTCTCCGTGTTCCTCTCCTGTAAGAGGCTCTTCTAAACCTCTTGTTTGTTACGCAGGTGATTTCTGAGGAAGGGGTCAGCTTTAAGGTCAGTGTCTCTCTCTTGCTTCCGATTTTCTTTTCTTTTCTCGTCCCCCTTTTATCCGTGCTCCGTGCTTTATCCCACACCTTTTCCACTGGCAGAGTTGGTGTTGGTTCATGGTACGTTTTTAATTACCAGGTCTTTAAGATGTGAGCGTTCACTAACGCACAGCACTTATTAACAACCAAAGTAAAATCCTTCAGTGTCTACACCCATAGTACAAAAATATCATCATTGACAATAATTATGCACAATTACGTGACAATTCTGGATTTTGATTGGTTGGAATGGAAAGTGTTTTTAAAAAATATATTATTTGTTTATTTATTTATTTGTTTTTTATAACAGTAGCTCGTTCTAATACGTTATCGTTTCTATAGTAACAGTTAATTCACAGGGACTTGTATGGTGGATGCTCCACATAAACAGATTTTTAAAACATTATTGATATGGTGAAGTTTTCTGTAACAAGTCTCCAGTGTCATGCTTTATAGGAGCCTAAGAACCTTTACTCATTCAAGTAGAATCCTTTTAGGAGCCTAAGGCCCTTTAGTCCTCCAAGTAGATCCTTTTTAGAAGCCTAAGAACCTTTAGTCCTCCAAGTAGATCCTTTCTAGAAGCCTAAGAACCTTTATTCATTCACGCAGAACCCTTTTAGATGCTTAGGAACCTTTAGTCCTCCATGTAGATCCCTTTTAGAATCCTAAGAACCTTTACTCCTCTGAATAGATCCCTTTTAGAAGCCTAAGAACATTTAGTCCTCCAAGTAGATCCCTTTTAGAAGCCTAAGAACCTTTAGTCCTCCAAGTAGATCCCTTCTAGAAGCCTAAGAACCTTTAGTCATTCACACAGAACCCTTTTAGATGCTTAGGAACCTATAGTCCTCCAAGTAGAACCCTTTTAGGAATGTTTGAACCCCTAGTCCTCCATGTAGAACCCTTTTAGAAGCCTAAGTACCTTTAGTCCTCCAAGTAGATCCCTTTTAGAATCCTAGGAACCTTTAGTCCTCCAAGTAGAACACTTTTAGAAGCCTAAGTACCTTTAGTCCTCCAAGTAGATCCCTTTTAGAATCTTAGGAACCTTTAGTCCTCCAAGTAGATCCCTTTTAGAAGCCTAAGAACCTTTAGTCCTCCATGTAGAACCCTTTTAGGAACTTTAGAACCCTTAGTCCTCCATGTAGAACCCTTTTAGGTGCCTAAGAACCTTTAGTCCTCCAAGTAGAACCCTTTTAGGAAAGTTAGAACCCATAACCCTCCATGTAGAACCCTTTTAGGAACGTTAGTACCCTTAGTCCTCCATGTAGAACCCCTTTAGGAGCCTAAGAACCTTTAGTCCTTCAAATAGAACTCTTTTAGATGCCCAGGAATGCAAGTGAAAACAGGAACTAACTTGTTTCATGAATATTAAATGTTGCTCCAAACGGATAAAAAACAAAAAACAATATAAAAATGCACAAAGACACCACAGTGAGCACCTTGTTGGTGGAAAAGAATGATCTTCTTCCTTTCTTCTCATGCTCTTGCTCCTTCTCTGTGATTTTGTTGACTATCTGTGATTCTGATTGGCTGTTGGTTGTCTTCATGGGTTTGTTTGGCGGCTCCTCTGATGTGTGCAGTCTGTGTATACACACATTCTCCTGTGTGTGGGTGTGTCTGCAGAAAACCTCATGGTGGCTCTGGTTTCATGTAGTCTACATGTAGTTATGCAGTACCTTTCCTTGTTCTGTGTAGAAACCACATGTATACGAACAGCCCATGCTAGCGGTGAGAACTTGGAGAATAGTTAAACACCCCCCACCTCCTCTTCCTGCCATCCCTAATAGCTTAATATCATGTTATTAGCTACTGTAGCTAGTTTGCTATTTAACTGTTAGAAAACAAACTAAAAAATTTGTCAGAATGTAGTGTTACCATGACAACTGCAATTTTGTTTATTGCTTACCATAGGTACCTTTGCATTGATTACCTACAGAAGTGATCATCTTACTGAGTCTCAAGAATTTATTTTTTAAATCAATCATATGTTTATAATCAAAGACAGAATAAAAGACTATTTGATCTTTTGTCTCTTACATGTCTAATCTTTGGCCAATCACATAACGGGCATATCAAGCACAAATTACAGGATAAAAACTAACCATCAGGGGATACACAGACCAGAAAAGAATCCTAAGATTTGGGTTTGATTGCATTAGTCATATCTGGTGAAAATGTGGGTGGAGTCTCTGTGTATGTGTTTTTGTGAGAACTTTGGTGGAAGCTGTTGATTTTATATATATATATATATATATATATATATATATATGTATATATATGTATATATATATGTATATATATATACACACACACACAGTACTGTTCAAAATTTTATGTAGGTGTGAAAAAATGCTGTAAAGTAAGAACGCTTTCAAAAATAGACATGTTAATAGTTTATATTTATCAATTAACAAAATGCAAAGTGAGTGAACAGAAGAAAAATCTTCATCAAATCAATATTTGGTGTGACGACGCTTTACCTTCAAAACAGCATCAATTCTTCTAGGTACACTTGCACAAAGTCAGGGATTTTGTAGGCATATAGTCAGGTGTATGATTAAACAAGTATACCAAACAGGTGCTAATGATCATCAATTCAATATGTAGGTTGAAACACAATCATTAACTGAAACAGAACCAGCTGTGTAGGAGGAATAAAACTGGGTGAGGAACAGCCAAACTCCGCTAACAAGGTGAGGTTGCTGAAGACATTTTACTGTCAAAAGTCATACACCATGGCAAGACTGAGCACAGCAACAAGACAGAAGGTAGTTATACTGCATCAGCAAGGTCTCTCCCAGGCAGAAATTTCAAGGCAGACAGGGGTTTCCAGATGTGCTGTCCAAGCTCTTTTGAAGAAGCACAAAGAAACGGGCAACGTTGAGGACCATAGACGCAGCGGTCGGCCAAGGAAACTTACTGCAGCAGATGAAAGACACATCAGGCTTACTTCCCTTCACAATCGGAAGATGTCCAGCAGTGCCATCAGCTCAGACCTGGCAGAAACCAGTACACCCAAACCTGGTACACCCATCTACTGTCCGGAGAAGTCTGGTCAGAAGTGGCCTTCATGGAAGACTTGGAGTCAAAAAGCCATACCTCCGATGTGGAAACAAGGCCAAGCGACTCAACTATGCACGAAAACACAGGAACTGGGGTGCAGAAAAATGGCAGCAGGTGCTCTGGACTGATGAGTCAAAATTTGACATATTTGGCTGTAGCAGAAGGCAGTTTGTTTGCTGAAGGGCTGGAGAGCGGTACACGAATGAGTGTCTGCAGGCAACAGTGAAGCATGGTGGAGGTTCCTTGCAAGTTTGGGGCTGCATTTCTGCTAATGGTATAGTTGGGGATTTGGTCAGAATTAATGGTCTCAATGCTGAGAAGTACAGGCAGATAATTATCCATCATGCAGTACCATCAGGGAGGCGTCTGATTGGCCCTAAATTTATTCTGCAGCAGGACAACGACTCCAAATGTACAGCGAAAGTCATTAAGAACTATCTTCAGCGTAAAGAAAACAAGGAGTCCTGGAAGTGATGGTATGGCCCCCACAGAGCCCTGATTTCAACATCATCGAGTCTGTCTGGGATTACATGAAGAGAGAGAGAAGCAACTGAGGCTGCCTAAATCCACAGAAGAACTGTGGTTAGTTATTCAAGATGTTTGGGCCGACCTACCTGATGAGTTCCTTCAAAAACCGTGTGCAAGTGTACCTAGAAGAATTGATGCTGTTTTGAAGGTAAAGGGAGGTCACATCAAATATTGATTTGATGTAGATTTTTCTTCTGTTCACTCACTTTGCATTTTTTAATTGATGAATATAAACTATTAACACGTCTATTTTTGAAAGCATTCTTACTTTACAGCATTTTTTCACACTAAAAACTTAAACAGAACTGTGTGTATATATATATATATATATATATATATATATATATATATATATATATATATATATATATATACATATATATATATATATATATATGTATATATATATATATATATGTATATATATATATATATATGTATATATATATATATATATATACATATATATATATATATATATATATATATATATATATATATATATATGTATATGTATATATATATATATATATGTATATATATATATATATATATATGTATATATATAATTATAAAATGATTCATATGGTGTGTTCGTGTGTGTAGATTGTGGGGAACGGCAGTGAGCAGCAGTTGCAGAGGGAGCTCGAGGATGTGCTGATGGACCCTTCGGTGGCAGACGTGACTCCCGGATCAGACCACGTGGGCGGGGGGAATTTGGGCTACCCCACCACTGCGGCCCCACCACAGCCCTGTCCTGCACCTCCAAAACTGGAGATAGTGCTGCCCATTCAAGGAGCTCAGCAGGGTGCGAGGAGCCATTACATTTGTTTGTTAAGCAGAGAACCTTTCTAAGTCGTGGTCCCTACATACAAACAATTTTATGCAAATTAGACATGACACTGTAAAGCAACAAATCCAAACGCTTGTCCTGATGATTCCTCGCATTTGCTAATCGCACGTAACTCGTACACCGATTCGATTTTCACGCTGATTAGTGCGTTGTGTTTAATTTGTGTTAAGCTAGTTAGTCTTAGATGGGATATATATATAAAATTAGCAGAGAAATATGCTAATTGTAAAATAACACGCACCACACCTCCTTCATCTTGTAAACTGGTGTTGCATGACTTGTATTTGCATACTGGATCCTGATTGGCTCTTATATTTTATGATGTAGTAACTTCAGCAAACAGTTTCCTGAAGTGCCGCTACTGATTATTTTTCCTCTAGATGAGGGCTCGGTGATGAGTCCGGGGACGCCGCTGCTGGACGAGGACAGCGTGGTGTTCAGTAAGCTGACGTACCTGGGCTGTGCGTCGGTTAACGCCCCCCGCAGTGAGGTGGAGGCACTGCGTATGATGAGCATTCTTCGCAGCCAGTGCCAGGTGCCGCTCGACGTCACTCTCTCCGTACCTGGAGTATCTGAGGGAACCGTTAGGTAAAGGACCGAGGGGGCGGGACTTACACATTACACCTGTGTGAAGTGCAGGTGTGACATGTTTGGAGTCAGGGAGGAGGAAAGAGTGGAGATTAAATGCTTATGGATTTGATATCAGTGTTAGATTAATAGTTTCTGATCAATAAAACCTAATTTTATAATAGTAATAATAATAAAAATAAATAAATATTTTTATTTAAATAGCAAAGATTACAAAGTGCAATAAAACAGTGGGGAAAAAAGGTAAAATTAAAAAGTACCAAAGACAAGAAATAAATAAAATTGTTATGATTTAAAAGCTCAATCTCTTCCTGTCTCAGGTTTATATTACCAAAGAATCTCATTGGAGAAATATAATTTGATAAATTTACATCAGCAGGAACTAAATAAAATATAACCAAACAAAAACACTGGACCACATTTATGTTTTTCTTTTAGTAAAGTTGCATGTAACTGTTTTCGTGGCCAAACCGAACTAAAAAAAATCCTGCCAGATTTATAAAAGTTTTGCTGATTGTTCTTTATTCACATGTTGAAAAATATCGATCAGCTGTAAATGACCAGGCGCCGCTGATTTACATTTAGCCACACCCACAAAACTCAGAATGGCGACTAGACAGTGAAAGAATGCTTCCTAAGCGCAGCGTGTGTTAAATCTTCCAGTGACGCAGCTCAGCCACTGCAGCGTACCGGTTACCATGGACATGCACTTACTCCTCCACCTTTTATAGGGTGCCATTACTTTTGTCTTAACGGAACGTCTAGTCTTATTTGTCTTTGTTTATGGATTTGTTTTCCTTCGTCATTAATATCAGGTGACTGAGTTTCACAAAATGTTTATTAAATTGGTGTGTAATTGAAATAAATAAGTGATATTTAAACTTGACAATCACTTAACAAAAACTCTCTCTCTCTCTCTCTCTCTTTCTGTCCCCATTTTTGTCTTTTTGGGCTCTCTTTCTTTCTGTCAGTCTCTCTCGCTCTCTCTCTCTCTCTCTCTGAGTGCATGCTGGGAGCGAGTGGGCGGAGCGCGTGTTGAGCGTGAGCGTGTTGAGTGTGAGCGTGTTGAGTGTGAGTGTGAGCGTGTTTGTCGTTTACTATCAACCTCTTTTTCTCTATCTCTATATATTAATTTGTTTATTTAGTTTTTGTAACTAGAGCATTTAATATATTGCTATAAGAATGGGGGGAAAAAAAAGAAAAAAAAACTGCGCTTCTGAGTGCTAGAGGAGGGTGTCTGGGCATCTGCACCAGCATTTCGCTGGAGAGCATGGTGGCCCAGGGTAGCAAGGTGTTTGATTCACTAACACGTCAGCACGGAGTTAAAGTGGTGAGCGGCGCTAGTGTGGAGGACTGCAGCCTGGCTGCAGGGGAGGTGATCGGGCATGAGAATATAATGGCGGCGTCCAGAATGAATAGTGTGGTGGTCTTATTTTTGAACACCATGGAAAGGGCGAGGGAGTTAGCTGTAGGGGGAATTATAATCGGTGGGTCGCTTACCAACGTGCTCCCTCTCTCAACTCCTTCCAAAAAAGTCACGCTTTCAAACGTCCCCCCTTTCATTAAAGATGAGGCATTAACTAGAGAGCTTTCTCGCTATGGCAGAGTCATTTCCCCGATTAAAAAGATCACAATCGGGAGTAAATCTGACCTGGTCAAGCATGTGGTATCTTTTAGAAGATTCGCATACATGAGCCTAAACAGCAACACCGAGCTGGAGCGTACATTAACGTTCAAAATGGACGGGTTTGATTACGTTATTTACGTAACTACCGACACGATGAAGTGTTTCGGCTGTGGAAAAACAGGGAACCTCGTGCGCGCCTGCCCCCAGAGCACAGCTGGTGAAAGCGGTGTTTCAGCTCGGGGTAGTGACGAGCTGAAACAGACTACTCAAGCAGACGGTGTGGTCGGGGAAGACTCTCCTGCCGCGGATGGAGCAGGAACAGTTACAGGGGTGTCTGTGAAAGCTACAAAGGAGAATCTTGAGGTGCAAGAGTTGAGATTTGCTGACGGTGAAAGCACTGAAACCGACCCAGTACCCAGCAATAGGGTGAGTGAAACTGAGATTACTGTACAAGCTGAGCAGTGTTCACATGAGAATAGTGCAGGGCAAGAAACTGAGGGTGCTATAACTAACACACAGGATAGTATTAATGATGATATGGATTCCCTCTTAGGAGGAAACACAGAAGATGTAATGCAGATGGAAGCAGAGCAGATTGTTTTTAAAACACCTACAAAGAGAAAAAAGAACGAAAAAGATGCAGTAATAAAACAAGCAAAAAAAGTCGAAAAAGAGCATGTGGAAAGTGAATGTGATGACAGGGAAAATGAGGCTGGTTTCTCTGTCCCTAATGTTTCGGTCACCACTGCGACCAGATGGGTTGGCAAAGACTGCAATGTAAATGAAATTAAACAATTTCTGAAAGTGACAAAAACATGAGAATGGTAAAAATCAGTGATTACTTCCCAGACCTGAGAAGACTTTTTGAAACAATAAAGCAACTAATGAATGAAGGGTGTTTTGAAGATAAAGAAGTGTATCGTTTAAGGGAGGCTGTACAAAGACTTAACAATCTGCTCAATAATGATGACAGTGAAACGTCCTAACTCTTTCAGTCCTTGTTGGCTGTTCGCAACTTTATTGCTGTTTACTCTCTTCTGTTTTTTCATGGTGGGCATTTATATTGCATCCCTAAATGTTAACGGGGCAAGAGACAGTAAGAAGAGAGCACAGCTGTATGAAATGATGAGGCAGAAAAGAGTAGATATATTGTTTATGCAAGAAACCCATAGTGATAATACAATTGTTGTTGACTGGACACAAGAATGGGCTGGCCTTTCTTGCCTGAGCCACCACACTTCCACTAGCGGAGGAGTAGCTATCCTATTCTCCAGGAATCTTACTCCAATCTCCTACAGCTCAGAGGAGATTGTGTGTGGCAGACTGTTAAAAGTCAGAGCCCAATTTGAGAAACAAGTTTTTGTTTTTATTTGTGTATATGCCCCAACTTCACCAGTAGAAAGATTGGGTTTTTTAGACAAACTATGCAAAACACTAGAAACCTGCAGTAATGAAGAATATTTATTTGTCGGTGGTGATTTTAATTGCACATTGGAGAACAATGACCGTAACCACATAGAGCCCCACATGCCTTCTCGCAAACGACTCATCCATACAGTCGAAAAACATGAACTAGCCGACGTTTGGAGATCTTTTAATAAAACCCAGAAACAGTACACATGGGCTCATGTTTGTAACAAACTCATGTCTCTTGCAAGGCTGGACAGGTTTTATGTTTTTAAACACCATTTAAACACTATTAAAAACTGTTTCATTAACCCTGTTGGTTTTTCAGACCACAGTTTAGTGTCATGCATAGTAGGGTTAAGCTCTGTTAAGCCAAAGAGTGCATATTGGCATTTCAATACAGCCTTATTAAATGACCAACGTTTTAGATACACTTTTACTTTTTTCTGGAACAGTTTCAGAAAAGAAAAGGGAAGTTTTACATCTTTACAGCAGTGGTGGGACCTTGGTAAAATACACACTAAACAATTCTGTCAACAGTACACTGCAAATGTCACAAGGGATTTGGCTCAGTCACTTAAAAAAACTAGAAAATGAAATTACAGAGCTTCAGACTCTAGCACTGTCATCGGGCAACCAAAACCAGATTCAGACCCTTACAGCTAAAAGGAAAAAGCTATCAGACCTTTTAGATTTTAAAGTACAAGGGGCACTAGTAAGGTCACGCTTCCAGAACGTGGACCAAAAGGATGCGCCTTCCAAGTTTTTTTTTAGCCTTGAGAAAAAGAACGGGCAGAAACGTTTTATCTACAACCTGCACTCTGAAACTGGAGCTATTTTATCTGAGCCAGCCGAAATGCGCCAAAGAGCAGTCAGTTTTTATGAAAAACTGTACTGGCGAATACAGAGAGGACCAGGCGACAGAGCAGAGGTTCCTAGGAGGACTGCCTAAAGTCTCAAAAGACACAGATGCAGCACTCAGTGGGGAAGTAACCATGGAAGAGCTGCAAAAAGCCCTACAGCGTATGGATAGCGGTAAAGCACCTGGTATAGATTATCCAGCAGAATTTTTGGGCTACCATAGGAGAGGACTTACTGGAAGTCCTGAACTACAGCTTAACCAGAGGGTTGCTACCGTTGAGTTGTAGGAGGGCAGTTCTCACGCTGCTGCCAAAAAAAAGGGACCTCACTGACATAAAAAACTGGAGACCTGTGTCCTTACTATGCAGCGACTATAAACTGCTCTCAAAAGTTTTAGCTACAAGGCTGGGAAGCGTTCTGGAAGAGATTGTCCATACTGATCAGACCTACTGCATTCCTGGGAGGTCCATATTTGACAACATCTCCTTAATTCGAGACATTCTTGACGTCTCAAAATTATTTGGACTGAATATGGGTTTGATCTCCATAGATCAGGAGAAAGCTTTTGATCGGGTGGAACACAATTATTTGTGGAAAACTCTTAAAGCTTTTGGTTTTGGCACTAATTTCACTGACAAAATAAAAAAACTCTGTTGTGACATTGAAAGTGTACTGAAGTTTAATGGCGGCTTATGTGCTCCATTTAAGGTGTGTAGAGGAGTAAGGCAGGGGTGCTCTCTGTCCGGTATGCTCTATGCCTTAGCAATAGAACCTACATTGAACAAACTGAGAGCTGATTTAAAAGGGTTTTCAATCCCTGACTGTCCAAACGCCTTCCGTCTGTCAGCTTATGCTGATGATGTTGTAATAACGGTTGATGAACAGACAGATGTGGATACATTACTTAATGTTTCCAAAGACTTTGGAACTATATCGTCAGCAAAAATCAACTGGAACAAAAGTGAGGCCCTTTTAGTTGGACAGTGGTCAGGTGATGTACCAAAACTCCCAAGAGGACTGTTTTGGAAAAAAGAAGGTTTTAAATATCTTGGAGTATATCTTCGCGATGATCTAATTATGCAAAAAAACTGGGAAGGGGCTGTTGAAAAAATAAAAGGTCGCCTAGACAAATGGAAATGGCTGACTCCCAAAATGTCTTATAGGGGATGCACATTAATTATTAATAATCTAGTCCCATCCTCCCTTTGGCACAAAATAGCTCGCATCAACCCACCAATGACACTTTTAGCAAAAGTTCAGTCAGTTTTATTGGTACCACACAGTGTTTTATATTTACCTAAAGAAGAAGGGGGGCAAGGCCTTGTGCACCTACAGAGCAGAACTGCTGCCTTCCGTTTACAGTTTGTACAAAAATTTTTAACCAATTCAATGCCTTTTAGTTGGAAACCTGTGACCAGTGCTATCCTAAGAACTTTTGGGGACCTGAGACTTGACAAGTCTCTATTCTTAGTTGACCCAAGAAGATTGAACACCTCCAGACTACCTGCGTTTTACCATAATCTTTTCAAAGTGTGGAAACTTTTTAGGGTCCAAAGGGCTACAACCACAGACTCTTTGTACTGGCTGCTAAAGGAGCCCCTGATTCATGGAGCACGTCTGGACATTGGAGGCAGCGCGTTCACCCGGACCCTCCTCATGTCCGGTCTCACCACGCTAGGACACCTGGTGGACCTGGCTGGCCACAACTTTCAGAGCACCAATGGAGTAGCTGCACGTCTGGGACTGAGATCTGTACGGATTGTAGCACAACAACTCCAAAAGTGGAACTCTCTCCTCTCAGGTGAGGAAAAAAATGCTGGTGGAGGAACGGAGGTTCCAGATGAAGAGGATCCTTTCCCTGAACTGACTCTATCTCCAGACCTAGAGGGAAGCACTGACACACCCTGGCGCTCTGTCCTCGAGTTGAGTGAGGATGAGCGACCACAATGGACATTTACAAAAGAGCTGGAGATTTTTAAAAGAGTGCAGAATTTTACATGGAATTATTGCTGTTAATGCTTTTATCTCCATCTTGTGTCCAGAGACAGGTCATGGGTGTCCTTCTTGCCTCCAGAGGGAGACCATTTTTCATACTTTTATGCAGTGTTCCAGATTAAAACCCCTTTTTAGTTTCTTGCAAACTGCTTTTTCCTGTTTTACCAAAATGTTCTCAATGCAAACTTTTATCCTGGGTGTGAAATGTACACGAACAAGGCAAGCTGAATGTCAACTCTTGAACTTTATCCTGGGCCAAGCAAAGATGGCCATTTATATCAGCAGAAAGAATAAGGTCGAACAAAAAGCCATAATGCAATAATGGTGTTTACAGCGATGATAAAGTCTAGGATTTTAATTGATTTTCTCTTTTATAAAAAGACAGAAAACCTGACAATGTTTGAAAGGATTTGGTGTTATAAAGGAGCGCTGTGTTGTGTTGTTGAAAATGAACTGCTTTTTGCACATACCCTGTCTTAAGTAAACGATGTAGTCCCATTTGTTTTTTTTTAAATTAATGGAATACCATTCATTTTATTATTTATTGGTGTTACACATTTGAGCTTTTGTAATAAACGTCTTTTTAAAATTAAAAAAATTCTCTCTGTCTCTTTATTTTTCGCTCTGTCTATTTTCTGTTTTCTCTTTTTCTGTCTCCCCCACCTTTATTTTTTGTCTCTTTTTCTCTATCTCTGTCTTTCTCTCTCTCACTCTGTCCTTCTCTCTTTCTCTCAATCTGTCTATCTCTGCCTCTTCTTCTTTGTCTGTCTCTGTCTCTCTCTTTCTCTCTCTCTCTCTCTGTCTCTCTCTGTCCCCATTTTTGTCATTTTTGGGCTCTCTCAGTCTGCATCTTTCTGTTTGTCTCTTTCGTTCTCTCTGTCTTTTTTCTTTTCTTTTTCTGTTTTTTTCCATCTCTTCCCCCTCTCTCTGCCTTTCTTTCTGTCTCTCTTTCTCTGTCCTCTCTTTCTCTCA
>CM042550.1:17779605-17852105 GCA_023630585.1 Cranoglanis bouderius
TTATGACGGCACCTAAAGCACTTGTATTTTATAATTAACGGGTCTTTCGCGTACAGAATGTAAATAGCAGTGCTCTCTTCTTGTCCTAGGGGTTCATCCCTGAACTTTCCCTTCACCACTTTAACTGAATTAGCCCTCTTTTTTTTCTAAAGTATATATTTATAACTTCATGCGCTCTCGGAAGTCATGTGTCTTGTTCTGATGGAATGATAAAAATAGGAGAGAAGAGCCGTGTTCTTTCTTTCGGTTTTCCTTCTTTTGGCCTCGTACTCTCATAAAAGTACAGACAAGTGCTTCCTCTAATTTATCTCCTTCATGTCCTTTGCTGACTTTTCCCCTGTGAAGAGCTTTTTTTTTTTACACCCGCAGGACAGAAATCCCCTCTGTGTGTGTGTGTGTGTGTGTGTGTGAGATTGTTTGAGAGAGATCTTTCAATAGTAGTGCAGAGAATCATCGATGCAGTGTTTTGATATTTTTTTTATACCACAGTGTCGTTCAAATCCTGGATTCTGATTGGTCAGGTGGTGTTGATTCAATAGCTATAACAGAAACTCTGACAGTAGTGCAGCTGCAAATCACAGGTTTATATTAATACGTTATCGTTTCTATAGTAACAGCTCATTCATAGCGACTTGTACAGCAGATGCTCAACGTGAATCGTTAAGATGGTGAAGTTTTCAGTAAGGAGATGTTTATTTAACGTTTATGGAAGGAGTCTCCAGTGTCAATGGTTTGTAACAGTCAGAGGTAAAGCTGTAACTCAATTTTTTATTATTATTATTATTATTATTATTATTATTATTATTATTTTGATAGCTTCAGGACACAGGAGTTTACACTTTATGGTTTGTTGGTAACATGATGAGCTGCGTGGCAAATTGCAGAGGTATAAAAGGAATAAAACATTTCCTGGTATACTGGTATTGAAAAATAAATATTTTTTTTGATTATTTACAGTGGTATTTATAGTGGTATTATAACAGAAAATTCTTTTTAGTGATCATACTTAAACTATAGAGTTGTGTGTGTGTGTGTGTGTGTGTGTGTGTGTGTGTGTGTGTGTGTGTGTGTGTGTGTGTGTTTGTGTATAGCTTCATCACCAGTAAAGCTCCAGCTCAGCTTTTCACTTTTGACTGAAAGATGGGGGCAGACTTTCCACTGAAACAGCAACATCATCACTGAGCTGGGAAAGGAAGCTTATTTTTAGGCTGTACCTCAGCACCATGCTGTGCTGCTTACACCGTGTGGCAACACAGATGTGTGTGTGTGTGTGTGTGTGTGTTTGACAGACTCTGAGTGAGTCTATGTGGACTTGCAGTAAAGTGGTATAAAATAGTATAGAAAGAATCTCAAACCTTTCAAACTGTCACTGCAGTGCAACTGAGTCAGCAGTGCCAAAATCGCTCGAAAGTTTGCATCCCCGTTGATATGCTCTATTTGATTTATTTCAACTTGGAGTCTCGTTAAGGTGCCTAATGACTTTATATTTTATTTAAGCCATGAAATGTTCAAACAGGCTGAAATTCTCAAGCAGTCGATTTAAGGATTAGTGGGAATCAGGAAAAAAAATTTCACACGCTCTAAACCAGAAAATGGTGACCTTTCACAGAGCTGGAGAAGGAGATAAAAGGATATCAGTGTTTAGGGAGAGTGTTTATGGATACAAAAAAACATAATTCAGTGAAATAAATTTGAGGGGAAAAAACTAACAAAAAAACAAAACAAATAGTAGCAGAAGTGAAAAGAAAAGAAAAAAAAGTCCTTAGAGAAATAAAAAGTGGATAATCAGAAATATAACTTTTTCATTATTAATATCTTACACCACAACACTAGAATTCTGGATTCTGATTTGTCAGAAGGTGTTGATTGATTTTCAATAACAGCAGCTCTCACAGTAGTGCAGGTTTCGTTATTGTTTCTATAGTAACCGCTCACTTACAGGAACTTGTACAGGGATGCTCCAGATAAATGTATTTTGAAAAAATTATGTGAAGTTTCTCTTTGCTGACTTTTCCCCCATTAAGAGCTTTTTTTATACCTGCAGGACAGAAATCCCCCCTCTGTGTGTGTGTGTGTATGTGTGTGTGTGTGTGTGTGTGTGTGTGTGTGTGTGATTGTTTGAGAGAGATCTTTCATTAGTGGTGCAAAGATTCATCGATGCAATATTTATGATATTTTTTATACCACAGTGTCGTTCAAGTCCTGGATTCTGATTGGTCAGGTGGTGTTGATTCAATAGCTATAACAGCAACTCTGACAGTAGTGCAGCTGCAAATCACAGGTTTATATTAATACGTTATCGTTTCTATAGTAACAGCTCATTCATAGCGACTTGTACAGCAGACGCTCAACGTGAATCGTTAAGATGGTGAAGTTTTCAGTAAGGAGATGTTTATTTAACGTTTATGGAAGGAGTCTCCAGTGTCGGTGGTTTGTTAACAGTCGGAGGTAAAGCTGTAACTCAATTTATCATCATTATTATTATTATTATTATTATTATTATTTTGATAGCTTCAGGAAACAGGAGTTTACACTTTATGGTTTGTCGGTAACATGATGAGCTTGCGTATATATATTTCATTAAAACAAACTTTTTTTTTTAAAAACAGCGCCGTGTCAAAGGACAAGGACAGACAGAGCTTCAAGCTTCGTCCTGGGATGGACAAGAAGATCGTCATCTACGTCCAACAGACGTCTAACAAAGAGCTGGCCATTGAGAGGTTCGTCTTGTACAAATGTTCTCCTGTCCATCAGCTCCGTTTACTTCGGTCATGATAAATGCACAGCTTTTTAACGAGTGCCTGTTTTCACAATCCTCCCTGAAGAAGGGAACATGTGATGGATGGACGGATTTTTTTCTCAGTCTTAGTTCTCTTAGATTAAAGACAGCTGTGTGTCGTTCATATGTATTAACGGAAAACAAATCCGAATGTTCTCTGATAAAGAAAAGGATATAAAATGTTGTGTGTGTGAGAACCAGGGCTTTTAAAATCCATTAGTATTCGAATGCAATTGAATATTTATGAGCCTGTAATGTTTTACTAACGCAGACAGAGTGAACATTAGCAGTAGTGTTTATTATACAAACCACAGAAGGTGGATTGTCGCTTCCTTAAGCAAGGAAAATCACAAAATCGCGTATTAGTTTTGATTTGTTTACATACAGCGGTTTATTTAAATTACTCGTAGCTTATAACTAGCTCAATTTACTCATCATGGTTGGCCCCAAAATTGTGTATATCCTGATATACATGAAATGTCTCAGTGTATACAGTGGATATAATATCCCTACTGCAAACTGTGATGCGTCCTTTATCGTATTTCACACAAAAAAAGGCATTACCAAGACTGAACGTTCCAGCTGTGAAGCATGGTGGAGGTAGCGTCACGGTTTGGGGGGCTGATTTGCTTCCAGTCATTGAGGGAAAATATTTTATATCAAGATGTTTAGACGGATAGCAGACCGTCACGTGACGTTTAATAAATCTTGACAACACAAGACAAGAACCTTCAGAATAGAATAGTTGTGGTGTCACAGGAATGCGTCTGCCTTTGGGTATGTAAATAATGAAACTGTAATAGAATTTATGAACAGTGAAAAGTACTGATTTTAGTTTGTAATTATGGTGTGTGTGTGTGTGTGTGTGTGTGTGTGTGCACGTGTCTCATCCTTCATTCTTCTCATATTTCTCCTCCTTCTTCTCCTCCTTCTCATTCTCCTCCTCCTTCTTCTCCTGCTTCTCATTCTCCTCCTCCTTCTTCTCCTGCTTCTCATTCTCCTCCTCTTTCACATTTACCTCCTCCTTCTCATTCTCCTCCTCCTTCTAATCCTGCTTCTCATTCACCTCCTCCTTCTCATTCTTCTCCTCATTCACCTCCTCCTCCTTCTCCTTCTAATTCTTCTCCTCCTTCTCTTTCTCCTCCTTTTCATTCTTATTCTCCTTCTCTTTCTCCTCCTTCTTTTCATTCTTCTCTTCCTCCTTTTTCTCATTCTTCTTTTATTTTTCCTTCTTCTTCTTCTTCTTCTTCTTCTTCTTCCCATTCTTCTTCTTCTCATTCTTCTTCTTCTCATTCTTCTCCTCATTCTCCTCTTCTATCTGCTTCTTCACATTCTTCTTGTTATTCTTCCCCTCATTCTTTTCTTCCCAATTGTGTGTGTGTGTGTGTGTGTGTGTGTGTGTGTGTGTGTGTGTGTGTGTGTGTGCGCGCTTGCAGGTGTTTTGGTCTTCTCTTAAGTCCAGGGAAGAATGTGAGGAACAGTGACATGCACTTGTTAGACCTGGTAGGTTGTTCAGTCTGTTAACTCACACGCTATCATATTCAGTCCTCTCTCTCTCTCTCTCTCTTTTCTTTCCCCAGTGCATTAACTCTCTCCCCTCTGCCTCCTTATCCTTGTCCTTATCCGTATTCTCATCATTGTCTTCACCTCTTCATCCCTCCTTTTCTTCTTTTTATTAAATCTCATTTTCTCTGTAGGAGTCGATGGGGAAGAGTTCAGATGGTAAATCTTACATCATTACAGGGAGCTGGAATCCCAACACTCCTCAATTTCAGGCTGTCAATGAGGAGACGCCTAAAGGTACACACACACACACACACACACACACACACACACACACACATTTTCTTTTGTGTTAGAAAATCAGATTATATCAATATGCAAATTAGAATAATGTTCCATGGCCTGCATTTGCATAAAGGAATATGATTGGCTCTTAGATTTTATGACTCCATAACACTCACCGGTCACATGTTCAGAGCTAACGCCCTCAGATAAATGCATCTTAAAAGGAGTTAATAATGTCACGTGGCGTGTGTGTGTGTGTGAGAGTAGATAAGTTCATGTACATGACGACAGCGGTGGATCTAGTGATCACAGAGGTGGAGGAGCCGGTGCGCTTCCTGTTGGAGACGCGTGTGAGGGTGTGTCCACCCACTGACAGGCTCTTCTGGCCTTTTAGTAAGCGCAGCTACACCGAGACCTTCTACTTAAAACTGCGACAGGTGAATAAACCTAAACAGCACCAAATATCGACCTTTTCGTTTTTGTAGATAAGTGTGTTTGAGGGTGTCTGTGTGTGTGTGTGTTGCAGCTGGAGAGGAAGAGTAACACGGACACACTGTATGAGGTGATGAGTTTGGAGAGCGAGACCGAGAGAGAGAAGAAGAAAACGACGGCGAGTCCCGGCATCCTGCCCTCCGCTTCACATGGTTCCATGGCGCCCTCACCTCCTGAGGATGATGAGGAGGAAGGTGAATGGTCCAGGCTTCTTTCAGTTTAAAATATAAGATCAAATCGCCTTTCCTAGTCACATGATCATGACATCACATCATTGACCTTCTTCCCCAAACCGCTTCCCCAGAACTGCTGTTGGAGGATAGTTTCAGTGTTTTATGGTGAAATAAATCCCGAGTGATGCTCATTTAAAGCTGTGTGTGCTTTAAATATATTTCCAAAACATGATTAACGCCAGGCTTATAAACAGATGAAAGTTTGAACTGATCCAAGACGTAATTATTCGATTCCTCCAGGCTTGGCTTTGTGTACACGAGTAGATCTTACTGTAATAATAAATTATTCTACATTTCCAAACACATGTATACAGAGATTTCCCTATTTACACAAACCGGATAAATCAACAGAAAAGGAAAAAAAAAAAAACTAATGAGACACAAATTACAAACTCTGTCCACTTTAATTACACTGCACTGTGTTCTGTTATTCCTCACTTTACTCCTTCTCCTCCTTCTCGTTCTTCTCGTTATTCCTCACTTTACTACTTCTACTTCTCACTATTCTCCTCCTTCTCCTTCTTCTCGTTATTCCTCACTTTACTACTTCTACTTCTCACTATTCTCCTCCTTCTCCTTCTTCTCGTTATTCCTCACTTTACTACTTCTACTTCTCACTATTCTCCTCCTTCTCCTTCTTCTCGTTATTCCTCACTTTACTACTTCTCCTTCTCGTTATTCCTCACTTTACTACTTCTCCTTCTCCTTCTTCTCCTCCTTCTCGTTATTCCTCACTTTACTACTTCTCCTTCTCCTTCTTCTCCTCCTTCTCGTTATTCCTCACTTTACTACTTCTCCTTCTCCTTCTTCTCCTCCTTCTTGTTATTCCTCACTTTACTACTTCCCCTTCTCCTTCTTCTCCTCCTTCTCGTTATTCCTCACTTTACTACTTCTCCTTCTCCTTCTTCTCCTCCTTCTCGTTATTCCTCACTTTACTACTTCTCCTTCTCCTTCTTCTCCTCCTTCTTGTTATTCCTCACTTTACTACTTCTCCTTCTTGTTCTTCTTCTCATTCTCCTTCTTCTCCTCCTTCTCGTTATTCCTCACTTTACTACTTCTCCTTCTTCTCCTCCTTCTCGTTATTCCTCACTTTACTACTTCTCCTTCTTCTCCTCCTTCTCGTTATTCCTCACTTTACTCCTTCTCGTTCTTCTTCTCATTCTCCTTCTTCTCCTCCTTCTCGTTATTCCTCACTTTACTCCTTCTCGTTCTTCTTCTCATTCTCCTTCTTCTCCTCCTTCTCGTTATTCCTCACTTTACTCCTTCTCGTTCTTCTTCTCATTCTCCTTCTTCTCCTCCTTCTCGTTATTCCTCACTTTACTACTTCTCCTTCTCCTCCTTCTCCTTCTTCTTCTCATTCTCTTTCTTCTCCTCCTTCTCGTTATTCCTCACTTTACTACTTCTCCTTCTTCTCATTCTCCTTCTTCTCCTCCTTCTTGTTATTCCTCACTTTACTACTTCTCCTCCTTCTCCTTCCTTTTCCTCATTCTCCTCATTCTCCTTCTTCTCCTCCTTCTCGTTATTCCTCACTTTACTACTTATCCTTCTCCTTCTTCTCGTTATTCCTCACTTTACTACTTCTCCTTCTCCTTCTTCTCCTCCTTCTCGTTATTCCTCACTTTACTACTTCTCCTTCTCCTTCTTCTCCTCCTTCTCGTTATTCCTCACTTTACTACTTATCCTTCTCCTTCTTCTCCTCCTTCTTGTTATTCCTCACTTTACTACTTTTCCTTCTTGTTCTTCTTCTCATTCTCCTTCTTCTCCTCCTTCTCGTTATTCCTCACTTTACTACTTCTCCTTCTTCTCCTCCTTCTCGTTATTCCTCACTTTACTACTTCTCCTTCTTCTCCTCCTTCTCATTATTCCTCACTTTACTCCTTCTCGTTCTTCTTCTCATTCTCCTTCTTCTCCTCCTTCTCGTTATTCCTCACTTTACTACTTCTCCTTCTCCTCCTTCTCCTTCTTCTTCTCATTCTCTTTCTTCTCCTCCTTCTCGTTATTCCTCACTTTACTACTTCTCCTTCTTCTCATTCTCCTTCTTCTCTTCCTTCTTGTTATTCCTCACTTTACTACTTCTCCTCCTTCTCCTTCCTTTTCCTCATTCTCCTCCTTCTCGTCCTTCTTCTCCTCTTTCTCATTCTTCTGATTTTCTCCTCATTCTCATTCTCCTACTCTTTCTCATTCTTGTTCTCATTCTGCTCCACCTTCTCATTATTCTCCTCCTTCTCAGTCTCCTCCTCCTTCTTCTTCTACTTCTTTCTTCTTCCTCCTCTTCTTCTCGTTTCTTTTTCTTCTTCTTTTTGTACTTTGTTTTCACCTTCTCATTATTCTCCTCCTTTTCCTCCTCCTCCTTCTTTACTTCTTTCTTCTTCATCCTCTTCTTCTTCTTGTTATACTACTTCATCTTATTCTTCTTCTCCTTCTCTTTCTTCTTCTCAATCTTCCCCTCATTCTCATTCTTTTCCTTTTTCTTATTCTTCTCCTTCGTCTCATTCTCCTACTCTTTCTCATTCTTCTTCTGATTCTGCTCCACCTTCTCATTCTTCTCCTCCTCCTCCTCCTTCTTCTTTTTCTTCTTCCTCCTCTTCTTCTTCTCGTTTCTTCTTCTTCTTGTTATACTTCGTCTTCATCTTCTCATGTCTCCCCCTCATTCTCCTCCTTCTTATTCTTCTCCTCCTCTTTGTCATTCTTCTCATTCTTCTTCTTCTTCTTCTCCTTCTCATGTCTTCTCCTCCTCCTCCTTCTTTTTCTTCTGTTGTGTTCTCCTCATCCTTTTTATTCTCCTTTCTTCTTGTTCTTTTCTTGTTTTCCTTCTCGTCCTTATATCTTGTCTTTCTTTCTTTCTTTCTTTCTTTCCTTCTTTTTCTTTCTTTCTTTAATTCAGCCTGAATTCATTCAGGACATTTCAGTGATCTGTTCCACACGATTAAAAAAAAATCTAGAAAATGTGAAAAAAATAAATAAAATTGCTTTGTAAATGAAACATCATCATCATTATTATTATTATTATTATTATTATTATTATTATTATTACTTTTATTGTCTCCTTATTTCCACCATCTTGCTGCTTTTCTGAAATTATTCAGATTAGTTTTTTTTATTATTTTATATTGACTGGGAGGTTGTTTTCTTGTTTTGCTACGTAAAATTGCTCAGCTGGGAACGTGTCTAAAATATTTATCAATTTTCCTCTTTTCCTCTCTCAGATAACGATGAGCCGCTGCTGAGTGGTTCTGGAGATGTGTCTAAAGAGTGCGCTGAGAAGATTTTGGAGACGTGGGGAGACCTGCTGTCCAAATGGTGAGTCCTTAAGTGAGGCCAAAGCTGGGACTCGACCCAACAACAAGCAACGTTTCAGGCGGGGTTTCATATGTTGCGCAATTCGGGTAGACGTTAAGGGTTGGGGCAGGGTGCACAAACTTTTGCACTCAGCTGTGTGGGAATAGTGCTGAATTTGGGTTGGAAAATGAGAGCTTCACAAAAATAAAAATAAGGTTTGCTGAGTTGATTTGGTTGCTGTGCGTGTGCGTGTGTGTGTGTGTGTGTGTGTGTGTGTCTGTGTGTGTGTGTGGACCACTGCTGCATTGTCCTTGAGCAGCTTGACCTGGCGAGACATGCACAAACACTCACGGTTGTAAAGCCATGGTACTGTACTTTATGGATTTCAAACATTCACACACACTGAGAACCACAGGACATCAACCATCTTCTTATGTCATTCTTCTTTTACCACTGACATTACACACACACACACACACACACACACACACACACACACACTCGGACTATTCTAATTTGAGAACTCGTTCACAGGAGGGAAATGAGGGAGAGGAAGGAGAGAGAGAGAACGAAAGGAGGGATGGTTAGAGCCAGATAAGGGTTTTATTATTAAGATTATTTCCCCCCACCATTACTCTCTCATTGTTCTTAATCAAAACCTCCAGATTAATTCAATTAAAAAAGCTCTGGAATTTAATTACGGACTGTGGCTACCTCAGTGCCACATGGAAGGTGTGTGTGTGTGTGTGTGTTTCATACTCCTGCGTCTCCAATCACAGACCTGAACTTTTTATCTAATAAAATACAAAGTGGAGCTCAAAGTGCTTCACAGTATAAGTAAATAAAAAAAATATATATAAAAAAAGAAGGTAAATAAATGCGTCTGTGTATAAAAAAATTAACACGAAGGAACACGTCAGTTTGATTTTGTATTATTTACTTTTTTACTTCTTAAATTTATTTCTAATATTTGACCCTTAATAAAAACTCCTTTTATAACAACTACACCATTGAGAAAGAAAAACGGCAACAGTGTTAACAAAAAAATAATAACAATAAAAACAGTGGGCCTCATTTACCAATCTGGATACGAGCAAATTTATTCGTGAATCGTTCCTAAGAGAATTCGCACAAGAACTGATTTCAGACAAAACCTTCATATCCTACTCGTGCTCCTGGGTGTGTATAAATTTACACTTGTTTGTACGCTTTTCTGTAATTTGTCTCTATATTTTTTCTTTCTTTTTTTAAGCTAGGTGCTGCTACGCTGCTAAATAATATCTTTATTGGCTTAGACACGAGTCAAAATAAGTTTCTTTGAGAAATTTCTATTTTTGCCGTTTATTTGTCATTTCTGTTTCCGGTTCTGTGGGAGCATTACCTTTTATGGAGTTTTGTAAGCGTCACTGAATGCAAATGAGCAAAATATATCTGAAAATCGTGTGAATCTGGAGGAAATTTTTAGTTCGGTTTAGCAAACATTTACATACTAATTTACTAAAAGATTGATGAAAAGCCAAATAATAGTAGTTAAAAAAAATAATAAAACAGTTGAAAAGGAAAAAAGTGGCTAATGCATGTGTGATATAATTTATATTATTCGCAAATACAATTATGACTTTAATCCGTATTGAATAATTTTCCTGCTCTGATTTCATCTACTCTCAATTTTTAGTTCTTAAAAGTATTTTTATTCAACGGCGCACATTTTCTTTCCAGTTTGTCTTTCTTGGTCATTGAATACAAAAAATTTGATATATATTTATTTTCCTGAAGAGTCTCTTAAAGCTTTTATAATTAGAGAGATTAGACGACGTCAGTCTTATGTTTTTAAAATCAGAATCCGATTCCTGGCTCTAAAGCACATAGTTCATGTGAATAAGACGTCGAGGGAAGGAAACAATATGACCTCACCGATAAACCCTTGAGCTCATAAACGATATGTTCCTGAAAACGGAGGTGGAAGTGTGTGTGAGGCTGCAGGGTCACATGGGTGGAGTGTGTGTGACTATTACTTCCTTTTACATCGCACTTAAAACATGAGTTATTGTGTGTTTTCTGTGTTTAAAATTCAGCCTGAGTGAACGCCGCGGGTTATGTAGCCAAATAAATGAAAACAGAAATGAATAAAAAAATTTTCCCAGCAGCAGCTCTTGTCACACAACATTCATAAATAAGATTTAGAAGAATTTTGAAAGCAGATTTTATCTGGTTTATAATACGACTTTCAATTTCTCAAATAAGGAATAAAACACTGTGTGTGTCGTGCTGTTATAGTAAAATAATCAAGGTCAAGCAGAGTTACTACCCCGAATGTTTTATTTCGTTACACCACAGCAATTACTATTTTTATTTATCAAACAATGACTCATCATAAATAATCTTTATCCTTGTATAGTTATGTTTAATATTGTGGAAGTTGTAGGTCTCTCGTTTTTCTCTCTCTCTTGAAGTTAATAAGGCAAAAAAACCTCGTTGTGTTACTGAGCAACCACAAAGAAACGTGACTGTAACTTAGTTACAGCTTCACCTCTGACTGTTACGATGCACTGACACTGGAGACTCCTTCCATAAATGTTAAATAAATTAAAGAAAACGTCACCATATCAACAATTACACGTTTTTTAAAAATCCCTTCATTATCAGCAGAGCGTTCGTCATACGAGTGCCTGTGACTGAGCCGTTACTATAGAAATGGTAACGTATTACAATGAGCGCATTAATATAAACCTGTCATTTACAGCTGGAGTTAATCGACGACTTCTGACCAATCAGACTTCTTTATACCAATCAGAGTTGTGGTATAAAGTAGAAACTGTTGACATTTTTTTAAATTTTATTTTTAGAATTAGTTGATAGATCGGTTGATGGTTCCCCACCCCTTCTCTCTCTCAGGCATATGAACCTGGCTGTACGGCCCAAACCGCTCCCAGCGCTCGTCCGCAGCGGCGTCCCCGAAGCCCTCAGAGGGGAGGTATGGCAACTCCTGGCTGGTTGCCATAACAACGACCATCAGGTGGAGGAGTACCGCACGCTCATTACAAAGGTAAACCTGAGAGATTTGGATCCTGACTCAACGTAAGGAGATATCGGCTAATGTAGATAAAGACTAATCTAAGCCGGTGTACAGTGGCAGATGCTAATTAATCCGTGCACCAGGTCTGATCTGTCTGGGGAACCGTAACGCTGTTTATTCACACGTTTACGGTAATTTTACCCGGACAGTCCTCATCGCTGGTTAGTTGTTTTATTTATTTATAGGTCATCCGATCATCAGATTGGAATCATAACAAGTTATCAGACTTGGGAAATGTACAAATAAACGACTGGGGAGAGTTTTAAAAGTCCCCGTACTTCGGATGTGTATCAGATTACAGATCTGAGTTAGTACCTACCTTAGATGTTCTGCAGATATGGATCACTACTTTTTTTTTTTTAAACATCAGGAATCTGACTTTGAAGAAGGATGACAATTTAAGAATATCATGAATATTATATGAATATTCAGATTCATTAATTTTTTATTCAGAGACCTGAAAAAAGTAGTAAAGATTAAAAACAACACAGTATTTTATTTTATGTTTTAAAATAATGGAACCTTTTATAGAGTATCATAGGCTTCACAAAATGCATCTTTTCATATTTATGGGAAATTATTTTTTTAATTTTAGTGTGTGCTAAGAAAAAAACAAAACAAATATAGCTGTTTTCTAAGTAGCTTTGCAAAAAAAAAACCCAAAAACCCCCCAAAAATATCATTGTGAAATTAATTTAGTTATTACTTGTTCAATATTTTTCAAACCCCACACATTGTATTATTTTAAATCTTAAAATTCACAGATTGTTTATTAATTTTTCTTCATTTCTACATATTATTATTTATACTTATTTATACAGTTATTCATTTTAAAGCATATTATTTACTAACAACATCGAAACTAATGTTAATGACGTGTATGTACGAGTGTGAGAAATTAAAATCTGCATCTACCAGGAGGTTAATGGTGGTCATGAAAATAATTTAAGATGTCACCATGGCGATTTTATATATACATATATAAAACCCCACCCACAAGCATCTGACATCAAACTGTTCCTGGTTTCAGTCCCAGAAGGATTTCTGGATTTGATTTTCTCGACTTGCTCGAGCTCAAGCTCCTCTTTTGGTTCTAGATCAGGAACCAGCATTTTCTTGATCCTACATTTAACGCTGTGTGAACGGCTCCCTGGAGTTTTCTTCTTCAGTGACACATCTGTGTGTTTGTGTGTGTGTGTGTGTGTACGCGTATTTCTCGACCGTTTCTAATTGTCATTTAAATCCATTTACCCCACTTGTTTTTTTTCTTTCTTCAGATCTTTAATGCCAACACGTACAAAACACAACTTCTCGATAACATTTCATCACTTTTCCCATCTCGGTTCCAGCCATGCCACGTCCGCTCTTAGGAAGTGACTGGACTGCTGTGGAAGGCTTAGTCATGTCACTAATGGAGGCATACAAAAGGTGTCTAAAAAACTGGATAATAAGTGTGTGTGTGTGTGTGTGTGTGTGTGTAGTTGTACACTTGCTAGTGCAGGTGTTGAATTAGTTTTCTCCTTGACTGGAAAGTCTTCACAGAAATGTTTCCCACGGTCCGGTTTGGATCGTCTACGACCGATTTCCGGGAATGGTTTCCATCTCGTGCTCTCATGTAACCCGAGTTGTATTCTCACAACCTGGAGCCGCTGAAGCTCTGTCGATATTTTCCCTCAAAATGGATGACATATTTCCTGATGCAGAGCAATTGAGAAAAACGATCTGACGTTTAGCGATCGCTGTGGCAAGTAATGTGAAGGTTAATGTGTATCTAAGGCCCTGTTCAGACCCGGTGTTAATGTAAGGCTCGACTGATCCGATCACAAGTGGACGGCTGAAACGTACAGCGCTTTAACACCTGTCTCTAGTGACCGCTTGTGATCGGATCTCATGCATCATTTCCGCAGGAGGAAGGGCGTTGGAAACGTTAATTACAGCAGTTTAACATTGTGTTTGTTTCCAGGCAGAAATGCGAAAGGCGAATCCTATATGTACCGGTACGGGCTTTTTTCAGATGTGTGATCTGCTAACGAAACTCATCAATGAACGTGAGATGATCCGTTAATTTAGCGGTGGAGAATTCAACCATTCAGCATGATTTCTAAACAATGATTATGTATTTTCCGGGTAGATCGATGGCCCAGATTTAGTTTAGGACGTGTAGAGACGCTTTTTTGCGTTCAAGCTGCAAATGTTACGTGGTCATATGTATCCCAGATCACCTCTGAAGGAGGTTTGAGTGATTGGGCTCACGACACGACACCTCATTCACATTGGACCTCGTTCACACCTGTATTTAGTGCTGTCCGCTCACGATCCGATCACCCAGGACGCACGTTAACGCCAAGTGTGAACGGGGCCTAAGGGAGCTTTCACACCTAGGGGTCCATTTCAGTCCCTCCAGGATTTAGCGATTGCAGCAATTAATGCAAAATCAAGCAAACTCTTTAATTTTTCTAAATTATCGTAGATTTTCCTGCAGATTTGAGCCGAGACGAGTCACGTGACGTCATCACGTGACATCATCACAACGTGCGTTCAGCCAAAGCCGCCGCCTTAGATTCACGTGCGTCGAACACGAATACAGCTAAGAGGTCTCATTTACCAACAAACATCACTGCGAAAGAGCCTGCAAAACTATTCTACAAAAAAGCACTAAAATAAAAATAAAAACAACGTTTTATTCACCTTCTGCACTCGAGTCGATTCAGAGTCGATTCACTTTCTGACTAGAGTTCGCTTTGAAGCAAACCGAGACCACCTCTCTCGGGTGCGAGTGTGATTGCCTGAGTGTGTTCTCATCTGTTTAAAGAACCATGCCGAGTGAGAGAACACACCAGGGTTCTGTTCAAACACACGAAACGCTCGATTATCATTGAATCATTTTATATGAATCGTACGTTTTCCTCAAAACGGCTTGTTTCCTCTTGGCCTCCTGTTGTCCCTGATTCTGTTTAGCCTCTAAAAGGGAGGTTGAATCGTCTGAAAGTTTTACTGAGGAACATTTATGTCCAGATTTCCCTTCAGACACCATCCTCAGGGAGATTCCGGCTGATCCAGAGCTGGCACGCTGAGTGAGAAACACCTGCTAGCGTATCTCGGCGTATACACCAGAGACGAGGTGCTTTTATTTTATTTGTGCACCTGTTCTAGTTATGGATTCTTTTCATCGGAATGAGCCAGGACCGTCATGTTCCTGCTCGAGGCCTAGCTCTTTAAAGGAAGCTGGCTTGTTCTGTATGCTAACCTATTCTGAGAAAAATGTCCACCTGCAGGCTTGGGGTATTTTTTAAAAAACTCTGTGTACCTGTCAGTCATGTCGTCGTGTCCTTGGGTGACTTGTCATGGAATAAACAACCCGTAGCACACATCCCCTATTGCTGAACGTTATTCATGTCTCGAATAATTTACATCCTAATTTAATTTGGCTGTAAATTGGTAAGTTCTCTTGTTAGGATCCTGTTTATTGTGGAATTTGTGCTAGTCCGTGCCTCCATGTTAGATGTTCTACATCACGTTTATATTTTTGATTATACCTGATGCGGATAAAATCTGGTTAAGGGTTCCGATTGTGGATTGTGAGGTTAGATCCGTGTGTGTGTGTGTTGTTAACATTTTTAACTTTTGTGCTGCTTCATAAATAAATCTGTCATTTGCAGCAAGGACGCAGGGCCACATGGAGCTTTACTGCAGAGCCGGTGGTGTTACAGCACATCTGTGCCACGGCATATGGAGAGGCGGCTTCAGCTGCGTCGCTCGAGCTAAACTAAACACACTCAGCATTTCGTTAAACATAAATATATATATGCAGTGTTTATATACATATATTAAGTTTGTTATGATGTCGCGGTGTATCATCGGATGTTTACCTCTGATATTTTTGTTTAATCCGTTACTGTTGTTAATGTTACTTCGCTAACCTCCGCTACCGCTCCGGACACCACGGCATTGCAACTAGACCAAACATCGTTCTGTATTTGGCTACACATTACTGCGCACTGCCATGCTAGTTATTTATTTGTTTATTTATTTGTTTTTTGGATTGGGCTCAGCATGGTGCTTTTTTTTATTTATTTATTTATTTTTTATTTTTATTTTTTTAAAGTTCACAGCCACTGTCTTGTTCATCATATAACAACACCGTGATAAATACTGACAGCATACGAGATTTTATGTAAAAGTTATTCGCAGGAATATCCTCCTAAGACAGAAGACGTGTAGGCGAGTTGATCTTTACATAGTAAATTTTTCCTTTAATTTAATTTTGACCACTGATTAGTCAGTCCGTAAAGTTTTTTTACGTAGAGTTTTTTTTTTTGTGATTGTTGTGGCCAAAAACGCTTGATTTTGCCGCAGCAAAATGGCTACAAATATACAATGCAATTATTTATTTATTTATTTTTGCTTGGTTGAAAATTAACCAAATTCAATTTCGAATTGGCGAAATTGCAATTGCACAAAATTGTTTTGCACGGTGTGTTGTGATGACGTCACATGACGCGTCTCGGCCCAAATCTGCGGAAAATCTTGCGGCGTTTGCTTGATTTTTGCGTTCATTTCTTTGGTCACAAAATCGCGAAATCCCAGAGGGACCGACTTGTTCATTTTTAAATGCTCGATTTAATTCCGTGATGGTGTGATATCAAATGAAAACTTTATTATTATTATTATTTTTTTTATTATTATTTTTAGTTATTTTGCCGTGTTTATTGCAAATATATTACAAAAGTGTATTATTTCTCTACATAGCGCTTAATGAGGAATCCGATGCCTCTAGGAAATAATTCGATTAGATTTTAATTTGTCGCACTTTTAAGGTTTTCATTTGACTCATCCTTGTACATTTTAGCAAAATACAGTGTCCTCCACTAATATTGGCACCGTATTGGCTATTTTCTTATAGCCACCTCCCATTTTGTGAAGCTCAACAACCTTTTGCTGCACATCACAGCTATATTCCTTGGTCTTACCCATTGTTATGAATGACTAAGGGAATTTGGCCTGTGTGTTACCTCATATTTATACCCCTGTGAAACAAGAAGTCATGGTTGAACAATTTTCTGTTCCTAGTCACCCAGTTTAACAAAAAAAAAATTAAATATCAGTGGGAGTATATTTTTTCCAGTATTTTTGTGAGTTTTTTGAACAAAAGATCAAAAGGTTAAACAATAAAGACAACTTTATCACAGCCTTCTTTACTCGTATTTGCCAATATTAGTGGAGGGAACTGTAGTTTCATAATGGTTGTGTTGTATTTTGGGGGTTGGGGGGGGGCGAGGTTTCACAAAGCTGTACAAAATTTGTTCTGCTCAGTGTGTACACGTTAAATTTAAATTAGACGTTAGTGTGTAGAACTAGCACGTTATAAATAAAAAAAACAAACAAATAAAACACAAACACTGCAAAAACGGACATTTTACCAAGTGACTGTATCATAGTCAAATATTATTATAAACTATTATTATTAATGTTTGGTTAGAATAAATAAACTAAATCCGTTTATAACCAAAAGATTATTAATTTATTAAAAATTATTAAAAATTTCGAGACATTTTTACTTATTTTAAAGTTTACATTTTCTTATTCCATCGGCTGATTAATTTTGCTTCTTTCTAGAAATAAATGCTTAAAATGAGTGAAATTATTCACAAATAGAAAAAGACTATTTCAAGCTTGAAAATTAGGGGTAAAAAAAGTCTAGAAATAGGTTTAGTAATCTTTTTTTTTTTTTTTTTTTTGGTTTATGGTAATCTTATAATCTGAAATACTAGATAAATTGGACTATATTCACGATATCTTACTTACGATGTCATTTTTTGCTTTGAACTGAAATTATACAGGTATCCATTTAAACATGGTTATACAATATCTGACTTAATTAATTAATTAACTAGTTAATTAATTAATTTATTATTTGTATCTGGAAATCTGCGAGCTTATCTTCTGTAAGGTGTCAGATTGGTCAGAAATGTTACAGGATCTGTGATGTCTGTATTGTTCATGGTTCACAATCACACCACAAACATATCATGCAGCCCAGGCTGTAACTATACAACGTGCTCGACATGTGAGCCGATTATTTCTTTATTTATTTTCACGTCGGCGCGGACGTCGCTCCTGCCACCGATTTCTTTGTAAATTTCCGCAGTAAATTGAAACAGTTTCAGTTTCTTTAAACAGCACCAGGACAGACCTGGGATTATTTAACTAAACTCCTGTATGTGTGAAAAGTCGATTCTAAGAGCCGATTAGTTGTACGTTGTGTAGTAGTGCTTGTGTAGTTGTGTAGATGGAGTTGAGGGAAGTGTGTTTTGTTTTGCCCGGTTACAGGAATGCTGTGTTTTTACTCGACTCAGCCGTGTCACTCACAATTATGTAAAATCAACATCCTGCAGTAACACGGTTCCCAGGTGGCTACAAGATGTTCTCTTCTTCTTCTTCTCCTCCTCCTCCTCCATGCCAGAGCCCAAATAAACTCAACCTGTGTGTGTGTGTGAGAGAGAGAGAGAGAGAGAGAGAGAGAGAGAGAGAGAAATAGATGTCCATGTGTCTGTAGCTGATGTCATGCAGCAGATTGAAACAGACCGTGGTGTTTGTGGTCCACCCTCTGTGTGTGTGTGTGTGTGTGTGTGTGTGTGTGTGTGTGTGTGTGTGTGTGTGTGTGTGTGTGTGTGTGTGTGTGTGTGTGTACGCGGAACTTCCCATCACTCTGCTGTATAACACTGACATATTTAACTAATCACGTTTAAACATTTAAATATTCACAGGAATTTTCCATTCTATAATTTTTCTGTTTTATTCTACTTTATTCTATTCTAAATAATTCTGTTTGATTAAATATCTGTTGTTTTCCACATATTCTATTTTATATTCTGTCTTTCTGCTACTTTGTATTCTATTCTGTTTTATTCTACTTTATTCTATACTATTCTATACTGTTCTATTGTTATTCTACTCTATTTCATTCTATATTTTTTCGGTTTTATTCTATTCTACTTTATTCTGTTCTAAATAATGCTCTTCTATTCGATTTCTATACTATTCTGTTTTCTTCGTATTGTATTTTATTCTGTCTTTCTGCTCTGCTGTGTTCTATTTTATTCTATTCTACTCTGTTCCAGTCTATAATTCTTCATTTTATTCTACTTTACTTTATTCTGTTCTAAATAGTTCTGTTTAGTTAAACCTGTTCTATGTTTTCCACATATTCTGTTTTATTCTATTATATTCTATGCATTATCCTTTGTTTTCTAATCTATTTTATTTTACTTTATTATACACTATTATATACTATTGTTATTCTACTCTATTCCATATTCTGTATTTTTCTGTTTTATTCTATTCCATTTCTATTCTGTTGTTTTTTCTCCACTCTATTTTATTCTATTATTTTCTGTTTTTCTTCTCCGCTGTATTATATTCTATTTTACTTTATTCTATACTATTCTATTGTTATTCGACCTTATTCCATTATAAATAATGCTGTTCTATTCAATTTCTATTCTGAGTTCCCCCATTCCTTTCCATTTTATTATATTCTACATTGTTTTGCTCTATTCAATTCTATACAACGATATTCCATTCTATTCTGCTTTAATCTGTTTTATTTTATTCTTCTCGTCTTTTCAGTTTGTTTTGTTCTGTTCTGATTAGTTCTATTCTATTAAGCTTGTTCGATCCTGTCTGATTCCGTTTAGTCATTTCAATTCTATTTTATTCTCTTCTATTTTATTTTTATTCTATTCTATATTATATTCTACTGTATTCCACACTACTTCCGTTATATTCTACATCATTCCGCCATTCAATCTGCCGTTCTATTCTGTTTTATTCTACTTTATTTTACTCTGTCATGTTCAAATTCATTGCTCTATTGAATTCTATTCTATTCCACATTTTCTGCTCTATTCTACTTTATTTTATTCTATTGTACGTAGTCATTCTGTTATATTAAATTCTGTGATATTCTATTGTCTATTGTCTTTATACTCTGTTTTGTTATTTTATTCTGTTTAAGTCTTTTCCATTCTGTTGTACTTTATTTTGTTTTGTTCTGTACTTCTTGATCCTATTTTATTGTAGTCTTTTCAAATGTATCCTCCTGCATTTTATTTTGCCTTACTCTCTTCATTTCTATTGCACTTTATTTTAATTTATACTGTTTATTATATATTTATTCTTTATTATATTATGTAGCTGTTCTCCAATACACCTGTTACCTAAACTTTTTGGATAAATAACTCTTGTGCTAATTGATGTAGGAACGGCGTACTGTCACATTAAACGCTCATTAATATTCATTCATTCATCTTCATTAACAGATCAGTAACTACTGTCGCTTTTGATTAGCCATGCCGTGTAGACGTTCTTCACCTAATCTGCATTTTTTGCGCTTACATTTGCAGATTTATTGTTTTGTCTCGCTTGAGAAATAAATGCTGTATGAGCTGTGGAAGACGAGAATTATTAGCGTTTACTTTAGCATCAGTGAGAGTGAGCGTATTGATCATGGTGAGAGGAGAGAGCTAACTGAGGAACTTTATACCACACGCTAACAGCACATTCATTTACTCCTGCGTTAAAGTCACTCTGACTGAGGAAATAACAGCAGCTGAGGGTTTACTCTCATCACGATACAACATTTACAGCTTTCACCTCTTTCTGTACATTAGTTTCTCTGTGGTTTCCTTTTGTCCATTAACTCAAGTTGAGTTTGCGCTCTCGAATCATAAAAACACATCTAAATTAATACATTTAAGCTCCTTAAATTTCTGTTAATTGTGATTTGCCGATGAATCCCAAGTGCAAAAATTTCGTATTGCAGTTAAAACGAAAACCTTTTTCGCGGTCCTTTGATAGCAAAACCTGAGTATAATTAACTATCAAGATCCAATTTTTCTTCTTTTCTTCATTCAAATCCTTTTTTAGTGTTTTAAATCTGTATGGATTTAAAAAACAAAAAAGCAAACAAACATGACCTTATTGTTGGTGCTTTGTTAGCCAAACTTGTCAAGCGCAAAATAAAATATCAAAATGCATATTTTAAAGATTGTCATTAAGTAACGCAATATGATATATTTTTAGATCTCTAATGAACAAGCCAGAGGCGACAATGGCAGAAAGTGGCTCCATTTCATGTGTTGTATGCCTTATTGAATATGTAATTTGTCTCGTTTCTGCCTTTAGCTAGTAGGCGGAGTCAATGCAAATAGATTATTACCTGCAGTGTGATTTAGCGCAACTGTGAAAGTCACTTCAGGAACATAATGTGTAAACTAATACGACTGAAGGGCAAGTATTAAACTTGTGGAAGCTGTGTTTACGCTATTCAACGACAAAATTAAAACGAGCGCAAAGTAACGCAATATGATATTACTGACATATATTTAGGCTCATGTTTAATCCAATTTTTTAAATTCAGCTTTAACCAAAAAAAAAAAATATATATATATATATATATATATATATATATATATATATATATATATTTTGGTTAAATCTGTTTTTGTATCAATTGTAACCGTTTTCCTTCATATATATATGAAGGAAAACGGTTACAATTGATACAAAAACAGATTTTAATGCCCAAATATTTTTTACTTTTTTAAAATTTTTTATTTATTTTTATTTATTTATTTATTTTAACTTATTGCACTCCGTCACAATAGTTATTAAAGTACTGATGATATTTATAAAAGTATAATCTTGATGTTAATGTAGTGTCATATTAGTGTTGTATAATCACGTATACCTATGCTAAAGAATTAGTTATTAATAATAAAGACTTGCTGAAGTCGGGTTCGGAATTATTAACTTGGTCACATTATGTAGATTAATGATGTTAATTAAAGCAAGAATTTAAAGATTCGGGCATAATATTAGGTATTAGTTATTAGCTACGTTACTCTGAATGCTCTGAATGAAAAACAAACAAGTCTTGAATAACAGACTACACTCAATCTAACAAGAATCTCTCTGAGTAAATACAGTATCTCACAAAAGTGAGTACAGCCCTCACATTTTTGTAAATATGTTATTATATCTTTTCATGGGACAACACTGAAGAAATGACACTTTGCTACAATGTAAAGTAGTGAGTGTACAGCTTGTATAACAGTGTAAATTTGGTGTCCCCTCAAAATAACTCAACACACAGCCATTAATGTCTAAACCGCTGGCAACAAAAGTGAGTACACCCCTAAGTGAAAATGTCCAAATTGGGCCCAAAGTGTCAATATTTTGTGTGGTCACCATTATTTTCCAGCACTGCCTTAACCCTATTGGGCATGGAGTTCACCAGAGCTTCACAGGTTGCCACTGGTGTCCTCTTCCACTCCTCCATGACGACATCACAGAGCTGGTGGATGTTAGAGACCTTGCGCTCCTCCACCTTCCATTTGAGGATGCCCCACAGATGCTCAATAGGGTTTAGGTCTGGAGACATGCTTGGCCAGTCCATCACCTTTACCTTCAGCTTCTTTAGCAAGGCAGTGGTCGTCTTGGAGGTGTGTTTGGGGTCGTTATCATGTTGGAATACTGCCCTGCGGCCCAGTTTCCGAAGGGAGGAGATCATGCTCTGCTTCAGTATGTCACAGTACATCTTGGCATTCATGGTTCCCTCAATGAACTGTAGCTCCCCAGTGCCGGCAGCACTCATGCAGCCCCAGACCATGACACTCCCACCACCATGCTTGACTGTAGGCAAGACACACTTGTCTTTGTACTCCTCACCTGGTTGTCGCCACACACGTTTGACACCATCTGAACCAAGTAAGTTTATCTTGGTCTCATCAGACCACAGGACATGGGTCCAGTAATCCATGTCCTTAGTCTGCTTGTCTTCATCAAACTGTTTGCGGGCTTTCTTGTACATCATCTTTAGAAGAGGCTTCCTTCTGGGACGACAGCCATGCAGACCAATTTGATGCAGTGTGCGGCGTATGGTCTGAGCACTGACAGGCTGACCCCCTCTGCAGCAATGCTGGCAGCACTCATATGTCTATTCTGCAAAGCCAACCTCTGGATATGATGCTGAGCACGTGCACTCAACTGGTCGACCATGGCGAGCCTGTTCTGAGTGGAACCTGTCCTGTTAAACCGCTGTATGGTCTTGGCCTCCGTGCTGCAGCTCAGTTTCAGGGTGTTGGCAATCTTCTTATAGCCTAGGCCATCTTTATGTAGAACAACAATTTTTTTTTTTAGATCCTCAGATAGTTCTTTGCCATAAGGTGCCATGTTGAACTTCCAGTGTCCAGTATGAGAGAGTGTGAGGGCGATAACACCAAACTTAACACACCTGCTCCGCATTCACACCTGAGACCTTGTAACACTAACGAGTCACATGACACCGGGGAGGGAAAATGGCTAATTGGGCCCAATTTGGACATTTTCACTTAGGGGTGTACTCACTTTTGTTGCCAGCGGTTTAGACATAAATGGCTGTGTGTTGAGTTATTTTGAGGGGACAGCAAATTTACACTGTTATACAGGCTGTACACTCACTACTTTACATTGTAGCAAAGTGTCATTTCTTCAGTGTTGTCCCATGAAAAGATATAATAAAATATTTACAAAAATGTGAGGGGTGTACTCACTTTTGTGAGATACTGTACAGACTGCGAGGCTTTGGAGGGAAACGTCATCAGTCTCGGCACGTTGCCTGCTGTTAGTCCGCTGGTTTCACCTTAGACCGTCACGTGGCGCTTTAGTAACTCAAACCACTTCTGTTCTGTGACCTCCGTAGTGTAACTTCTGGCCTCAGTTTCCATGTGATAACGTCTGGTACTGTACTCTCTGTACAAGTACACTCTCTGTACCGAAACCATACAGAGGATTATGACGTTCAGCTCAATTTAACAATAAATAACACATCACAAAGCGACTCCACAGAAATTTCAGATGAAGACATAGATCTTTAATGATCAAGCCAGAGACGACGATGGCAGAAAGTGGCTCCATTTCATGTGTTGTATGCCTTAATGAATATGTCATTTGTGTCATTTTTGCCTTTAGCTAGTGGGCGGAGTCAATGCAAATAGATTATTACCTGCAGTGAGATTTAGCGCAACTGTGAAAGTCACTTCAGGAACTTCAGCAGTGTAAACTAGTACGACTGAAGGGCAGGTATTAAACTTGTGGAAGCGGCGTTTACTCTATTTGACGACAAAATATTCGTTAAGTCTTAATAATGTTTATTGAGATTGTTTCACTTATCGATGTTCTATCTGAGCAGAATTTTTTTTATATGAGATATTTACAGCTTGTTTATTTACAGATCATTAATTTTTTTCATGTTTATCATTTAAACAGACACTCTCATGTCAGTGCTTTTATTTTGCGTTCATATTGTATTTTGAAACCTTTTTTGACATACAAGCGGGACTATGAAATATCATATTAAATATATAAGACTAACTTTAGCAAAGCGAAGACTAATTTTAAGAAAATGTCTATGACCTAACAGGAAAACGTTTTACGATGTTTATTCGATGTTTTTTACACACATGAGGTTACACTCAAGTCATTTTTTAAATTCAGTGCTAATCGCAGCACAATTTTGTTCGTTCCTTCTTCTTACGTAATGTTGATGAAACTGTGGATCTCAGCGTTCTATCCTGGAGTCTGAACAGCTCCTGAATGTTGCGGATGTCCTCTGTACTGACCTCTTTATAGCCTTAAACTCCGTCACCTCAGTGCAGTATTTCTCTGCCGTTTCTTCCACCGTCTCTCATTACAGTTCAGAGCTATCATAGTCTACTCCCTGGGTTTTTTTTAACCATGTGGTGTTTAATTCGGAGTCTGAAAACTGCTGCTGGAGGCTGACTGTGTAATGAAGACATGACCGGTCGGGCTGTAAACTGGATCACAGTCTTGTGATTCTGCTGTTTTTTCCCCCCAGGCAATTACAGACGTGTCCTCTTTACCCACTGACCTCAATATGCACTGTGCACTAAAGATGCCACGATACCAGTACCAGTAAAATTACACAATCCTCCATACCTTGATTTGATTTGATTGCATAAATATAACACATAACAATCAATGACACAATTAAACACAAAGAGCAAGATAATGTAACCTTATTGTAACAAAAACATCCTCCAAATGCTTTACTATTCACTCTATATGCTCACTACATCATGTAGTATATATGTTGCTAGATGGAAACTACTTAGATGTAAGTTATATTGTTTATTTCAGTCCAGCCTGGGACTTCGTCTGGGACTTCTACTTAGCCTGGCACTTTTTTTTTTGGTTCAGCTGGGGCTTCTTCTGTCCTGTCTGGGGCTTCCTCCGTCCAACCTGAGCCTTCTTTTGTCCATCATGGGCCTTTTTCTGTCCAGCTTAGGGCTTCTAACATTCAGCCAGGGGCTTCTTCCATCCAGACCTAGGCTTCTTTATTCAGCTCCAGGCTTCTTCCACCCTGACTGGAGCCGCTTCTTTCCAGACTTCTTCTGTCCAGACTGGGGCTTCTTTTGGCCAGCCTGAGGCTTCTTCCATCCAGTTTTGGGCTTCTTCCACCCACCCTAGGTTTTTTTTCTGTCCCATCTGTGGCTTCTTCAGTCCATTCTGGGGCTTTTTCCTTCCAGTCTTGGGCTTCTTTTGTTCATCACGGGGCTTCTTCCACCCAGACTGGGGCTTTCTCCATCCAGCCTGGGTTTTGTTGTACTTGGGCTTCTTTTGTGCATCCTAGGACTTCTTCCATGCAGCCTGGAGTTTCTTCTGTCCAGCCTGGGGCTTCTTTTGTCCAGTCTGGAGCTGCTTCTGGTCAGATTGGCGCTTCTTCTGTACATCCTTGGCCTTCTCCTATACAGGTGCTGGTTTCTTCCGTCCAGACTGGAGCCTTTTCTGCCTTCTGTGGCTAATCCTGGCCAACTTGGAGCTTCTTCCGTCCAGCCTGGGGCTTTACATTGGGAAACGAGCCAAAATTAAAAGCAGTTAATCTAAAAGTCATTTGGAAAATGTGTATTGAGTGTGTGTGATGGATTGCATTCTTTGAACGTGCCATAATGTCGTATTGATGTTATGTATGTTTGGACCGTACACATGAATAATACATGTCGCATGTAACATATAACACAGGAGTGTGGTGTGATTTATTATCCATAATCAGTACATGCATATGTGTGTGTGTGTGTGTGTGTGTGTGTGTATACTGCTGGAGCCTTGTAGGAGCGGTGATTTATTTCCCGACTCGGCACAAACAATGCCCGTGCTCCCGTAACTTGCCATTGTGTTTAATTCAATAGAACCATTGAATTAGCCACATTTCTATTTTGAGATGATTTTATGCCCAGTAGGTTAAACTTCTCAGAGTGACCGATGAAACCGTAGTCCACGTTTATTTCTACAGTAAACATTTTACTCAGACGTATAGAATTTCCACCGTTTCTGGTGACAGCTTTCTCCTCGGCCTCGCGCCCTAATGGCAGCGTTAATACCCAGTGTTGATTTTAATCAGAGCTCTGGGTATAAATACAGGAAGTGTCCTGACACTGAGGGCTTTAGGTGACGATGGGTTTGATTTATACTCTCAGAGCAGCTTCACCTTTTCCACACTTTATTCCCTCAGTTTATTTGCACCTGTTGCCATAGAAACTACACGGAAAAAGGGTTTTACTCATAAAACATCGTCATTTATCCCACTATCGATTCAAAACTTTGTCATGTTACTGAGAAACCGCTCTTCTGTCCTGAAGATGTCGAAAAATGTGAAGTTTTTTAATCCGTTTATGTGGAGTGTCTGCCGTACACGTCCCTCTGAATCAGCGGTTACTATAGAAACGACAACGTGTTAGCATTAATATAAACCTGTGATTTGCAGCTGCACTACGGTCAGAGCTGTTGTTATTAAAACGTTAAATGTAATGAGTGAATTAAAAGGCTTTTTTCGATGGATTGTTGGCCTGCATACATGTCAAATACTTCAGTGTGCGTTCCAGTTAATTACACATACCTTCAAATGTGACTGAAAATTAAGTGAATTTTTCGATTTTTAACTTTGTAGTTCATCTCTGGAAGATTAACCCGCTCAGGTCTGTGTTAATAGTCGTCTTACTTATCGATTCATAATTTAAGAACTGTTTGGCCTGGAGAATTTCTTTAAATTGTGACTTCTCACTACAGACAAAACCTAGTCATAGATTCACAGTTCACAGTAGGTATGCTAACAATTTCTAGAAGAACAAAAGTACTGTTACTTAAAAAAATTTAAACGGTTCAATTCTTTATTTTATGTTTTCAAAAAATTAACATCAAATCAGCTGCTTCCAGTCAGTTTGTAATTATTAAAAAAAAAATGAAACATTAACAAAAGGATATCTTAACATCCACAATGTCTCAGAAAACTGTATTGTGGCATAATTGATCACAATATCCATGTTATATCATAATATTGCCCAGTCCTACTTAATGCTCTAAATGAAGACAAACCAGTTAATTTGTTGGGGATAATCACTGTTTCTTTGCTCCCAAAGATAGAGCAGAAATGCTTAGACAATTAACCTATTTCAGATCAGAACATTTTTTGGGGGGTGGAGGAAAAAGAGCTGTGCATGTAGTCTGATGCAGAAACATTATTAAGGAAAACCGCAGTTAGATTTAAACATGCTGTAAAGGATGTAAAGTGGTGTGACGTCCAATTGGAAATCCAATCAAGTGGTTAATGCGCCGTGGTGTGCTAACTAGTGAAGCATGCAGCCTAGTTTCGTAATTTTTCCTGGTTTATCCTTGAGACAGACACACACTGCTGTCCGTCTCTCCTGGCCCATGCCATGTCCAGATGTAGGGGATGGACTCCTCACACATTACCCCATGCAGTGAAGAACAACAAACATCTCACACAAAGCCTGTCCTGTTAGTCTCCTGCTCCTACACTGTGACTTCACACTTGCACTCCAGCAGGATCCAGTATCCAGAGCCGTCTGTGCCAACCACAACACAGAGTCTCATCTTTCACCTGTTCAGAGAAATAAACCTGCCACTCGGTTACCAAGCAATACATTTCACCTAAGCGGTTCCTCTTAGTCGGAGACCTGGGAATGTTGAGAAGGTGCTTGATCCTTTACACTTCTCCTACAGGGCTAAATGAGGATCCACTCCAAGCGCTTTAAAAACTTTTCACAAAAAAACTAAACTCTGAAGGACTTGCATCTTAATTGGTGTTCTTTTAGTTTAAATCTCGTTCATTGACATGTTGGTCTGTTTTTGCTTTGGTTAACAGTTTCCTAAATTACCCACAATGCCGTTAGACTACCTGCTGATAGTGGTGCAATTTGATTTAGCCCTCCCTTCATCATCATCATAATAATAATAATAATAATAATAATAATAATAATAATTAGTTACATTTATATAGCGCTTTTCTAGACACTCAAAGCGCTTTACATAGTATTGCGGGAAATCTCCTCAAACACCACCAGTGTGTAGCATCCACCTGGATGATGCGATGGCAGCCATAGTGCGCCAGTACGCCCACCACACACCAGCTGTTGGTGGAGCGGAGAGGAGAGTGATGTAGCCAATTCAGGGATGGTGATTATTAGGGGGCCTTGATAGACAAGGGCCAGTGGGGGAATTTCTCCAGGACACTGGGGTTATACCCTTACTCTTTGAGAAGTGTCCTGGGATTTTTAATGACCACAGAGAGTCAGGACCTCGGTTTAACGTCTCATCCAAAAGATGGTGCTCTTTTTACAGTATAGTGTACATAGTAGTACATCTCTACCTAAAGAGAGTGGTGCAGCAGCTCTTTAGTCCTGTAGCGTGGCAACTCTTTCACCTCCTCATCTGTACACTCTGCTCAAACAGATCAGCTTCCAAAGCTTCAACTTTCATGCCAGTACTGCTGTTAGTGTCATCACGAGTCACCTCGTAGATCACTAACTAGCCAAGCAGAGTCTCTGCTGTAACTTGGCGCAACTGTTGTATAGCTGCATTGCATTCTGGGACTTTGAGTCCAGTGTTTGCATCAAAGTCTCCACTTGCTCTATGCTGGAACAATTATTATTGACAACAATCCTTGAGACAACAATTATTTTGATGTTGGGTACAAATAGGAAACAGGCTTCTTCCTTGCATCCTGGGGCAGCATCTGTTCACCCAGGGGCTTCTTCCAGCCAGCCTAGGGCTTCATCTGTCCAGCCTAGGGCTTCATCTGTCCAGCCTTGGGGCTTCTTCTGTCAAGCCTGGGGCTTCTTATGTCCTGCCCGGGGCTTCTTATGTCAAGCCTTGGGGCTTCTTATGTCATGCCTTGGGGCTTCTTCTGTCCATTTCTGGGGTTCTGGTCAGACTGGGGCGATTCTTGTCCAGCCTGGGGCTTCTGTTGTCCAGCCTGGGGCTTCTGTTGTCCAGCCTGGGGCTTCTGTTGACCAGCCTGGGGCTTCTGTTGTCCAGCCTGGGGCTTCTGTTGTCCAGCCTGGGGCTTCTGTTGACCAGCCTGGGGCTTCTGTTGACCAGCCTGGGGCTTCTCTTGACCAGCCTGGGGCTTCTCTTGACCAGCCTGGGGCTTCTCTTGACCAGCCTGGGGCTTCTCTCGACCAGCTCGGAATTAGAATAACATTTTTAATTAGTGTACTGCGGCTGTAATCAGTTCACTTGGCCACGCCTCCCAAAGGTTGGAGGTGAAATTGTGTAGAAAGCTAGAATTTGTAGATAAGTTTGTACATTTAGACTAACACTAATTTTTCAACAATCATGTATTTAAAATCAGATTACAGTATCATAAGTGTATAATTTGAGGATATTTGAAAATATTTTTTTCATTATTTGTTAGCAACATTCCTCCAGTGGAAAACAAGCAACACCTAACAGTATTTCTAGCTGGAATGTGGGTCGCAAACCAAATTTCTGTTGAGCTTTAGGACCGTAAACCTGCCAGCTGTGTTTCTGTGTTGACGGGGTAGTAATTGGGGCCGAGCCGGAGGGTAAACCCGAGCTCTGGAGGACATGATCTCAAATCTGCCAGCTCACCTTTTGCCTTATTTTGTCTTTCTCACATTCTTTTCACCATATTTTGGTTTCGTTTCCTCTCTCTTTGGCTGTTTTGCTTTCTTTCAGCTCTCTCACTCTGTCTCTCTTTGTCCTCTTTGTCATGGATGAACTGTATGTGGTCGACTCTCCACCTTACACTCGGCTCTATTTATAGCCCCTCGTGTGCCAGGCTGAGGGAATGCATGAAGGCAGGGGAGCATGTCTGGAGATCCAGCAAGGAAAAAGTGTGTGTATTTGTGTGTGTGTGTTGGTAGAAACGAACGCAAGAAACGTCTCTGTGTCATAACAAAGGTGTTACCATTTGACCTGACTTGATATCGACAAAAACAGACAAGGAAGCACTAGCCTGAGAAACTAGCATCAGAATCCTGGCATTATTCAGTATTACTGTTTGAATCATTTCAGAGCCTAATAATTCACCGGTGTGAATTATTAAAACCTCAGAGGCTGCAAAAGTGCTGCAGAAGCTCAGCATCCATAGAGCAGTAGCTACATGGCTTCCTCTCCCCAGCAGATTTGCATAGTAACTGTCATATTCAGTCAATTTATTAGTCCGAGTGGCATCTTATTCTCTCGAGAGCAGGTAGATGAATAGGGCGTATGAAGAGACAGAAATCCATGGCTGCTAAATGTTAAAGGCTGCCTGCACTTCAGTCACATTCGTCCATTAAACCTCACTGTGTGCAAATGAATAAATAATTCAGCTGCATTTGATGTCCTAATACGCAGTCGCAAGATAATCATATCTGAGGAAAGGTCCAAGATTGAATGAAATGCTTAAAGATAAAAAAAAAAGAATAAGAAAACAGAACGTACTTAAGATGAATTTTAAAATAAGCAAAATACCAAAAAAGGGTCAATTTTAGGGGGTTTGTTCCCCAGAGGGACAAACTGAGAATCACTCAGAAGACACTAGATGGGTGGGGGTGTCTTTTTGTTTTTTTGACCATGGTTCTATCCGTATCAAGCGGTTTTAATAGAAATTTCAAGGGATCCTCAGTTTCTCTATCTGAGAGAAGGAAACCTATAACTGGAAAGGTTCTGGTAAAAACCACCTCCCTTCACGTCTTCTCGCATTCTTGTTATTATTCCTAAACAAATAACACAAATAAGCCTTATTAATATACATATTTACGCTTTTAATTTGGGGGGTTCTACCTTCAAACCTTTTCTGAAAGTAATACTGCCTTATAAAGTACTATGCAGAACCTTTAAATGTTCTGCCAGGGGGACAAATATAAAAATCCTTGGTGATAAGACTTGCTTACTTTTACCTGTAGTACACTATGTATATGTAGTACAAGGGCCAAATAATATTTAGTATTGGATACCTTTTTTCAAAGGTATTTTGTACTCTAGACCTTTAAAGAGACTTTACTTTTTGAAAGAAGGACAAAGGATGCTTTAGGGTGCTTGATGGAGCGTGGAAAAAAGCCATGAATGTGCTGTCTAGCAGGAGGTTTCAGCTTTGAGAGTACATTTGTTTTAACCTTCATACAGCCCTGAAATCCAGGGAACCCCATAAACCCACCAGTTTTAATGCTTTAATTACATCTCTATACTCGTTTTAAACTGATGATGCCAAATATTGCAGCCCCTGTATTGTTTACTCTCACTGTTTACGACTGCAGCGTTATGATTCCCCTAGGCATCATGCTGCTATGTTAATGGTTCAGTACACTAGAGAGAATGTATGTACGCTGATGACACATGCCGGTGCGAGGAGGTGTGCATGCCGATGATGCGAAAAATGTCCAGTCGATGATATATGCGTTACAGTTCCTAAAAATGTTGTAGGTCTCTACTGCTAAACAATTTGAACTGCTTTTGGACGAACTGGGACGGGTAAGTGTTTGATGGCGTGCGTTCCTGTTCATGTCAAGGAATGTTTTGTGTTTTAGTATTTTTCGCATTTAGTTTGAAATGTATCTGGCAAGTAAGGGGAAACCTTCTCTTGTGCTCGTCTTTACATATGAAAACATTCACGTTTATATACAAGTCTAGCCCAGAGAAGGGGATGCCTCGGTTCTTGTTTCTGCATCTGCTCACTGGCCGGAGTAGAAAGTAGGAGGAGCTCCATTGCTGCTGCAGCATGCACTAGAAGGGCGGGAGGAAGCGAGGGAGCACGAATACATCAGTGCTGTAGAGAGAACGAGGGAGGGAGGGAGGGAAACGGAGAGAGAGAATAAGAGGAAGGGAGGGAGGGAGGAAGGGAAGTGAGGCTGGCTGTGCTCTCTGCACAGCACCACTCTCTCCTTCATTACCATTCCAGACACTGCCTTCTCTGAGGAGAACCCTTCGCTCTGTTTGAAACGCCAATCACCGCTGGCTGTCCTTTCATCCTCGATCACACGCACTGAAAGCACGGGTGAGCGGGAGCCCCGCAGACGCTGAGAGGATTTCCCGCTCTTCTCCGTCCGACCAAAGTTACTCTGAAAAAGAAAAATACACACGGATAACGATGTTTAGGATTGCAGGATCTTGACTAGACTGTTTTCCATCTGTGATCTCACCAGCAGGCTAATCAGTGCTAAGAGGACAGATGGGCATCCTTTAATCAGAGTGGTAAGGACTTTACTTCCTCTTTCCTTTTAATTATCCACTTTGGCTGTGGCATCGGTCTGTCCTGCTCTGTCACAGCCGCACCTCTCCTGGAAAAGGCAAGAACTGGACCGAGGAACTCAAGGGTGAAGGTGGGGACGTTAGTGCTGGTACGTCCTGTGTGGTTACGAATTGGATCATACGGTTGGATCATACTAACTGCCCTTCTTGCACTGTGTGATGCATTGAACCCTGGATATAGACTTTCTGTAAACCTGTGTATAAAAGGATTCCCGTAGACTGCGGAGACAAGCGACTCACGTTCCTGCTGGGATGGCAGACATCAGGCATGGGCACGTCTATCCCGTCTGCCGGGGCCAGCAACGGTCTGGGCAATATCTGCTGAGTTAGGCCCCCCCCCCCCCTCCCGAGGATACCTTCCTCCATCCTTGTGTGCCCACACACTCCTTTAACAAGATGAACACAACTGAGCTGAACCAGAGTGCTGTGACCTTCTGCCTGCTGGACATTAGTTACTCTCAGATCTTCAACACGTGCCTGCTGGAAGTCGTTGTCATCCTCTTTCTCACCGTGCTCATTATTTCTGGTAACTTGGTCGTCATCTTTGTGTTTCACTGCGCACCTCTACTCAGCCACCATACCACCAGCTCTTTCATCCAGACAATGGCCTACGCTGACCTGCTGGTGGGAGTAAGCTGCCTCATCCCGTCCCTGTCTTTACTACACCACCTGAAAGGGCTGGACGAGGAACTTACCTGCAAGGTGTTTGGTTACATGGTGTGTGTGCTGAAGAGCGTCTCCATGGCCTCACTGGCGTGTGTTAGCGTGGACCGTTATGTGGCCATTACACGGCCGCTGTCCTATGCAGCCTTGGTGACGCCATGCCGTCTTCGTGCTTGCATTGCCCTCATCTGGCTCTACTCCTGTCTAATCTTCCTGCCGTCTTTCTTTGGCTGGGGGAAGCCTGGGTATCATGGAGATGTCGTCGAGTGGTGCTCATCGTCCTGGGCCACCCAGCCACTCTTCACTGCCTTCATTGTAGCGGCACTGTACGCACCTGCAGCCCTCACGGTGTGCTTCACATACGCCCACATTTTCCGGATATGCCGCCAGCACACCCGACAGATCAGCGAGCGCCGGGCGCGATTTGGCCCGCAGGAAACGGAGCCGGGCGAACCACCCGGACCTGACAAGCGTTACGCCACCGTACTCTTCCGCATCACCAGCGTGTTCTACCTGCTGTGGCTACCATACATCATCTACTTCCTGCTAGAGAGCGCTGGAATATACCGCCATCCTGCAGCCTCCTTTTTGACCACATGGCTTGCGATCAGCAACAGTTTCTGCAACTGCCTCATCTACAGCTTGTCGAACAGCGCCTTCAGGAAAGGCCTCAAGCGCCTCTGTTTGATCTGCATAAAACGCACAGACACCAAGAAACCCCCAGGAGTGCCACCAGCTCCTCCTCGCCCAGCCTGTCATGTGTAGCGCCCAGTACGGACTGGAGAGTGTCGCATATTGTGTCTCGCCAGCTTGTCTTGGTCAGTGGAAACAGGCTTGTGTTGGCATCTGGGTGGCGTTCCCAGGTCTTGTCCCAGAGTCTGGTTGTCTTCGTGACAAATCCTCGAGGCAAAGGAGTCACCTTTCACCCCGACTATCAATGTTGAAGGGGTAGTTAGGGTTGCTGTTTTGTGCAGCATTGAATATCAATTCTTTATGCAAAACATGAAAAAAATACCCTAGTTTTGCAAACTAAATGCTTATGTACGTCGTCTGTCAAGTCATGTGACCTCTTAAATGAGCAACATCATATTAACATATTAGCATTGATCAACCTTAACCAGAGAGTGCTGACGTTTCTTCTGTTTTTTGGACATTTTTATAAAGTGTTTTCAGAGAAACCTGTGACTAATCATGTGCCACATTTCCCTGTTCTTCCCGTTAGCTGCTTCTTTAGAAACATACGTTTTGCGGATTGTATAACTTTGCCTCTGGTCACAGGATGAATGTATGAGCGGGTCAGCAAACAAACAAACCATTCTTCTTGACTCCAGATTGCACAAAAGATGCACTTTCTCACTGGAAGACATGGGACCTCACTGCATGATTCCCTCTTTAGTTTTGTGTTGTTTAAAAATGTTTCAGTCATCACCCATGGATGAAGTCGATCTCAGAAGATGACCCTCCATACTGTTGACTTTTCAGAATCTCATCCCTGGATTTGCATTTGATGATGTGATGTTTCTTCATTCCATGCAGCATAAGTGTAGCACAGCTGTCTTGGCATGTTTGGTTTACTTTCCCAAAAAAATGGAGTTCTCAAACTATAGTGCTGTACGCCTTATGGTAATATTTATCGAAAAAACATTGCATCACGCTTAAAACGAGCCAGAGAGCTGTCTCTCAGATATACAGCAAAAACTATAGCCTCTGTAACAACAGAGCACGAGATTTTTATTTCGCAAAAACACACCTGGTCACCTGGTTGAAGGACACGTAAATACAATCAAGCAAAAAAAAAAAAAAATTAAGGGTATGATTCGTGCAAAAAAAACCAAAAAGGCTACATGACTGTTTTAGCAAGTCTCCAGTATTTCCTCTGTATTATTAATCTGGACCTTTCTTTCTGTACATAATTCATAATTTATATACATGAAGGTGCCAAGAAAATGGAGGACACTGGAATCTCCTCCTCCTCCTCCTCGTCTTGTCGGTATATCCCTGCTGTGAGCGTGAAGTCGGTTTGTTGTCACACTGGTCAGAACTTCAGCGGTACTGTTTTATTGTAGATATCTTTGTCTTCTAGTTGACCAAAGTGAAATATTTAACGGACGTTTCCTTTTTTTATTCTTTTAAAAAACAACAACATAATGAATGAAAAACGCCATGTTTGAGAACATGTATGCAGTAGTGTCTCCTGTATCGTTGGCTGTGTGCGCTTCGAAAGAATCTATTTATTATATCGTTATCATTATAAAAACTTGTGTGTCTCGATGTAAGAGTGTTTTATACACAGTAGAACTGTGACAAAGATAACTCTAATTTTCTCAACTAGCAGGCAGTTTTGACCAGCAAAGAAAAAAAAAAAAATTTTTTGTCAACACTTTACCGCATGTCCGATTAGACTATAGATTTACTTTTCTATCTCCATGATATACGGTTATGATATGATATAACAACGAAGTCGTCTTTGTACTTAGAGATGTACGAGATGTCAACGTGAGAGTGTTTTTAAAAACTTATAAACGTGGTTTTAGACTGTTTCTTAACTGCCATGTTAGGGCAGGGCGCTGTGCAATATGTCTGCTTTGGAGGTTCTGAAGTAACACGGCAGAACCACGTATCGCATACAATAGAAGGGGGAGAAAAGAAAAAAAAAGGGCTTTTATTTGTTCCATGTGTTCCAGCAATGTGTTGAAACTTCAGATCACAATCTTGGTGGCCCCTGGCCGCGTGCTTGGACGCATTTGGACTGTAGCTGTAGTGTTCGAGTGAGAGCAAAGCGAGTCAAGCGTAAAGTCTTAACTCCAGAGCCATCTTTATTATTAAGTGCACATGACTTTGTGTTTTATATCCGTGTTTGTTGGTTTGTTCAGACTCTGAGGCTGAGGCTTTTTTTTTTCGATTGCAGAGTCAAAACCACACTCGGAATACACTTTTTTTTTTTTAAAAGGACCAATTTCAGAAGAACATTTGGGTGGCTTTTTTGTTTGTTTGTTTGTTTGGTAAAAACAGGATTAATTTACAAAAAATAACAATGATTAAAGTAGGGGCAAAAATATCATATTACGATACTTGAAGATATTTAATTTTATAACACACGCTATGTATCAAGATATGCTACTAAATTCAATGGTACCTTTTACTTAATGTCTACAAAAACACTAACACTGAAAAGCAAAAAAAAAAAAATAATAATAAATAAATAAATATACAATTAAATGTTAACATTTTAAAATGATAAACATTCAGGACTAAATTGTGACACTGAATCAACTGCCTCCAATCCGATTTTTAAAAAAAAATTGCTATAAAAATAAGTTACAGATATTGTGATACTTGTGATATCTGATCTAATTGTATCACGATATTGATATTGTCATCTTTTCCAGCTTTAAATTAAAGTAAACCTTCAAAGTAAAAACATCTTGAATACCGACAAATTTATTTAAGAGTTTATTAGTCCTTGAAATTTTTCTGAATTATTCAGCAGATATTTTTGCTACTTTGTGGAAAGAAATGCTTGTAATAAGCAAGTAAAATAAGACGATTCTGAGCTCGGGTAAAATGAGTAAAAATATCTAAAAAAAAAAAAAAAAAAGAAATAAATACAAAATAATAGGTGTAATCTTCATTTTTCTCTCATAATAAGAAAAATATTGAAGATGTTTTTACACGTGTACATTTCAGTTTGCAGTGTTTCTACTGATCAGGTTACTTTTGATAATCTTATCTTAATCTTTACCATAAAAAAATGGACTCGAGTCTGATTTATAATGGAGTATCTGTGAAAATTATAATTGAATATATAATTGAAAATTTTTTATGATTGCATAGGAGCTTATCCAGTCCCTCCAGGATTTTGCGATTGCAGAAATCAAGCAAACTCCGCGATATTCGGAGGAGCCGAGACGCGTCATGTGACGTCATCACAACGCGAGTACGGCTAAAAGGTCTCATTTACCAACAAACATCACTGTGAAAGAGTGTGGGGAAACTATTTCGTGCGATTGCGATTTCGCCAATTCAAGTAGTTTTACGCAAAAAAAAACCAACAACCTGAAAATCGCAAATTTTTAGCGAAACTAACTACAAACTTTAAATAATATCATAACATCAAAATGTCATATTAACGTGGTTCAGAATCAGTGCTTATAGAGAGTGATTTAGTGATTTTACGCCAATTATTACTAATTTTATCAGTTCTGAAACAAATAGCTAATATCTCTTAAGAGTTTAGAGTTTCAAATTGTGTTTAAATTGTTCAAAGCAAAACAGCGAAGTTGAAGTATATGTATAAATAAGATCATGGGTTACTATTGACTCGAGATTTACTTGTAAAGGTGGAAAAAAAAAAACAACAAAAAAAAGTTTTGTGACTTACGTTTTTATAAGATTCTGATTCTGCGACATCAACGTTTTGCTAGCAACAAAGTACCGTAATCTTTGTCTGGAAAGTTCAGTAACGTTTGTAATATTTAATATTAATGTATTGTTACGGTAATATGCTGATGTTGGTTACAATACTAGATTTCCGCTAATTTAAATATCAAAAGATTTTGATATGCAACAGTTAAGATTTTGTTCTTTTTACTTTTAGTGTGTAAACGACGACGTTGATGTTGATTGGATTATGCCACTCATGTTGCGTTCTTCCAGGATGATGATTGGCTGGCAGATAGAATCTTATAAAATCAAGATTGTGTACGTTTAATTTTTTTTGTTTTTTCCACACCAAAAATGTAACATTCCAGAAAAAAAGAAAAATAATAATAAGTTTGTTTGTTTTTAGAGCTCTGTAATTATCGACACTTGATTTTCCGATTTCAAGTCAATTCTCAGAATTTTTTCTTAATGGGTTTTTGGAGCGTCCCATGTCGAGACATTGGCGCTGGAGAAATGTAGGCGAAAGGTTTCTGTGTTGATGTCATTTTTTTTTTTTAAATGTTTTGATGCCAGCGTTCTTGAGTTCCTTTTCTGTTATTTGTTCTTTCTCTGATGCCAAAGGTTTTTTTTTTTTTTTTTCCTTTCCTGTGGGAAAACCGCCCTGTTCTCGCAATCAAAGTCAAGGGCTAGTCGTCTCCAGGGAGCTTCTCGCTCTCCCATGCTGCCGTGCCGTATTAGGACGTGGGACCTCGCTAAAGGCTCGGGCTGGAACAGTGTGTGTTTCCTCTGCAGTAAAAACACACACACACACACACACACTTACACTTTCTTTAGTTTTAGATCTGTAGTGCTTATTCAATTTGCCTGTGTATATTTTTCTGATCTTAAACTTACAGAGTTAGCATCTGATCGGTCCTGGTTTAAGACCTTTTTTGTTTTTCCCCGAAAAGTGTATTCCGATTGTAGGGTTTTTCCCTATTCACAAAAAAAAAAAAGACGTTAAAACACGTACGGTGTGTAGTCGGTGTGTTAGCTGCTCTACTGTACCTTTTTTTTTTTTTTTTTTGTAATAATGTTATGTATGTTTTAGTATAAATAATTGTCGATGATATTTATACTCTGGTATATCTGCACTGAGGAAATAAATGTGACCCTGACAGTTGTGGTGTGTGTGTGGGTGTGTGTGTGTGTGTGTGTTTTGGTGTTGAATGAGTGTTAACCATGACGCAGCATCGTTATTTAACTCGTCTTGTGATCTGCAATGTCATCGAGTGCATAATGGCGGTAAAGTGCTGAGTGTTAAAAGGCGCTCGGGCTCGCTGGTGTACTGGAATATTCTCACCCCATTAACTGTATGACATCTCCTCCAGCTCTCCTCCAAACACTGATAGATTACAGAGAAGAGGAAGAAGCCTCTCTCTCTCTTTTCCTCCTTCAAACACACAGAGGGAGTTTTAGTTGTTGAGGGAACACTGGATCTCCTCTCTCACCTCTCTTTCCTCAACCTCCCTCTCCTTTCTTCTCTACTTTCTTCTCTCTACTTTCTTCTCTCTCTCTCTCTTGTTTGCTCTATCTCTCTCTACTTTCTTCTATACCTCTGCCCCCTCCCCATCTCTCTCTCTCTACTTCTCTCTCTCCTTTGTTTCCCCTACCTCTCTCTCTACTTTCTTCTCTACCTCTGCTCTCTCCTCTATCTCTCCTTTCTTCGTCTCTCTCCTCTCTTTCAACTCTCTCTCCTTTCTATCTTCTTTCCTCTCGCCTCTTCCTCCTCTCTCTCCTATTTCTTCCCTATCTCTCTCTCTCTTTCCCCTGTCCATTCTATGCCTTCTCTCTCTCTCTCTCTCTCTCTCTCTCTCTCTCTCTCTCTCTCTCTCTCTATTTAGAGCTTTCATCAGACCAGTCCCAGGTTTCACAATCAGCTCAGCCAAAGAAAAACAGAAGGCCATTTTTGTCCATTGTTGTCATTCAGGAAAAACAATCGGGACGACAAAAGCGCAGCATTTCCCACGGACGCCATCCTCCGTCCATCAGACACACCCACATTAACGCACCGTCTCACACGGTTTTATTTACTTTACTACTTTTTCAATACTACAATAAAGCAAACAATTTTATACTTTTAATACTTTCAAGTAGTGAAATGAAAATTCCTGGTGGAAACTGAAATATAGAACACTCACTCGCTCTCAGTCTGTCTCTCTGTGTCCATCCATCCATCCATCCATCCATCCATCCATCCATCCATCCATCCATTTGTTTGCTTATTTATTGTTCATGTATCTATTCATTGATTTATCTGTTTGTTGGTTGGTTTGTCTATTTATTTAAGTATCCATTTGTTTATCCATTTATTTATTTATTTGTTTATTTATTCATCTATCTATCTATCCATCCATCTGTTTATCCATCCATTATTCATTTGATCAATCAATCTATTCCATTACATTCACGTATAAGAACACACCACTAGTTTTGTTTATATATACACAAACTCAATATGGCTGTGTCTGAAGTTTGCTTTGTAGTTTTCTTTCATTTTTTTTTAAGTCATGGTATGTTGGGGTGGTGTGGGGTGGCAGGGGAGGGGGAGGAGGAGGAGGGGTGTTCCTGGTTCCTGGGGACCCTTGAGAGAAGCTAATAATAGGGGAAGAAGTATCCTGCTGTTTGGCTCCCTCCATTAATTCTTTGTTTGTTCATTTCTTCCTGGCATTCTGTTTGGACTTGCCTTCGTTTTCGGCCTTCCGCCTTGGAAGTAGCACTAGAGATTTTTTGGGAGGGTGAGCGAGATTCTCATTGCAGCAGCTCCATTAATGCTAAGGCTGGTTCTCCAAAAATAAACTGTTGACTCATTTGTAAAGGCCAGGCTTTTTGCTAATGAGGTCATAACAGCGTTGTGGCAGTGTTTATTATTTTTAATGGATTTATCAAATGATCGAATCCTACCTAGGTAAATATTAGACGTCTGGCGCTGCATGGTGATGGCTGAAATGATCATTGTATTATCAGGAATCAAAATAGTTTCATCCTACATGATTATTTTAAAAAATGAACAGGACGTAAATGTTTAAATCGGAGTAACCGGCCTTTTATTCACTTTGCCAATCCCTGTGATCAGCCATAACATTAAAACCACCTGCCTAATATTGTGTAGGTCCCCCTTGTGTCCCCAAAACACCTCTGACCTGTCGAGGCATGGACTCCACTTTTTCCTGCTGAAAGGGAGGATTAAAGAACACCGTTGTCATGAAGGCGTGTACTTGGTCTGCAACAATGTTTAGGTAGGTGGTACGTGTCGAAGTAACACCCACATGATTGCCAGGACCCAAGGTTTCCCAGCAGAACATTGCCCAGAGCATCACACTGCCTCCGCCGGCTCGCCTTCTTCCCTTCTTCCCAGTTTCCCAGTGCATCCTGGTGCCATCTCTTCACCAGGTAAGCGACGCACATGCACCCGTCCACATGATGTAAAAGAAAACCTGATTCATCAGACCAGGCCACCTTCTTCCATTGCTCCATGGTCCAGTTCTGATGCTCACGTGCCCATTGTAGGAGCTTTCGGTGGTGGACAGGGGTCAGCATGGGATCTCTGACCGGTCTGCAGCAACGCAGCTCCATACGCAGCAAGCTGTGATGCTCTGTGTTCTGACTCCTTTCTATCAGAGCCAGCATGAACTTTTTCTGCAGTTTGTGCTACAGTAGCTCTTCTGTAGGATTGGACCAGACGGGCTAGCCTTCGCTTCACACGCGCATCACTGAGCCTTGGGAGCCCATGACCCTGTCACCGGTTCACTGGTTGTCCTTCAGTGGACCACTTTTGGTAGGTACTAACCCCTGCATCCCAGGAACACCCCACAAGACCTGCTGTTTTGGGGAAGCTCTGACCCAGTCATCTAGCCATCACAATTTGGCCGTTCTCAAAGATCCTTACGCTTGCCCATTTTTCCTGCTTCCAACACATCAACTTCGAGAACTGACTGTTCACTTGCTGCATAATATATCCCACCCCCCGACAGGTACCTCTGTAACATGATAAACAACGTTATTCATGTCACCCGTCCGTGGTTTTAATGTTATGGCTGATCGGTGTATATTAATAAGTAAATAAATATAGGACTGCAGAATGCATTCGTGTAGGTGAAAAAAGAAAATCGGCAAACACACGATTGGAGTGTGCACTTTAATATCGCTGGCTAATTTCATGATATAATAGTAAACTATACTTTGTAAACATTAAATTAAGAAAAAACCTCCTAAACTTTATGAACTTTTTTTTTTTTTTAAATGTATTGGTGCCTTTTTATTAAAACTAGTTCTTGTGATACGTAGTCAGAAGTTACTGTGACTTGCTTACTACACCTTAAAGAAAAGACTTTACTTTAAACTAAAGTTTTACTTACGCAAATTCCTAACACTTCTAAAAGTTATTGACAAATATCCAAAACCTTCATCATCATCAACATTCATCCGACTAGGAAAAACCCGAAGAAAGCGCCCTCTCGGCTCAGGATCCATATTGGGAACTGGTCTCCTCACCCCCCCGAGTTCAGCAAGTGACGTCAAATCAAAATGGCCGCTCACAGCATGGACAGTAAACGAACACAGTAGAACCTTTAAATGAGTTGCGTGTTAAATCGATCAACACACAGACATATTCGCTTGCTAAATTTATAAAACTGACTCTAGAGTTCACCGTTTTGAGGAGGAAAATATACATCACTCGTCTCAGTTAGCTTGCTAATCTATTTTTCTAATAAAAGACTCCTCACTTTGTAGCTCGAGTGTACAGAGTTAAAAAAATGGTACAGAGTTCCCACTGGAACTTTTACTTTACGTATCGTTACATGATTATATCAGTTGTCTAAATTTTAGTTACGCGAATCAGGATTATTCAATTAAAATTCAAATCCGATTCATCGTTTTAGGATCTCTGAGCCGGTCCTCGTCTCTTTCCTGTCAAGCCTGCATTTCCCGAACGCGTTAACAGGATTATGTGGTTGTAATAACCTGAGATTAATGCTCTTCTAGTCAGGAGCTCATGTGCTCAGTTTTCCTGAAGCCTCGCCGTCTTTACGACCATCGTAAGTGCTAGAGAGAGAGAGTCTTCCCAGTGATCCTCGCTCTACCGTGTCCTCATCCTCAGCTTTGTTTTTGGCATTAATACGTGTTTCGGAGGCGCTGAGGCAAGCGAGCGCGTAGAGTGCTGCTGAGCGGAGTCAGCCGAGCGCTGCAGGCTGCAGATTCATTATTTAGGATCTCTTCTGTTCCACGTAAACACATCATCAATAATGGAGAGCGCGGATAATTAATCTTTGAAAATCGGCGGCTACGTTCGGTGAGACCGGAATCCGCCGGTAGCTCTCTGTCGGAGCAGAGGGGAACGAGTTCGTCTGTAACGTAATGTCGTGTATGTTGACGCACGGGGACACCGAAGTTTAGAGCGTAAAACTAATCATGAGCGATGAGAAAGGAGGGATAAAGGCGGGTATGGCAACGTGATGATTTTAGAAATGTCAGAAATTTTGAGGTGGATAAATATGAACGATATGATATATATACAGGAGAGAGAATGTGTGTGTGTGTGTGTGTGTGTGTGTACATCTGTGTGTGATTGTGTTAGAAGCAACAACACAGTGTGTGTCTCTGCATTTAAGAGACAGGACTCGTGTTTGAAGGAGATGAATAAAACATCGACACAGAGACAGCAGGCTGAAGAGACCAAGGTGGAGATTCCTCATCTCCAATGATGCTGACCCGTGTTTGTGTGTGTTTGTGTGTGTGTGTGTGTGTGTGTGTGTGTGTGTAAGTCCATCTATCTGTATTTATAGTTATTTATGAGGTGTTCCTTGCTGTAAGGGAATTTAAAGCCTGTGATGGAGTCGGACTCATGTACGATAAAGTCATGAACACGCTCAAAATGGCGTCTGAGGTAGCCAGGTATGTAACGTGTTTACAACAGAAGCAGATTAAACGCATGGTTTCAAGTGCGGTCATGTCCCCGTGCCATAAAACGGAGGTGCCGTAGTGCAAGTTAACTAAAAATTTACGTAATCACAGCAGTTTCAAGCTTGGAGCAGCTCTGTAGAGATCACCTACGGCATCTTGGAATGAAACCATGCGCCAAAAACACAGACGTTTCTCAATACAGCTCCAGAGAAAGCACCGTAGCCCCACCCCTCACTCCTATTGGTCGTCACCGGATTGTTTTACTACAGTAGCGGATTAATAAACAGTGCCGCCGCTCACCTGCGCTGAGAAACTCATGTGCTGGAGTATGATTTTCAGAATGAACCGGAAGTAACGTTTGCGCTTTGTGATCGCTGCTGTTTATTCATCGAACGGTTCACGCAGCGCTGTAAAGATCGGCTAGGAACAAAACCGTCGAGATGTTTGACGGTAAGGGGGCGGAGAAAAGAACCGTACCACCGTCCCTCGCTCCTGCTCTTCGTCACTACATTGCTTGGCTTCTCGCTTGCATAAAATTAAGCCCCACATTTATATAAACACGACAACACACTTAATTAATCCCCTATGTAGTGAGCGCAAATAGTGAACACAAAGCCATTGGGAATGTTATAAATTACGTAAATGATTCCTGTGTGAAGACGGGGTTAAAGATGGCAGATGTTTTTGCCATTGCTACGTGTTCAAGCTCTTTTAAGTTTGTAGAAGTCCTTTTTGCAATGGCAGATTTCAGCTCTCTCCAAAGGTTTTCAATGGGATTTAGACCAGGACTCATTGCTGGCCAGTTTAAAACAATCCATCTTTTCCCTTTTAGCCATTCTTCTGTGCTGGAAGATGTGTGCTTCGGGTCATTGTCCTGCTGAAAGACCCGAGGCCTTCACCTCGAACCTAGTTTTCTGACACTAGGCAACACATTTCGCTCTAAAATGCCTGGGTAATCATCTGATTTCATCATTCCTTTGATACATTCAATGCCTACAGTACCAGAGGCAGCAAAGCAGCCCCACAGCATGATAGAACCTCCACCATGTTTTACTGTAGGTAGGGTGTTCTTTTCCTTATGGGCTTCATTTTGTTGCCTGTAAACAAACTGATGCACTGCATTCCCAAAGAGCTCTACTTTGGTTTCATCTGTCCATAGAACATTATCTCAGAAAGACTGTGGCTCATCTAATGCAGACATTACTCTTGCCTTTCTTTCAATAGTGGTTTCCTTCTTGGCTTTCGCCAGTGGAGCCCTACATGGTTCAGTGTGTGGCGTATGGTACGGGCTGAAACCACCACTCCAGATTGCTCCAGGTCAGCCTGAAGCTCTTTAGATGTCTCGCGTGGTGTATTTTCCACAGTCTGCACCAAGCTTCGCAGACTTCTTTCATTGAGTTTCTTCTTAGCGCCACGTTCCTGGATATATTCTGATATACAAAATTTTCCTTTATTTCTGAAGATATTCTAAATTCTGTACTTATAATTCGGGGGTGCCAATAATCCAGGACTGTGCAAGTCTTCTGAATATATATATATATATATATATATATATATATATATATATATATATATATATATATATATATATATGAAGAATATATAGAGTCCAGCAGAGTGCACTTGCTTGTAAGGGAGCAAGTGTAAGTTTGGGGTTATTAGAGACAGAGCCGATGGCGTGAGAGTCACCTTGCTGAGGCGCTCTTAAATCACTCTGACAGTTAGAGAGATGGGCGAGTGTACTGTACCTCAGCATCCGGTGTGTGTGTGTGTGTGTGTGTGTGTGTGTGTTTTAAAGCTGTCAGAATGAATTCGTTCTTTTAATACTATTAGAATTTTTACATTTTTTTATTTATGTAACAGCGAGGTTTAAGATCTCAAGTTCATGAATCTGTTGAACTTCAGCAACAAAGTCACTACTGTTTTACTGCAGTTATAGGAAAATAATAAACGACAGGATGGCGTGATGAAGCGGAGTTACTGTTGGCGCTCTGAAGCTGATTATTTTCCTGTAACAGCGTTTTATTCCTCTTTACACCACGATTACAATTTTTTATTAATTAAAGAACGACACATCTTACTCTCTCCTTCTTCTTCTTCTTCTTCTTCTTCTTTTTCACTGACTTTGCACTTTTCCTCATTCCGTCACTTTGCGGTTTCTTCACGTCCCTCTCTCTCTCTCCCAGGCTTTCTCTTTCTCTCTCTCTCTCTCTTTTTTTTCCCTCCTCCCGTTTTTCTTCCTATTATCTTTGATGTCTATAAATATCTCGTTTTTAATCTACACTGGAGGGTGCGTCACGTGAGCTGAACCAGGGTCATGTGGTCCGTGATCCACATCCTGGGAGTGTCGCTGGTCATGTGACCATGTAGATGATGGATGGATCTGGTACCATAAAAAATAAATAGGTAATGCTGAGATAGTTGGAGTCTTCCATCTTTCCCTCTGTCTCTCTCCGGCTGTCATTCTTGGATGTGAGGTTCCTCTTGAACCAGTTATTACACACACACACACACACACTCTCTCTCTCTCTCTCACTCTCTTTTCCAAACACAACCTAATTGATTGTGTAAGTAGGCCAAGCCAAGAAGTGCTTCTCGTTTTCTTTCTGTTTCCCCCCCATTCACTCCTTCCCTTCATCCCTCTGTTCCTCGGTTCTTCAGGTAACATGAAGGCTCTAAACACAAACCATCTCTGATGATCATTCTCATTCTTAATAAGAAATAAATATTCTCTAATAACTTGTATGTCCAACTTTCTTTTGTAATATAAATTGCTTTCTGCCTGGTTTTAGGCCACACCCACATTTCAGGGTGAATTCCTATCTTGGTCCCGGTATTAATTCCCAGATAAGCTCCGGATCCACCTCAAGCCCGACTTACTGACGATAAATGAATGGGTGGAATTTTGTTTTTGGTAAATGAATTGTAAAATAGTCGTGCATTTTCGCTTTCCGTTTAAAAACCATTTAAAAAATGGCTCCATTTGAGGAATCCTTAGACACACAAATATTCATTTTGTCTGTTTTTTTTCTTAGTTTTTCTTTGTTTGCTTTTGTTTTAAAGGATGACTCTAAATTTTGTTGTGAAATGATGAGGGAACATCTGGAACAATCTCAAACATCTCTCTTGTGTAATACACAAGTCTGCCTTCATTTCTTGTAAAAATTTAATTTTACTCCCTTTTACACAATTTTTTCAGTCATAGACCTGAATTATTTTTTACTATTTAAAATATTTCTTATGTAATTGTGTTTATTTATTTACTTGGATGTTTATTTTGTTGTTTGATTGTTTGTTTATAACCTTGCTTTTGCCATGAATATTGCCCTTGATGCTGACATGGCATTAAAAATTAACCACCTAAATGATCTAACCTGGTGAAAACAACAAAAAACATTTTAAAGGAAATAATTTTTCATGAACATGTTTTTAAGTACTATACTATATTTAATTTCTTTTTTTTTAAAGAATAATTTTTATCATCATTAAAAAGAAGCACAGAAAAGTAATATTGGGAATATTATAGTGTAATACTAAAAATAATAATAATAATAATAATAATGTAGTGTAATAGTCATAATAACAGTAAATAAATAATAATTAGAGATACCAGCAAAAACGGTGGATTGGATATAGGAGGAAACATATCTGATATCAGATATCTGATTCTGGTACAAATGGCAAAGATTGGAATTGAATTTGGAAAATATATTTTTTTCTTTTGTTAGGATTGATTTTATTCTATTTATACTTCTATTTTGTTATATTTATTATATTTACAATGTAATTGATTTTTCAGTGAAAGAGTCTGATACGTACTCAAGTAGTTTTTAAAGAAAACGATATCGGATTCGAATCGGTATCAGCTGATACTTAAGGTTTCAGTATCGTGTCAAATGGAAAGTCGTATCGCGCCGCCTTTAATAATAATTTTTATAGTTATAGTATAATATAACGGCAAGAGTAATCAGAATATATTATAATGCAGTGTAGTGCATTGTAATAGTTATGGTACTAAAAGTTTAGTGTTTTATTATTATTATTATTATTATTATTATTATTAAAAAGTGAAGACCCCATTCTCATTCTCTCGTCCTCTCTTTTTTCCTCTAATAGTGTTAGGAATGGAGAATATAAATATTTTTAGAAATCACAGAAAAGCTGATGAAACAGTGTGTGTGTGTGAATAAAACAGTAAAAGTGAAGACCACTTTTAACATTTGTAAAATGTGCTTTAACACGATGCATGGTATAGGGAGGTGTGTGCGTGTGCGTGTGTGTGTGTGTGTGTGTGTGTGTGTGTGTGTGTGTGTGTGTGTGTGTGTGTAACTCATACAAATGTGAGTATCAGTGCAGATGTGCTCCACCTCAGAAAAGAGACACACCAAAGCCTTTTTCACAATCCGAACCCAAAAACTAGCAAATAAATTCATTATTTTCATCTTTATGGACAATCATTTCCTCATTTAACTTCAACTTGCATTAAACTTGACATAAAATTAGCTTTTCATGTGGGGGGGGAGAAAAAACTTATAACTTGTGCTTGAGGAACAAAAGTGAGAAAAGCAGCTGAAACGTGTGCGAGTGCATTGTGATGAAGTGAAAGCACCAGCAGAAAATGAAAGAAGGATCAGAGAAGATGAAAGACGTTTTTTTCCACAGTGACGGGGGGGTTGTTGTTTTTTTTTTTTGCTTGTTTGTTTGTTTGTTTGTATTTTTTTCAGTGAGGTCCACTTACTTCACCAAACAGCTGTCGTGTGCGCTAAAAAAAAGTCATTTTGTTTAGACTGACTAAATCTGTTTCTTCAGCTGAGCAGCATGACTGTGGGGAGAGAGAGAGAGAGACAGAGAGAGAGAGAGAGTCTTTAGGGATTTGCAAACACACACACACACTTTTAAAAAAAATTTTAATACTCTTTCTTCACCTCAAAGCTCTTGATCCCTGACACTCAAATACATTTGTCTAGCATGGACAACACACACACACACACACGCCTCAGTGGGGTCATGATGCTGTCCGAGTTCCTCCATGTTCCTCACAGATGTGAATCTCAGTCCAGATGTGCTCAGGGCTCTGGAGGAAATTGTGGGTTCATTTGTTGAGTTGCTTGGAGTAATATTCTTGTTTTCTCTCTCTCTCTTTGTGTGTGTGTGTGTGTACAGGAATCACCTCAGGACAGTGCCATTACTCGAGACATTAACCGCACATTTCCAGCACACGACTACTTTAAGGACACGGGAGGTGACGGTCAGGACTCGCTGTACAAGATCTGTAAGGTGAGACACTCTCTCTCTCTCTCACACACACACACACACACACACACACACACACACACACACACACACACACACACACACACACACACACACGGACAAAATATTCAAATCAGATAACACTTTACCTCTATCAAGATTCACTAAGCTAACATTATATCCTACATTCTTTACTTTACACCATAGTGCTTTTGAATTCTTGATTCTGATTGGTCAGGAAGGGCTATCGTTTCTACAGTAACAGCTCATTTAGCATTTATGGAAGGAGTCTCCAGTGTCAAAGATCAAGCTGTAGCATAACATCCAACTAACTTGTTTCGCAGATGTCCCCCAATGTTAAATGTAACTATAAACAGATAAAAAGTATGATGTGTTCTTTATTTGAGTAAAAATTGGTGTAATTGCTGTGGTGTAAGAGGAATAAAAATAAAACACAATCCTAAATGACTTCCGATTGGCTATGAAGTGCACCAGATAGGGCGCAGAAGCCTCTATGTAGTGCACATACAGTATAGTATGTGGAGAATGGGATGTCGTCTGTGGTCTGACCATTATTGTTGCCATAGCAACATGAGTTTGGGCTCTTAGTTTGGTGTTTACACACGAGTCTGGTCTTGCATGGACAGGATGGCCACCGAGCACACAGACTATACCACCAGGGAGTCATGATTGACGCAGCCTTAACGTCCCAGACGAAGTTCACTCAGACACGTTCACACGTCTGTATTTGTTAAATAATTACTTTTTGATACCCCCCCGACCCCCCCGCCTGTTGTAAGGTTACTAGGTTTATTGTGACGGCGGTGACGGATGGAGGATGCTGGATCGAGTGTTTGATTTGCGTCTTAAGGCGCCTCTTAATAATTCACCACCCCTCCTCTGTGATGTTTACCGCCATCACTCAGAGCCGCATGGATTTTTTCTTTATTGGCCTCGTAATAATTCAGCTCGCTCACTGTACGCCCTGAGCACCCAGGGGACCCCAAGACGGCTCAGTTATTAAGAGTTCACCGGGTTTAATACAGCTGCGCATTGCCGGGCCGCGTTAAAAAATGTACATAGTTTTGAACTCGACCAGAGACGCACTTAAAAAAACCCAAACTTTTTTGTTCTTTTTAAGTTTGCGTCTTTAGTTTTGCAGTTACAGTACTGTGCAAAAGTTTTAGGCAGGTGTGAAAAAATGCTGTAAAGTAAGAGCGCTTTCAAAAATAGACATTAATAGTTTATATTTATCAACTAATTAAAAAATGCAAAGTGAGTGAACAGAAGAAAAATCTACATCAGATCAATATTTGGTGTGACGACCCTTTACCTTCAAAACAGCATCAATTCTTCTAGGTACACTTGCACATGGTTTTTGAAGGAACTCGGCAGGTAGGTTGGCCCAAACATCTTGGATAACTAACCACAGTTCTTCTGTGGATTTAGGCAGCTTCAGTTGCTTCTCTCTCTTCATGTAATCCCAGACAGACTCGATGATGTTGAAATCAGGGCTCTGTAGGGGCCATACCATCACTTCCAGGACTCCTTGTTCTTCTTTATGCTGAAGATGGTTCTTAATGACTTTCGCTGTATGTTTGGGGTCGTTGTCCTGCTGCAGAATAAATTAGGGGCCAATCAGACGCCTCCCTGATGGTACTGCGTGATGGATAAGTATCTGCCTATACTTCTCAGCATTGAGGAGACCATTAATTCTGAACAAATCCCCAACTCCATTAGCAGAATTGCAGCCCCAAACTTGCAAGGAACCTCCACCATGCTTCACTGTTGCCTGCAGACACTCATTCGTGTACTCCTCTCCAGCTCTTCGGCAAACAAACTGCCTTCTGCTACAGCCAAATATGTCAAATTTTGACTCATCAGTCCAGAGCACCTGCTGCCATTTTTCTTCCCTGGTTCCTGTGTTTTCGTGCATACAGCCGTGGCCAAAAGTTTTGAGAATGACACAAATATTAATTTTCACAAAGTCTACTGCTTCAGTGTTTTTAGATCTTTTTGTCAGATGTTACTAACTGTTACTGAAGTATAATCACAAGCATTTCATAAGTGTCAATGGCTTTTATTGACAATTACATGAAGTTTATGCAAAGAGTCAATATTTGCAGTTTGTCAGAGTTTGTGGGTTTTTGTTTGTCCACCCACCTCTTGAGGATAGACCACAAATTCTCAATGGGATTAAGGTCTGGGGAGTTTCCTGGCCATGGACCCAAAATGTCGATGTTTTGTTCCCCGAGCCACTTCGTTATCACTTTTGCCTTGTGGCAAGGTGCCCCATCATGCTGGAAAAGGCATTGTTCGTCACCAAACTGTTCTTGGTTGGTTGGGAGAAGTTGCTCTCTGAGGATGTTTTTGTACCATTCTTTATTCATGGCTGTGTTCTTAGGCAAAATTGTGAGTGAGCCCACTCCCTTGGCTGAGAAGCAACCCCACACGAGTGGTCTCAGGATGCTTTACTGTTGGCATGACACAGGACTGATGGTAGCGCTCACCTTTTCTTCTCCGGACAAGCTTTTTTCCAGATGCCCCAAACAATCGGAAAGGGGATTCATCAGAGAAAATGACATTACCCCAGTCCTCAGCAGTCCAATCCCTGTAATTTTTGCAGAATAGCAGTCTGTCCCTGATGTTTTTCCTGGAGAGAAGTGGCTTCTTTGCTGCCCTTCTTGACACCAGGCCATCCTCCAAAAGTCTTCGCCTTACTGTGCGTGCAGACGCACTCACACCTGCCTGCTGCCATTCCTGAGCAAGCTCTGCACTGGTGGTGCCCCGATCCCGCAGCTGAATCAACTTTAGGAGACGGACCTGGCGCTTACTGGACTTTCTTGGGCGCCCTGAAGCCTTCTTCACAACAGTTGAACGTCTCTCCTTGAAGGTCTTGATGAGCCGATAAATGGTTGATTTAGGTGCAATCTTACTAGCAGCAATATCCTTGCCTGTGAATCCCTTTTTGTGCAAAGCAATGATGGCTGCATGTGTTTCCTTGCAGGTAACCATAGTTAACAGAGGAAGAACAATAATTTCAAGCACCACCCTCCTTTTAAAGCTTCCAGTCTGTTATTCTCACTCAATCAGCATGACAGAGTGATCTCCAGCCTTGTCCTCGTTAACACTCTCACCTGTGTTAACGAGAGAATCACTGACATGATGTCAGCTGGTCCTTTTGTGGAAGGGCTGAAATGCAGTGGACATGTTTTTTTGGGATTAAGTTCATTTTCATGGCAAAGAGGGACTTTGAAATTAATTGCAATTCATCTGATCACTCTTCATAACATTCTAGAGTATATGCAAATTGCCATCATAAAAACTGAGGCAGCAGACTTTGTAAAAATTAATATTTGTGTCATTCTCAAAACTTTTGGCCACGGCTGTAGTTGAGTCCCTTGGCCTTGTTTCCACGTCGGAGGTATGGCTTTTTGACTCCAAGTCTTCCATGAAGTCCACTTCTGACCAGACTTCTCCAGACAGTAGATGGGTGTACCAGGGTCCCACTGGTTTCTGCCAGATCTGAGCTGATGGCACTGCTGGACATCTTCCAATTGTGAAGGGAAGTAAGCCTGATGTGTCTGCTGCAGTAAATTTCCTTGGCCGACCGCTGCGTCTATGGTCCTCAACGTTGCCCGTTTCTTTGAGCTTCTTCAAGAGTTTGGACAGCACATCTGGAAACCCCTGTCTGCCTTGAAATTTCTGCCTGGGAGAGACCTTGCTGATGCAGTAACTACCTTCTGTCTTGTTGCTGTGCTCAGTCTTGCCATGGTGTATGACTTTTGACAGTAAACTGTCTTCAGCAACCTCACCTTGTTAGCGGAGTTTGGCTGTTCCTCACCCAGTTTTATTCCTCCTACACAGCTGGTTCTGTTTCAGTTAATGATTGTGTTTCAATCTACATATTGAATTGATGATCATTAGCACCTGTTTGGTATAATTGTTTAATCACACACCTGACTATATGCCTACAAAATCCCTGAATTTGTGCAAGTGTACCTAGAAGAATTGATGCTGTTTTGAAGGCAAAGGGTCGTCACACCAAATACTGATTTGATGTAGATTTTTCTTCTGTTCACTCACTTTGCATTTTGTTAATTGATAAATATAAACTATTAACATGTCTATTTTTGAAAGCATTTCCTAACAAGTAACGAAAGCTTGTATCTACCATTTTTGACGCTTAAACTCCAAGTATTTTTAGTCACATTAAAAAATTTTATCGTGACACAAAGACAGCGTTTAATTCTTATAAAGCATTCCCAGAAGAGATAAAGCGACGTGAGAGCAGCGCACAGGCACGTTTTCTCCGTGTCATCTGTAGAGAAGAACAAAAGTTAACAGTTACAGCAATAACTTTTTTCTGTCGTAGGACAAAATCTTATCTTATAGCTGTATCGCTTTCTTCTTCAGTGTCAGACTCGGGTAGGGGGGCGTGGCCTAAAGTCTGAAGGTGGAGATTGTAGGTTAGAAGTGATTTTGATGAGAGTACACATTTATTTTGGGTATGTTTGAACAATTATTTTATTTTTTGTTATAAAATGTTTTTTTGAGATGAGTGCGTCATGACCTAAACAAGATGGTAGCTAATCTGGTCGCTATGAACGTCCCTTACTTCTGACACCAGTCAGTGATTGACTCAATTTGGTGTACGTGGAACATTAGGCACATTTAATTTTTCTCTTTTTACGTAAATCCTACCTTCATAAGCGTGACATTAACATGTGCCATGACAATTTATAGTTTTATCGTTATAGGACAGATTACATTACATACTAAATATTTTCTTTTGTGTTGTCAAATCTAAATGTTCAATGTTTTACACCATGGTGATAGAAAATACTAATTTCTGATTGGCTAAGCAGTGTCTAAATCAATTTTACACATGGACTGTTATTCTTTTTTAAAATTATAATGCAGTTCAAAATAGTTGATGCTTGTACTGTAACTGTGTTGCACTGTAACTATGGCAACAACAGAAAATAAATAAATTGATGTGGATTTAAAAAGAAAGGAAACGTTTATGGGTTACAGTAAATGTTAATGTTTTAATTTACGGTTAGTGATATGAGTAATTGTCATTATTTGTCATTATGTTACGTACTAAATATTTATGCCATGCACGTTGTTTTTTAATATAATGCCGATGCTGTGTAACCATGGCAGCAAACATTAATAACAGTTTACTCCAATTTTGCTAAGAAAAGAAATATAGTGGATTTAAGCAAAAATGAAACGTTTATAGGCTACAGTATGTAAACATTTTTAAAATTAAAAGCAACAAAGAACAAAGCGAGATAATGGCTTTCGAGATGTAACCATGGCAACAAGTCAAATGGATGCCGACGAAGGCACGCTTAAAAACGTAGCGTGCGATGTAATTTCTAATGACATCATGATGCTGCTTAGACAAGTAGACGTAAGCGTGTATGATGTCGTCCTCGACGCGGTTATGACGTGGTTATGCTACATGTGAACTTTGTGTCCCTTAAAGCACTGTTTATAACATGTTTATAACACGTGTCTCCTCTTCTCCCAGGCGTACTCGGTGTACGATGAAGAGATCGGCTACTGTCAGGGCCAGTCCTTCTTGGCTGCCGTGCTGCTGCTACATGTGAGTCACGTGCTCAGTTCTGGTGGCAGGGAATTCTGGGAAATGTAGATTTATTAGATTGATCATTATGGAGGAGTGTTTACACAGCTGGATTGCTTCAGCACCAAAAAAAACAAAACAAAGCAAAACCAGGGACCTCAGTTCCAGATGTTCTCCAGCTGCATGTCGTCATGTCAATTGCTGAACATGTCAGTGATGGAGAAAATAATACCGTTTGAAATGTGTGTGTGTGTGTGTGTCCAGATGCCGGAGGAACAGGCTTTTAGCGTTCTGGTAAAGATCATGTTTGATTACGGTCTCAGGGAACTCTTCAAACAGAACTTTGAAGACCTACACTGCAAGTTCTTTCAGCTGGAGAGACTCATGCAGGTATGTGTGTGTGTTTATATTAATGTGCGCATTCTAATACATTATCGTTTCTGTAATAACGGCTCATTCACAGGGACTTATAAAGAAATTGTTGATAAGGTGAACTTCTCTTAAAGCAAGGAGACACCTTGTCAGTTCTTTGTCATGTTCCTCAAACCGTTCCTGAACAATGTTTGCAGTGTGTCAGGGCGCATTATCCTGCTGCCGTTAGGGAATACAGTTGCCATGAAGGCGTGTACTTGGTCTGCAACAGTGTTTAGGTAGGTGGTACGTGTCAACGTAACATCTATATGAATGACAGGACCCAAGGTTTCCCAGCAGAACATTTCCCAAAGCATCAAACTGCCTCCGCCAGCTTGCCTTCTTCTCATAGTGCATCCTGGTGCCATCTCTTCTCCATTTTGTAAAAGAAAATGCGATTTATCAGACCAGGCCACCTTCTTCCATTGCTCCATGGTCTAGTTCTGATGCTCACGTGCCCATTGTAGGAGCTTTCGGTCGTGGACAGAGGGTCAGCATGGGCTCTCTGACCGGTCTGCAGCTACGCAGCTCCATACGCAGCAAGCTGTGATGCTCTGTGTGTTCTGACTCCTTTCTATCAGAGCCAGCATGAACTTTTTCAGCAGTTTGTGCTTCAGTAGCTCTTCTGTGGGATCGGACCAGACAGGCTAGCCTTCGCTCCTCCACACACGCAGCACTGAGCCTTGGGAGCCCATGACCCTGTCGCCGGTTCACCGGTTGTCCTTCCTTGGACCGCTTTTTGGTAGGTATTAACTCCTGCATCCTGGGAACACCCCACAAGACCTGCTGTTTTGGAGATGCTCTGACCTAGTCGTCTAACCATCACAATCTGGCGCTTGTAAAAGTCACTTAGATCCTTACGCTTGCCCATTATTCCTGCTTCCAACACATCGACTTCGAGAACTGACTGTTCACCTACTGCATAATATATCCCACCCCCCGACAGGTACCACTGTAACGAGATAATCAACGTTATTCACTTCACCTGTCAGTGGTTTTAATGTTATGGCTGATCGGTGTATATTTAATTTGATCATGTCTCTTTTAACAAGGCATTGAGTAGTTCAGCTAAGTAAAAAAGTGCAGCATAGAAAAAGTGCATTTCTGAAAAAGCTCTTGATCAGCTGTGCAAACAAAGTACACACACACACACACACACACACACAGAGCCCTATATTTCAACACCCTGTGTTTCAGCTTTTTTTGTGAAACTCAAAACAGTGTGCTCATTTTAAATATTCAATCTAAAATATTTCTCTCCCCCTCCCCCCTCCACCCCTCTGCAGGAATACATTCCAGATTTGTACTCACACTTCTTAAGTATAGGTTTGGAAGCTCACATGTACGCCTCCCAGTGGTTCCTCACGCTCTTTACAGCCAAGTTTCCTCTCTACATGGTGTTTCACATCATCGACCTGCTGCTGTGTGAGGTGTGATGCTGCGCTCTGAACATTTCACTCAGAAATCATCATCATTAATCATTATTCATTTATTATTGAGCTGAAGTGTGTAGTCTTTGTCTGAATCGTTCTTTTCTGTTTGTTATAGGGAATCAGTGTCATCTTTAATGTAGCTCTGGCTTTACTGAAGGTAACACACACACAGAGTTCTTCTTTTGAAGTTAATGTTTTCTGCTCTTTTGAAGCTTTAAACTTGTTTTTTAAATTATTTTAATGATTTATTGGCACAATCAAACTATTCACATATTACGCTCATTATTTAAACATTTACATTAAGATTATGATGGTTTATTAAAGCTTTTTTTTATTTTCAATATTATTTTAAAAATTTTTCATTTTTTATTCCTGAACTGTCCTCTTACAGAGCACATTTTTATTACAATTCTCATTAGATTCAAGCCAACTTGGGTATTGAGGTTTGGATTAAACCCAGTCAATTCAAGTCACCAGCCAAACAGCTAAATAATTATAAGAAGCGAATGATAATTATATATATAATTTTTAAAAAAAATTCATGTCTGTAACAAAATGTTTTAATTAAAAATACTAACCTAGTAACAAATAATAATTAAAAAAAAAAACAGTCCATCACCACTGTAAAAAAAAATAATAATCCCACCAGAATTGTGAAACAAAATGTTAAAAAATTTTCAATCCCACCAGTACCGTGAGAAACATGGTATCCACTGTAACAAAATTAAAAATATTTAACCCGATCAGTGTTGTGAGATGTTAAAAACACTGAGTAACAAAATTTTAGAAATTGAAGAATAAAAAAAAAATCCACCACTAGGATTTTTACGAAATTGAAACAATTAAAACAATTCCAACACAACAAACACAACATAACAAAATTCAAAGAACTGAAAATTTTTACTACTGTAACAAAAAAAAACTGAATCCCACCACTACTTTGAGAAAATGGAGAAAAAGAAAAAAATAAAAACATGGGGAAAAAGTCCACCAGTGTAAAAAATAAAAAAAATTCAGTCCCACCAGTACTGTGAGAAAATTAAATTTTTTTTAATCAAGTACCGTAACAAAATTTTAGAAATTGGAAAAACTAAATCCACCACTAAATGTTTTAAATTTCTGGCAAAATGTAAAAAAAAAAAAGGAGCAAAATTCAAAGAATTTAAAAATTGTACTACTGTAACAAATAAATAAGTAAAATCCCACCAGTACTGTGAGAAAATGGCAAAAATCTGGAAAAATTCCAACACAAAATTAAAACAAACAAAAAATTCTACCACTGTAACAAATTTGTTTTTTTTTAATGTAATTACACCAGTACTGTAAGAAAAAATTTAAAATGCTGTCATTTTACCAAAAATGTAAAGATTGAAGATTTAAATTTTTTTTTAAATTCCAGCACTGTAACAATTTTTTTTTTTTTTTACATTTTGAAACAAAAAATTAACAATCAAAATTGTAACATTTAATTCCAGCGCTGTAATAAAACTTTAAATATATTTATATTTTATTGTTTAGAATAACAATAACTAACGGTAAATAAATTCTGGACACATGACTCAATGTTAATTATTTCTGCTGTTTTGAATTATAAAATTGTAAGATCTTTATTATTATTATTGGTTTTTTTTTGTTTTGTTTTTTACAATAATTTTATTACTGTAATATAACAGCAGTATGAAAGTATTATCAAGCAGACTTTTCAGAGTTTATTTTTAAAGCAACTCTAGTGTTGCGCTCACAGTTTTGAGTAAAAAAAAACCCCTCTAGTCTCATTGCTCAGCCCTGTGTGTAGGTCCGAACCTTTTCTTTATTCTTCTCTCCAGACGTCGAAGGATGACCTGCTGCAGGCCGACTTTGAGGGAGCTCTGAAGTTCTTCCGTGTGCCCGTGCCCAAACGGTACCGCTCAGAAGAGAATGCCAAGAAGCTCATGGAGCTCGCGTGTAGCATGAAGGTAACTCACATGCAAACATGATCATATAAATAAATATATTAAAGAATTTACGGTTTAAATTTAAAAGGGATTTATATTTATTATCAGAGGGATATGTTTCTTGTTTAATTTGACTTGTAGGAAAATTCCTGTAGGTTTTATGATTTCCGAAATCTTTTATTTTTTATAATGCACTTTACAGAAATTGAAATAAAAACATATTTTATCAGTGCAGTTGTTCTCGGTGGCCAGCAGAGGGCACTGTGGTGTAACGTTACAGATTTCATCCTGACGCTGTGTGTGTGTGAGAGAGAGATCGCTAACGCTATAATTATCTCTGATTTATATCCTTTGGGATTTCTCTGCAGTAAGGGAACGTTACGTCTCTCTCTCTCTCTCTCTCTCTCTCTCTCTCTCTCTCTGAGATGTTTCTGTGGCGCCATACCATAAAGATCATATGAATTAATTAAATCAATGAAGTTAAATGTGGCGTAAAGAAAACGATTCTCTTCATTAAAGAACGCAATGAAGAAAAATTTTGAACAGCTTTAATCACAAGCACCAGAGGATTCGGCAACAGAAACGAGGTTCCTCTTGGTTGGTTTACTCTTTGGGATCCTGGAGAACCTTGGAGTCAAGCGTCTGCACCTCTGAAGGTTGGTGCTGGTCCAGGAGGTGGAGCCGGATCTGATCCAACTCTTCCTATAAGCGTAATCCATAACCCCTAACCCTATCACTGTACAACACATCATGAAACACGCTCCACTCCTTGGACTTTTGGTTTAACTCCGCCCCAGCTAGGTGGAGCCGGATCGGTTCCCGCTTCACACCCTGGTTTGTTGTTCTGCAGCAAGGGGTTCTGGGGTATATCAGTATCAGGCATGTCACACTGGGCAGAGAGCCAGGCGCAGATTCTGGACTCTCAGGAGAGATTATATCTCACAGTTGGTTTGGGGACATCCGTGGAACATCCAGGAAGAGCTGGAATCTGTGGTTGAACTGACCTTCTCCACCTGTTGCCTCAGAGTCCCCCAACAGAAAATAAACGAATGAATGAATGAGTTCTTGGGCAGAAACTTGCTCCTGTGCCTTTAAGAAGTGTCCGTGATTGTTAAAGAGTGGAAATCGGAGGACGGGAAGAGGAAAATAAGTGCAGGGGAGGTGTAGGAGGTGTAGAGGGCACGGCTCTGTCACCTGCAGCCTCATTCTGTCAGCGCAGAGACTGCAGCAGGAGGCCAGGTGGCTGTGAAACTCATCTGCTGAAGTCATGGGAGTGCAGCGAGGAAAGATCAAGGACACACACACGCTCTTAATGTGGCTCACATTCATAACCGAGGCTTCATGCTGCTAATGTTGAAGCATAGAAGCTCATCATGTGTCACTCTGGACTGTTCTGTCCAGTCCTCATGGTTCCTACGCTGGGCGCCAGGTTCACCCACACACTCCCCAACACAAAGCCCTGATTCTGTCTCTCTCCCACACAAACACACACACACACACACACACATTCACACAACCCCCTAAAGCTCTCTAAAGCTGTGCCTCTGAATGCACTGCCTGTATTTTAACACTTTCTGAATGGCCTCTTGTAAAAGATGCCACACAGGGTTGCCAGGTCTGCGTAATAAAATCCACCCAAATGATCGATAAATGCTGACACTTCTAAATCCTGCATTAAACTCCATAATCATGGCTGTTGTTGCCAGATTTCCTGAACATCACGGCTGTAAAATGGTCTGATATTATTACAAACATTTTCATACATTTATATAGTAAATATAATATATAAATATATATTATACAGTAAATATAAAATATATATTATATTTACCACCACTGTCCTAGTTTCTACAGTGTAATAGACCATGCATTTACAGTTTGCATTAAAAAAAGCAACTCTTGCTCACCTTTATTGCTTTCAAAAAGTATACTTAATTTAAAAAATATATATATATATATGTATATATATATATATATATATATATATATATATATATATATATATACACATATATATATATATATAATGTGTGTGTGTGTGTGTGTGGGTGTATATATATATAAATATATATATATATATATATATATATATATATATATATATATATATATATATATATATATATATATATATATATATATATATATATATATATGTATATATATATATACAGTATCTCACAAAAGTGAGTACATGCCTCACGTTTTTGTACAATGTTACTTTGCTACAATGTAAAGTAGTGAGTGTACAGCTTGTATAACAGTGTAAATCTGCTGTCCCCTCAAAATGACTCAACACACAGCCATTAATGTCTAAACCGCTGGCAACAAAAGTGAGTACACCCCTAAGTGAAAATGTCCAAATTGGGCCCAATTAGCCATTTTCCCTCCCCGGTGTCATGTGACTCGTTAGTGTTACAAGGTCTCAGGTGTGAATGGGGAGCAGGTGTGTTAAGTTTGGTGTTATCGCTCTCACACACTATCATACTGGTCACTGGAAGTTCAACATGGCACCTCCTGGCAAAGAACTCTCTGAGGATCTGAAAAAAAGAATTGTTGCTCTACATAAAGATGGCCTAGGCTATAAGAAGATTGCCAACACCCTGAAACTGAGCTGCAGCACGGTGGCCAAGACCATACAGCGGTTTAACAGGACAGGTTCCACTCAGAACAGGCCTCGCCATGGTCGACCAAAGAAGTTGAGTGCACGTGCTCAGCATCATATCCAGAGGTTGGCTTTGCAGAATAGACGTATGAGTGCTGCCAGCATTGCTGCAGAGGTTGAAGGGGTGGGGGGTCAGCCTGTCAGTGCTCAGACCATACGACGCACACTGCATCAAATTGGTCTGCATGGCTGTCGTCCCAGAAAGAAGCCTCTTCTAAAGACTATGTACAAGAAAGCCCGCAAACAGTTTGATGAAGACAAGCAGACTAAGGACATGGATTACTGGAACCATGTCCTGTGGTCTGATGAGACCAAGATAAACTTATTTGGTTCAGATGGTGTCAAGCGTTTGTGGCGGCAACCAGGTGAGGAGTACAAAGACAAGTGTGTCTCGCCTACAGTCAAGCATGGTGGTGGGAGTGTCATGGTCTGGGGCTGCATGAGTGCTGCCGGCACTGGGGAGTGTACTGTGACATGTTCTGTGACATACTGAAGCAGAGCATGATCCCCTCCCTTCGGAAACTGGGCTACAGGGCAGTATTCCAACATGATAACGACCCCAAACACACCTCCAAAACGACCACTGCCTTGCTAAAGAAGCTGAGGGTAAAGGTGATGGACTGGCTAAGCATGTCTCCAGACCTAAACCCTATTGAGCATCTGTGGGGCATCCTCAAACGGAAGGTGGAGGAGCGCAAGGTCTCTAACATCCACCAGCTCTGTGATGTCGTCATGGAGGAGTGGAAGAGGACTCCACTATAGTCAAATATAGGAAAATGATTTATGATTGTTATCTTTATAACAATCTGATCGTTATTCCAGTCATTTGTTATATTTACACCAAAATAGGGTCTGTTTTTGTTTGTTGAAAAGGTAAAGATTGAAAGAAGCACAAGTTTATTAATGTTTATCTTACTTATTTGTTTATAATTAGTTGGTTATTAAAAAAATAATAATAATAAATTGGTTATTTGGAACATGTACAGATTTAAAAAATAGAAAATAAAAAATCTACAGGAGCAAACATGACTGTATTAAAAAAAAAAGAATTTAAACAGCACCAGTTTATCTAGATTTATTTATCCATCTATATATAAAATTAAGATACAAATATGAATTCAGATATTTGGGGATTCAAATAACCACACCTGTCACTAACCTGAGGAAAAAACACACACCTGGCAGCTGTGCACATCAGTTTTATATCCACAACACAAACGCACACACACACGCACACACCCTTGTTCCCTGAGTGTACAGAGAGTGTATATGGTGGTGAACGTTCTGAGCACATGGCTGTCTGGAAGCTCAGTCTGTATTAAAGAACAGAAAACCACAGCTCTCTGTAAATATCGCTAATTTACACCGGCGCTCACCGCGATCCGGAATGTTCTGGCCTGAAATGTGCTGGTGCTGGAAACACAGCAGCGGCTTGTCTGTAAATTGGGTTAGTCAACAAGAAAAGCTGCAGCGCGAGCCGCAAGAATTATAAATACAGCTCAGAGCTCCGAGTGTGGAGAAATTACGTTCGGATGGACTGATTAGGGATTTATTAAAGCAGCCGCATTCCAGAGGAGGGTTTTGTGGGGGGTTTTTTTGGGACATGACACAAAAAAGCATTTAGGAGACATTCAGGATATTTTTTTAACCACAAGAAACAATTAAAATAATTTTGGAAACATCTCCACTTTGTCTTTTATTAAAAACACCAGGATCTACGAATATGCAAATTTAGAAACGGCCCCCATATCCTCCTGCCATCCCTAAAAGAATAATATCGCTATCATTAGCTAGCCAGCTTCCAAACAGGGTTCTACGGAGAACCCTTTCTGATATCTGTTCTAGGGTTGTACGTAACTATAAGGGTGTGTTCAGCATCTACACGTTCGTGTTCTGAGTTGAATTAAGATTTAATGCTGAAATTGCATACGGTATTCAGACCTAATGCTGTACTTGAGCGTTATTCAGAATTTACGTGAAACTTACGCAAACGGGGCGGAGTTTAAGTAAAACGGAGGTGTGTCTCGGTTATGTGTGACCTGTGTGACCTGTTGTGGTTAAACTGTCAGACTGTGGCGCTGGATTTAATACTGCTCCACATTCGAGCTGATATCAATAAAGAAAAATGCGCTTAAGTTCAATGTCGGAATTGTGCGTAACTGAGACCCGCCCCTCTTTTAGACAAACTCCGCCCCCTCATGTTTAACTCTTACATATGTTCTGAATAGCGCTTAAATCTATAGTTACGTCCGAGGTCTGAATACTGATGTGTGTAACTTCAGTATTAAATCCTCACTAAACTCTGAATACTGTACAATATATTATTATTATTATTATTATTATTATTGTTTATATTATTATTATTATTATTATTATTATTGTTTATATTATTATTATTATTATTAGCTCTGAGTTCTTTATAAGATTTCAAGTTCATGGCAGAATGCAGTGCAGCCTGACACTGTTTAAACTTTTTTGCATCATTTTGTCACTCTAACACATTTCACCAAGTATAAAAAGTGTGTGTGTGTGTGTGTGTGTGTGTGACAGATCAGTCAAAAGAAGCTGAAGAAGTACGAGAAAGAATATCACACGATGCGAGAACAACAGGAACAGCAAGAGGCCCCCATAGAGCGATATGAGGTAACAACCGTGTGTGTGTGTGTGAGGCGAGCTCTGTAGTGTGACGGCTCTGAGCTGTCCCTCGTTAGCATACACACTGTGTGTCAGTAATGAGCAGCAATCTGAGCGAGGTCTCACCTCCTGACTCAGAGGACGAGCGGAGCGACAGAACGGTAGGAGAGAGGGAATGATTAAAAGAAATGATGGAGGGATCGCTGATGACTAAAGCTCCACCACTCCAGTCAGAGCCCATCTGTGCTCAGGAGAACCTTACACACGAGAACCTGTTTCACTGCTCAGATCCTATTTCAATATTTGTGTATTAAAAAGTGAAAACCGTGAAAAACAGCCCATCTTCCATGTATAGTGCACTAGGTAGGGTCTACTGAGCATATAGTTCACTAGATAGGGTCTGTTGGGCATATAGTTCACTAGATAGGGTCTGTTGGGCATATAGTTCACTAGATAGGATCTATTGGGCATATAGTTCACTAGATAGGGTCTATTGGGCATATAGTTCACTAGATAGGGTCCATTGCATATGCATTGCACCAGTTAGGGTCTATTGGACATACAGAGTGTTGTTTAGGGTCTTTTGGGCATATAGTGCACTAGATAGGATCTATTGGACATACAGAGTGTCATTTAGGGTCTACTGAGCATATAGTTCACTAGATAGGGTCTGTTGGGCCTGTAGTTCACTAGATAGGGTCTTTTGGGCACATAGTTCACTAGATAGGGTTTATTGGGCATATAGTTCATTAGATAGGGTGTGTTAGGCATATAGTTCACTAGATAGAGTCCATTGCATATGTATTGCACCAGTTAGGGTCTATTGGACATACAGAGTGTTATTTAGGGTCTTTTCGGCATATAGTGCACTAGTTAGTGTCTATTGGACATATAGAGTGCCATTTAGGGTGTATTGGGTATATAGTTCACTAGATAGGGTCTTTTGGGGATATAGTTCACTAGTTAGGATCTGTTATGCTCCTCAGATTAATAGCACTTTTTTATGAGTTCAGAATTTTGAGTGAACGTGCTTTACATAAAAAATGCACAATAAAATATTAGTGATTAACTTACCTGTGTACAGGCCGATCAGGTATGTTTTATATCTGTATATAAAAACGTGTATATTGAGCTGCAGAGTGTTCCTGATGTTCTCTGGAGCTCGTGGAGTGAAGTTCAGGTTTAACCCGAGTGTGATGTGGTGTAACTGCTCAGCCTGTTGGGATGCGTGGTTTAACGAGCACTCATGTCAAAGGTTGCTCTGTTCACTGGCACGGTTAACGATTATATACACACACACACACACACACACACACACACACACATGGTCACAAGACGAGCGAGTCACACGGTCTCTGTTCTCTCGTCCACAGAGGGAGAACCGGCGTCTGCAGGAAGCCAACATGCGTCTGGAGCAGGAGAATGATGATCTCGCTCACGAGCTGGTCAGCAGTAAGATCTCACTCAGGAAGGACCTGGACAACGTGAGCTTCTCTTACTGAGCTTCTTTAACATCCTTTCTGGTGCCCTGTTGTGACCAGTTAAAAAGTGTGTGTGTGTGTGTGTGTGTGGCATTCAGGCGGAGGAGAAGGCCGACGCCCTAAACAAAGAGCTCCTCATCACGAAACAGAAACTGATCGACTCTGAGGATGAGAAGAGACGGCTAGAGGATGAAGCGGCGCAGGTCAGCCATATTGTCTCTCTGTTCTTCCTGAGGGAAATCATCACGCCATCACTGTGTATATCAATATATATTTTTTTATTCTTCATCCTCCAGTCTTGTGTTAGAACCTCAGGAAAGTTCTCCAGGGCAGGTTCTGTGGATTAAAACAGGATCTCGGGAGATCTGATTTTTTTCATATTTCATATTTTGACGATCATGTCCTCAGAAAGAGGAGCCAAAGGGCATGCGTGGGTTAAATATGAGTTCATGTGGATGATTTCCCTTATGGAGGTGTGTGTGTGTGTGTGTGTGTGTGTGAGGGAGATATATTCCACAAAAATAGGAAATATAAAATTTCAGTCATAAATAACAGTGAAGGTTTAAAAAAAAAAAAAAAAAAGATATGCAGCTATATGAACGTTATAAACAAACAAAATAAAAAAAAAAAAAAGCAAAGAATTTTCATAAAGTCTTAAAGGTGTTAATCTGTATAATGAGTCCTTTTGGAGATGGAACTACTTTTTCAGAGTGAAGTATTTGTGGTAGTCGTGTGGCTCTGATGGCGTATGGATACGACAGAACCTTCAGCAAAGCCTCAATTTACCGGAACTACTTTTTTTTTTACTGAATTTCTCCTGTTGGAAATTTGGAAAATTAAACAAAACCTGTATTAGAACAGATTTATTAAGACTTTTTTTCACAAACCAGTCTCATCTGAACACCTGTATTGTTCCTGTGCAAATTTTAATTCGTTTTATTGTTGCATATTTTATTTATTTATTTTTTATTATTATTTTTTTTTAAGATGACTGCTAAATTTAGACTTCTGTTATAAGCAAATTTGGAGAATTTATTCTTTTCTCAGTCTACAGATGCCCTGGAGAGAGATTTATTTAATTATAGACATGTTTAGAACCTATTTTATATGTACCTCTATTTTTTTTTTTTTTTTTATGTATTTTTTCCTCCTAGAAGAGGTTTTAGAAACAATCCAATCTCATGAAAAAAAAAAAAAAAGATTTGAAATCGACCCGTGAGGTAGGTGGAGGTAGCGCATCATCACCTGTTCCATTAAACATCTCAGGAATAAAGTAAAGCGCTTTGTATGGGGAAACAAAGTGTGGAAAAAACATGGCTGGGAAAATAAAAATCTATTTTTTTTTACCCTTCATCCTAGCTCCCATGCTAGGAGCGACCTGGGAGATAATTGTGCTTTAAAATGTCATTACTAAACCTCGAACATGGCCGCTCAGCCTGAGGTTATGTACATAATTACTCTGGATGTGAGGGATTTTTATTTTATCCATCACCACTTCACATGTAAGGCGCCGGCTGTGTTAATGACACGAGCTAATTTTACACAAATTGCTTTTATTTGACTCGAGAGAGGAAGAGAGAGAGAGAGACGAACAGTCTGATGTGAAGGTGAAGCTCATACTGTCGTTTCTGGTTTCTGTCCAAGTCCATCGTGCTGGCAGTGAGGAATCCTGAGACACTGTGACACTATCTGTCCAATTACTGTGTTGTAATTGTGTGTGTGTGTATGTATGTATGTGTGTGTGTGTGTGTGTGTGACACTGTGACAGCGTTTGCACAAGGGCTTGACATTTAACGTTGGACAAGCTGCTTTAAAATAAGTAAGGAATAAAACACTGCGTTTCTGTTACGGAGTTACTGTTACCACCCTGAAGTTGATTATTTTCCTGTAACAGCACGTCCCAGAGCGTTTTATTCCTCTTATACCTCACCAATTTGCCAGTAATTATAATATTTCATACTTTAGTGTCCATGAGACAAGTTACTTTCCATTCTCGCTTACGTTTTATAGCAGCTTTAACAGCACTGCTGAGTTCTGGATTCTGATTGGTCAGAAGGTGTCGATTCATTTTCTATAACAGTAGCTCTGACAGTAGTGCAACTGGTTTCTATGGTAACAGCTCGCTCACAGCTTGTTAACAGCTTTTTAACTCCGAGAGAGAGAATAAAGAGAGTCTGTAGCATAAGTGAGAACAGGAACTGACTTGTTTCACGATCAATAAATGTAACTTAAAACAGATAAAAACGCACAATTTGTTCTTCACTAAATCAGCACTTCAGCTCCTCCCCAGTTCATATCAGTTCAGAAGGTTTTGTTTGTCTTAGAGTTTCATTCTGAAGTAAGTGTGTGTGTGTGTGTGTGTGTGTGTGTGTCCTCAGCTGAAGGAGATGTGCCGAAGAGAGCTGGACAAATCGGAGTCGGAGATCAAAAAGAACGGCTCCATCATCGGAGAATACAAACAGGTCAGAACACACACACACACACACACCCTTCTTTTCTTCACTCTACTTTTTATTTCCTTCTCTCTTTTCCCCCACCTCTTTTCTTTTATTTTCTTTTTGTTTTTTTTTTCTTTCTTTCATTCTATTTATTTTCTTTTCTCCTTATTTTTCATTCTCATTTCCTTCTTTCTTTCTGCTTTACCCCTCTTTCTTTTTTCACTTTTTTCTCGTTATTTATTTCTCTCCCTCTTTCATCCTTCATTCGTTTATCTTCCTCTTTACTCTTCCGTCTCTTTGCAGTCCCCGTATATTTTCCTAACGAAAAGCAAATCTAGTTACACTGCATTATTAAATATTAATATAATAATAATAATAATAATAATATATTGATATGATATATTTGTATACCGTAGTGTAGGTTTATTATGCACATTCATTTATTTTTAAAGTTATTTTTAAAAATCGTATTTACTTGTTTTTATTTTTGTTTATTTATTATCTAATCTGCATTAAACTCATTTAAATTATAGTGATGTGATTATAGTGACATGGATATAGGGTTGGGGGGGGGGTGTCAGCTCTGTAAAAAATAGTGCTTGTGTCCCTGTAGTGTTGCTTTTAATGGGGCCTGCTGACAGTGTGATTCATGATCCAACACAATAACTGGGTCCTCACACACACACACCCAAACACATACACACAAAAACCTGGTGGTGCCATTTTAATAGGACAAGACATCACAAAACACACACACACACACAGTGTGCAATTAACACAGTGAGGCAGTGCAGTGGTCCAGAAGCTCATAACGCATACAGGTAAACACGCACACACACGCGCACACACACACATACACACACACACACACACACACACACACACACTGTTCTTAATGTTCCCAGTGTGACTCCTTAAAACAACCACGCACGCTTTGATTGGAATTTTAAAAAAAACAACAAAAAAAAAACATTTTAGAGTGTTTTTTTTTCTATAGCCTTAATAAGTAAGTAATAAAACACACCAGGATGTGCAGTTTTAGGAAAGTAATCCACGAGAGGGGTGAAGTGAAATGGCCTGATGTGAAGCGGAGGATTATTACTATATCAGCACGTCCCAAAGTGTTTTATTCCTCTTAAACCACAGCGTTTTTTTGTTTTTTATGAACGACACTTTGTGGGGTTTTTTAAACTGTTAATAGTTACATTAAATGTTATGGGACGTCTACAAAATAAGTTAGTTCTTGTTGTCACTTACGTTATAGCAGCTATAAACAGTCGTTCCCTCACCAGCCTTGAAATAAACAAACAAACAAACAAAAACACAGCTTGTCATGTTCCAGAGAAACCGCAAAAAAAAAAACTTAAACTCCTCTGTCCTGGAGAAGTTAAAGTTACAGCTTTACCTCTGACTGCTACCAAGCGCTGACACTGGAGACTCCTTCCATACATGTAACATAAACGTCTCTTTGCAGAAAACTGCACACGTTTTTAAATCCGTTTATTATCAGTGGTGCGCTCACCGCACGAGTCCCTGTGAACGAGCTGTTGCTATAGAAATGATATCGTATTAGAACGAGCACGTTAATATAAACCTGCGCTACTGTCAGAGCTGCTGTTATAGAGAATTAATCACCTTCTGATTTGAGAATTTAACTGCAATGTGGTAGAAATTATAATAAATTACCATACGTACATATCTAAAAATATATGAATATATAAAAAAAAGAAGCTTTTTTTCATGGGTGCCAAAATATATAAATGGAATTATTTCATCGTAATTTCTAACAAATTAATAGAAATAGCACCGGAATTTCACTTGAAAATGAGGACTCGCTGTTTACCTGCACTCCCCTCGTTTTTTTTTTTTCCCCACTTCAGCTTGGTTGTTCTTGAACACTTGTTAATTAAGGATTTTTTTTTTAAAAAGAGAGCAATTAGAACAATTATAGAACAACTCATTAGCATATTATTAGCATATGAAGTCACACACAGTTGATTGTGTTGTTTGTTTGATTCATTTCAAAGTTGCCAGTTTATCAGGTCACTTTGTAGGTGAATAAATACTGCCTGTAGCCCACCTGTCGTGCTGTATAAAGTATTGGCACCCCCCCCCCTCTCCTCTGTCAGACAGTGGAAAGGCTATCGCAGATATTATTAATTGGGTGTTGTACTACGCTCCTGTCAGTTATCTTGGCTTTTAATTCAGACACCTCGACCTCGTGTACTAGCGTTCATGCGTTCTAAATTACTGTACGTGTATATGTTTTTTGTGGGCGTGGCTTTGGACGGGATTTTGAATTTCAAAACCACTGAATACGTTGTATAGAATTTTATTTATTTATATATTTATTTTACTGCTGTTGTGTTTGTTCAAGCTAAATATTGTGATGCGTATCAAGAATATGTTTTTAGTTGTTGCAAAATCCTTTGTCATCTTTCTTCCTAAATTCTAATCTGAGAACTGCTAAACTCTGATGAAAGTACATTTTCTACACTGACTAGCCCCATGGAGGTGAATTAAATCGTTATTTCCTTTAGATGAAGCCTTCTGTCTTCATTAAGAGTGAAAACATTTCACACCCGTTTGATTCATTTGAAATATTTTGATGAGGAACATGCGAGTCACGTGTCACGCTGACGCACAAGGACGGACGGAACGTGTAACGTGTGGTCTGGAGAATAAACACACTCCACTGATCAAAAGTTCAGGTCAGAGCGCACAATTAGAACTAGAGAGAGAGAGAAGCAGTGATTTCCCAGTGAGGATTGTGGGTAATGCAATTAGCGAGAGACTGATGCAAACGACGAGAGAACAAGGCGGGTAAGGGATTAAAAAGATGCTAGAGAGCCATAGAGTGAGATTGGAGAGTGAGAGGAAAATTCATAAATACTTCATGAGCGTATGTGACTTTACCCAATCATGAGGAGTCTTTAAATGTTCCTTTAATGATGGAACGTAAATATAATCACTGAAGGAACAGATTTCTACCAAAGTTCATATCTCTATAACTACAGTGGAATGGATATTGCATCAAACTCTTGTTCGATTAAAAGCAAACGTTAAAATTATGCAAAATTATCAAATATAATAAAATGTCCAGGGGGTTAATTGTATAATTGAGTGAACTCCAATCAAATCATTGCTATTTGTTTAAATTTACATGAGATCATTTTTTTTTCCCCCTGTTAAAATAACTTTTAATGTATGATGATCAGGATGGTGCTTGGTATCCATACAGTAGTTTCGATATTAAGTTTAAAGAAATTAAACCAAAACACTGAAATGCAATTTGTTAAGACTTAGTTGCTCTGTGATTGGATGATGTCAGTCTGCTCTCATTAATTATTCATAAATATCTTTATCTCAGACTAGGAAAAGTTTTTCACATCATGTATTGTACAGCTCCTCTTATGAATGAGGTGTGTGTGTGTGTGTGTGTGTGTGTGTGTCAGATCTGCTCCCAGCTGAGTGAACGTCTTGAGAAACAGCAGACGGCTAACAGAGGAGAGCTGGAGAAGATCCGGGTGAGTAACTCCTCACCATTTCATCCACTACATAATCACACCAAAACATATTTATTTATGAAACATTCAGAATTTAGAAAGTGTGACCCTGAGTGGGCGGGGTGATTATTACTTGCTTACTCATTTACTAGGAGTCCAGAACCTTCAGATGCGTTCTCAACACGGGAACCAGGACTGATTTTATTTCTTGGATCATAGACTTAGGAACCTTTTGGTTCCTGCTCCAGAGTTGGTACTGTTCTTTAAGGACCAGAGACTACTGGGGGTGGAGCTGACATACTAAAATTTGCAGATTGAGCAGACATAAGCTATATGAAACTATTTAGTTCCTGCTCCTGGTACTTTTTTCTAAGGACCAGGGCCTGTTGGGGTCGGAGCTTGTTATACTGAATGTTGCTGACTGGTCAAACATAAGTTCTGTAGAATGACCAGTGAAGAAACTTTTTAGTTCCTGCTTCAGAGTTGGTACTTTTTTCTAAGGACCAGGGAATGTTGGGGGTGGAGCTTTTTATACTGAACATTGCTGATTGGTCAAATATAACTTTTTAGTTCCTGCTCTAGAATCAGTACTTTTTTTTATTTTTTATTTTGGACCAGGGACTGTTGACTTTTAAGTTCCTGCTCCAGAGTCGGTACTGTTCGTTTTTTAAGGACTAGGACTCGTTAGGGGCGGAGCTTGTTATACTGAACGTTGCTGATTGGTCAAATATGAGTTTTATAGAATGACAAATCAGGAAACTATTTAGTTTTATTACAAACACCTATTAGGGGTGGAGCTTGCTGTACTATTCGTTACTGATTAGTCAGACATGAGCTTTATAGGATGACCAATCAGGATCCTTTTTTTGGTTCCTGCTTCAGATAAAAGTTTATTTATTGGGGCACGAATCTTTCCATTACTTAAACATTGCCAGAATTTTCCAAACAAGAGAAACCAATAAAGTTTTCACTTAGCATGCATTATATCATGTGGGAAGAAAAGTATTGGCACCCATTTGTGCCAGTTTATTCCTGATACCCACACCATCGTGGCACTTCTTATTGTTGTTGTTGTTTTCTTATTATTATTTTAGCGTAAAGGTCTGTTTTGCGAATTGTAACATAACAAGGCCTTGATTAATCGATCACTGAAACTTGTTTTATATATTTTTATTTTAAAAGTAGATCTGTAGAGTTGAGCAGAAAATGCTGGGGTTTTTTTTGTGTTTCTGGTTTAAAAAGCTACAGAAATATTCTCATGTATGCACAACGATGTTAAATTGATAAACAGAGATTGTTTTAATCCGAAGTGATGTATCGGTCTCGGGGTTCAGGTCTGATTTCAGGGTTTCAGCAGTGAGGTGGAAACGTGGAGCAGGAGATGATTTATTGTTCCCTAATGAGGTGGGGAGTTGAGTGGAGAGGCTCTTGATTATATGATGGCCTCTTTATAGAAGAAGTGGACTTACAAGACAGACACAGATTAGAGGGCTGTCTGAAGACACACAGAGCTAACCGTGTGTGTGAGTGGAGTGTGTGTTTCTCTTGTGGAGAGCATCATCATTACCATGCTGCTCGTGCTCTCACTGATAAAGAAAACATTGTGTTCAGTTCAGGCCGATTTCCGCGCTTTGTGCTCCTGCTTGACACCACGCTGATAAAGATTACGGCTTTACTCGCCCCGTCCTGACACTGATAACACCCAGCCGTGTGTGTGTGTGTGTAGATGAAGGTGGATGGCTGTGAGAAGTGCAGCGTGCTGTTCAGTAAAGAGGGCCGGCTGAAGGCTCTGAGCGCTCCTAAAGAGCTGAGCGAGGACGAGACTGACGAGGAGAAAGAAGCTCTGCAGGTGCAGCTCAGGGAGATGGAGCTGGAACTCGCTCAGACCAAACTGCAGCTG
>CM042550.1:17857105-17939605 GCA_023630585.1 Cranoglanis bouderius
ATTTAAAGTTAAAAAGTTAAAATCCATCTATATGGCGTACAGCTTTACGGCAAAATGAATAAAAACTGAAAGAATCTGGATTTTTTAAAAATAAATTAATGTATGAAAATGTTATTCCAATTACAGTGTGAATAAAACCTGACCTATTAATCATGCATCACTACAAAAATATAATAAAAACTAATATAATATTAGTGTAGAAATTCAAATCAACCGACGCTGGCGTAGAGAATTAACGAAAAAAAAAAATATTTAATTTAAAATTTTTTACCCACCAGTTTTTCGATAAGAATCTATTCTCGAGGAATTTCATCCGCTGACGTGTTTATTGTTTGATGTCATTGTCTTTACTTTTGCACCGAAGCTCCTCCTTCATGGTTTCTGCGTCTTGGCGATGTTTTTCCTCCTCTGATTATCAGGTACGTATTTTAACTCCTCTCTTCTGAGTCTCGTACGCTGTTCTAGCTACAACTTTAATCACCCGCTTTTCTAAAAATAACAATAAATAAATAAATTCTTACAGGTGCCTCGGTTTAAGGGAATCTTCACATCGTCACGTCATCGTCAGACTTCCTTCCTTTCGTCAGGTGAGATTTGACCTCATCCAACACGTTTATATATCACTTCGATACCTTTCCCCCCCCGATCCTCGTCATTACCGATGCCGAGTACAATAGTTACAATGGTATTAATCGATCAGTGACGTTACTGAACATTTAATTGAAATTTAGGTCCGTTTTACGTTTCCTGGGATTAAATAGCGGCACTTAGACACTTCGAAAGGCGTTTTCGTTTAACAACATACTTCCGCTCACCTAGTGCCGTCTGTAGATGTCGTAGACGTTTCTCCTGCTTATATTTAAGATGTTTTATGACGATTTAAGACGCTGTAGTTCCTCCTCTCAAGCACGGTTTGCGGTCTGCTTTGCTTTGATTATTAATCCTAAATCCTACGTCCAGGTCGCGGTCGTTTTGTTCATTAGTGCGTCTACGTGCACTAGACTTGCGTCACATGGCATCACTTGATATCGGATGTTGGTGTCAGAGCTTATTTTATGTCTGCGTGAATAAGCAGGATCAGATTGATACCGGTATCCGTATCCGTGTGTCACTAATGATCAGCACATTTTACACGGCTGCCTCCAGAGTGGTCAGGGAGGGTGTGTGTGTGTGTGAGAGAGAGAGAGAGAGAGCTGATGTTGGAATGCGGTACGATCCCGTTACACTTGTACGTCAGTGTTATGCAGTCGGACCCTGAGAGTCGGTGTGTCACTCCGTCTCATGTGTCCCCCGATTATAAACCCTGTGAGTGTTGAGCGTTAACGGATCCTGGTTGATGAGCCTCTGACGGGTTTTTATTTTTTTTTCCTGTAACACGAACTCGGCTCATGAGTCAATCTGCCCAATCATGTGCTGATGCAGTTCAACATGTAAAATATCTGCAGCAGTAAAGTTATATCTGGCTAAAAACAGACCGAAGCCCCGCCCAGCGTCTGTAATGACTTTAACACACGGCTCTCGTCGTGTACGAGTCGGTTCCGTACTTACCGTGTAGCGCGCTGTGACCGGGTTCTCATGCGTTCCGTGTCGTCGCGTCTCTCGGGTTCGGCTCACGTCATCAGCAAATCAGCAGCTTGGTGAGTCAGTGGAACTCAACACTGTTCAGGAAGCTCGTGTCACCGTGTCATGATAGCAGCCCTGTCATACACTCCACGGTGTTTTTTAGAAATGAAGCCTTTATCACATTTCATCCAGTGTGAGGAGGAGGAGGAGCTAAAGCCGGGCTTACACTCTACGATGTTGGTACAATTTACACATTAATTTACTGAAAAGATTTTTTAAAACTTGTGGTTAATTTATATGTGAATCACGATGTTTGGGGGTTAAACAGTGTTTCACTGAGATAAAGTTCATCTCTGACTTTGCTGTCATTAGCGTGGTGTTGTTGCTCGGTAACCAAATTAGTGCGCTGTAGCCTGTGAGCTATGAGTCGTGAGGCGTCGTGCAACGTGATCATGTCGTACAGCGTGACTGTCATACAATGCGTTTTTTTTGCGTAGTGAGGCATCATACAGCGTGACATTTTGCGTCCTGAGGCTGCGTACAGCGTGACTGCGTCATACAGCGCGACTTTTTGCGTCGTGAGGCAGCGTACAGCGTGACTGCGTCATACAGCGAGTTATCTTTACAGCATGAGCACCTTTGTGACTGGATTTTCAGTAACACTGGGACATCGAGTCGTGCAGCGTGAACAGTAGTTTGATGTTCTGTGACCTGATGCTTATACAGTGTAAGCTTCTTTTAACTGCAGTTCACGTGGCAGCTGTTCACACTTGGAGGTGACCACTGACCACTGTTTCAGTTCACCGTGTGTCCACATTTTACTTCCTCCAAAGGTTTGATGATGATCTGATTGGTGTCAAAGCAGGAAAACACTTCAGATATCAGCGTGTTTGTCTCCCAGAACAAAACACACAGCAGATAAAAATGGTTCATAATCAGTACATATTTATTTGCTTTAAAAAAGTTTTTACACGTCAGAGAATTTTTGTACGTTAATTGCTTAAGCATTTTTATAGCAAATACAGTGACAGACAGACCACCAGGGTGTTTTCACTAATCAATAACCACAGCTAGCGAACATCGAGCGCCGTCGTGTTTACTTCGAGTCTACTCAAGCACAGCTCGCTCACGGAACTTGTGCACAATTGCCACGTCACATGATTAGATTAGATTATGACCTTTTTAATAATATTTCAAGTGTAGATAAGTTTGTAAATGTTTGATATCTTTTCAAGTCACGTTAAAAAAAATAAAAGTTGTGAAACAGATAACAGAGTCGCCGATGTTGAACTCCGCGGGCGGAATCACAGCGAATATCTACAGCAGCTGGATTGTGGACGATCCGCGAACCCGGCCACGCTCAGGAAGGTATCAATCAGACAGAGATGTAAACACAAAGGGTAAAAAGCACCCAGACTTAACGAATTCTTTTCATTTATATCATTTATGTATTACACACATAGCTCTTCTATGATGATACATTCTACTTGTGTACATTCCTAACTCTAGAGGGGAAAAAAAATAAAATAAAAGCAGCTCTGTTGTGACTAATGCATCGATTCAGGACACAGGATTCACACTCGAGAGTCCACACGAGCGGAAAGTCGAGCGATTTTGTTTTGTGAACCTCGTGACTCGCTCGCACAGAAACCGGAGCCTGCTCAATTTCACCGGCGAGGCTTCACGGGGTCACAAAATGAATTCCCAGCCCCATTCTGATTCTCATGTCGCACACACAAGTCCCTGATATCAAAGAGTATAAAAGTGATTAAAAACTTTGCTCCAGACTGTTATTAAAAATCATGCGGTTCTGAGGACGGCTCTTGGTGATTAGCTGTAATGTGTTGATGAGAGGGAAGGAAGGAATGAAAACTTGTGCAAGAAAGGAAGTGAATACATAAAGGTAAAGGTAGATGGGCAAAAGGAAGGAAAGAAAGAAACTGGGATGTCAGATAGAAGGGAATATTTAAAAGGGGCAAGGGAAAAAAATGAAGAAAGGAAGGAAAGAAAGAAAGCTGGACAGACAGAAGGAAATGTAGAAACAGGACAGAGTGTTTAGAAAGGGACTTGTGTGTTCGATTAAAAAAAAACCAGAAAGGCGGCTCTCTTTCGCTCGAGTTTTCTCTGAGAACTTACCCACATCCACACTTACCATCTTTAACTCAAATAATAGTAATAATAATAATGGAAGTCATTCTTCTGGTTGGGGTTTTTTTGAGGTTCAGAAAGTGTCATCAAATATGAAACATCATATAATATTACAGACTTTCTGTACTTTTAACGAATTGACTAAAGCCTAGTTTTGTTAAACACGCTTCCTTTTTTTCGGCTCAGATAGTTAAAATTCCAGCGAATAGAATTCTGATAAATGTATAAATAAACAAGTCGTGTTTTTAACCCTATATATGCACTTAACCGCTACGATCTACTACTTAAGTGTACAATATTTTTAAAATAGCGTTTATAGGCAGAGCAGTAATATTAACAATGCTTACTTGGTATTTAAACAGATTTTACCCAATAAATAATATTTACATTTTTTTTTTTTTAAATAACGTTATGAACATTCTGATCTAATCGTTAAAGGGAAACTTGTCAAGCTTACAGCACATTCGAGTTTAATAAACAATCTTCATTTGCACTTCACTGGACATGATTAATCCTATTTGTGAATTTGTAGATGTGTTACACTTCCTGTAATTAGCCTAGTCGAAGGCAAAAGTTTGCATCCTCTTGTGGTTTTTTTATATCGGAAAATGCACCAATCGGTGGAATTCTAAGATGTTAAAAATACAACGTGGTTGTTTTCCAGAACGAGACGCCGATCTGAAAACGTGAGGGAAAAACCAAACAATTATAGTTTGAAAAATTTTTTTTGGTCCGTGAGTCTCGGACCACATCCATACATAGATGTTGTAAGAAAAAAAAAACAAAGAGAAAAGTCCCATCCACACGGAGTGTTTCTGAAACTGAAAACGATTAGAGAACATGAGCGATAGTACGGTGGTACTAATTTATGTCGTAAAACATAATCTCAAGAATAACGTTGAGTGCTGAACATTGTGCATTACAGAAAGAAAAATGCGTCAAGGGGAAAAAAACACAAACACGGTCGAAAGTTGGCAAAGACATGGATTATTCATGATGAGGTGGAACTGCTGTTTAAGGTTCCACTCGAATACAGAGGGTTCTCCTGGGTCTTATCCGAAATCTGGGTTCTCGTTGCGGTTTGGAGCGGTGGATTCTGGGTGTAAAGTGAAATGAACCTGCAGACACGTTATTAAAATAAAGGCGCGTGAAGTAACAGCCGTGAAAACATTCATAACACACGCGAACGGCCAATACGCAGGTTCACACTTCCACACAAAAACAGAGACCCAAAATGGTGTTTTTGTGCGAAAGCGAGCAAAAACGCTGAAGAAAATCTCAAAAATATCCGTATGTACTGTAAAGTAGTGGAACTTTTAAATTGATTTTTTTTTCACTGTCATTATGTCGTAATCTAAAAAAAAAACCCCAACATGCTAGACGTCGTACTTTGTCCTGAGGGTGCACAAACTTTTGCACTCGACCCTACAGCCGTCGCTTGTGTAAATTATTAATAAATGCGGTATAAAAACAGGGCCGAGGTTTCTGGTTCAGAGTAAATCACTAACTCTGCTTTGTGCTTTGTGTTTTAAGAAATAAACAAGTAAATAAACCGGAGTGGACGCACGAGCCGACCCGAGCGTGTGGACAGAACGGCCGGGCAAGTCGGTGTGTGTGTGTGTGCGCTTTCTAAAAACGTGTGTGTATGATGCGAGAAGTGTTACGTATTGCTATGCGTATATGACGTGAAGAGCCAAAACACCAGGCTTTGGTCGAACGAAGTTCTCACTCGAACACACACGGACGCACACGCACACGCTTAATCTAAACGAGCAGGCGTGGTGGAGCCGCCGAGGCGCAGAGAAGGAAGCATCGCTAATCTACGAGCTGTAGATTAAGAAAAGGGCGCTCGCTCGTATTGCATGTTGATATAGATTAAATGATTACGTTAAATTGCTCAGTGTACATATAAAACTGGAAGAGAAAGCTATTCGCTATATCCTAAGGTTATAATAGTTACATTTCACTTTCTAAAATAATTTATACCAACTAGATTTTATATATATATATATATATATATATATATATATATATATATATAGAAATATACATAAGTACATCAGTGTATCTACACATATATTTATAGTAGTAGTTATACCATACATATATATGCAGATATTTATTATATAGTCACATATTCGTTCGTGAATATACAGTGAAAATGAATATATTGCAGCGCGAGATTAAAGACTGAACATTCACATCATCTCAGGAAAAGCTTCAAGCCGTTAAAAAAAAAAAAAAAAAAAAGTTAACGTGTATTGCCAAAAAGTCCTCGGCGGTGAGCCGAAGTCGAACAAATCGGGTATTGCTTTCGTTACGAGCTGCTTGTGTTTTTGGGAGAAAGGAGGAGTGTGTGCAGTTTAGGGTGTTTCTGTGCAGTAGAGAGAGAGAGAGAGAGAGAGAGAGAGAGAGAGCCTGGAGCGGTACACGACACTTTAGAGCCACACAACCTGATGGTTCTAGAAGTCAGAGAAGAGATCTTGAGGACCCAAGTGAATAATAAAAGGTGCGATGGTCCGCGGCTGGTAAAAGGGATTGTCAATGAAAAGACCACCTACAGTGAGGAGAAGAGCAGAGAGAGCTGAGATTAATAAGGGCATGGGCCGGCAGGAGGCGGGGCTACACAGTCTGATAGGGTAGGATGGGAGGAAGGGGTGGGGTTTAGAGCTGTACGGTTGTAGGGTCTCTGCTCTTTCGGGCTGTACGTGGGGTTTTCATTGAACCAGGAGGTTAATAAAAATAAAAAATAAAAAAAGTTGCACAGTTACCACTTTCCGATAAAATATTACAAACAAAAGGAAAAAAAAAAAGGCAGAAGGATGTGTAAGGAAAGGTACGTTGGCAACTTCCAAAAAGTTCCAGACGGATGTGGTTAGTACATAACTCTGACAAATCAGAACCAGAACGATTTCGGAGAGAGTATAGTACACCATGAACGCCATCGCCATCAAAGAGAACAGGCCCCATTGGTTTCTGAGTGGACACAAGTGGGGGGATTTTTTTGTTTGTTTGTTTTGGAGATGATGATCATGAAGGATGAAGAAAGGCCTTCATCTTACAGCAATGGGGATCATGTGACCACAGCGAGTAACCGGGGAGAGAGAGAGAGAGTTAGAGAGAGAGGAAAAAGAAAGATGGTGGTTCTCTTTGGTTAGTGATGGCCACATTTTCCTGTCACGGACCGGCGCGAACACCTTCTGACCGATTATGGTTTCAGTTAAATCATGTTAGACGTGAATTTGGGAAGTTCCTTGACACTTTTTTAAGAGCTTCCTGAGGAACAACATGGAGGAGGTTCTTCTATAAATGAAGGTTGAGGTGGTTCGCGCTGGCCTGTGATCGAGGAAGAACTTTTACAGCTCGACAGCTCACACTCTCAACAAGACGGAGGGAAAATAAAACACCAAAAAATAATAAAACGGACATAAAAGACGATTAAGGTAGCATATCTCCATGGATCCCGTGTTGCTGCTTTCGATTCTCCGATGTGTGCCGGTGACTGGAGGCTCCGGTGTGTTGCCGTGTGTCGGCTCTTTGTTGTGATGTGTTTCTGTACGAACAGGTGTTTTAGAGATTCTGCTCTGTGTGTGTGTGTGTGTGTGTGTGTCTGTTTTCCTCATGTTTCACAGCTACATGTTAAAAATCTACAGCGATGTGCAAGTTCTTCGTCGCGTCTTCTCGTGCACACAAAAGTCGATGCTTATGGCGGTTGAATAAGATAAAGGTTTATTTATTAACAGTAGCTTTAAATTAGACCTATACATCCCATAATTTCTGCCGTCTTTACAGAGATAGTGCCTGTTGCCAGTTCGGATAATCCGTAATCCATCAATCAATACTATAGAAAATTAAAAGGGGGAAAAAAAAAAAAAAAAAAACCCTTAATGGCAAAAGAAAAAGGCTATATAATTTAAAACTCCATGAATGAGGTAACAATTCACAGTACAAATCCTTCAAGTCTTTTTTTTTTCCTTCTTTAAGAACTTAACCTGCATAAAGTCGGAAAATAAAAAAAATAGAATAAAGTGAAATAAAATCTTTACAAATGATTCTACTTTAAGTCCTTAAACATGTTTTCACTCGGACATGCGTTCTGACATTCCCTTCTGAATTAAAAGGTGTGTGTGTGTTGGTGGATCTCCTGAGCTAAAAGAAGGAGTAGTGAGGGATGGGGTAGGTGGGCACTTTCATGATGGGCAACAGAAGCATTCTCTTGGGCAAACCTAGAAAGAGAATGAGAAGAGTACTGGACATGAGTGCGGGAGTTCAAGTACGAGAAAAACCTAACGATATTGTCAATGTTGTCGATCGTTATTGTACGTCTCACTGTAACCATGAGAGTGTGTGTTTGTGTGTGTGTGTGTGTGTGTGTGTGTGTGTGTGTGTGAGAGAGAGAGAGAGAGAGAGAGAAAGCAGGGCGAGTCAGGAGGCCAGGTGAACGGCCGAAGGTGAAACCAACAGCATTAGTCCATACAGGAAAGCGAATGCAGATGATGACTGAATTATGAGGAGAAAATTAAACTCGTTTCCTTTTTTCCCCATGTGGCGGTCTGGGAAAACCCCTCAGGTGTGGACAAATTCTGGCAAAAAAAAGTCGCAAAATAGTTTTTCTGCCTATAACACTCTTTATCCAAGTGTCCTTTTCTCAAAATGTTGTCTAGTGTAGTTAAATGATTATCTATGCACGTAGCCAAGTCAAATGACATTGATAGATTTTATTTCACATTACATTATGCCACAGAACGGTCAAATGCTCGAATCCCACTGGTCAGAAGGTGTGCGCTATTTCTGTAGCATGAACGGCGGGTTTATATTAATGCGCTCTCTCTAAAATACGTTATGGTTTCTATAGTAACAGCTCATTTGCAGCAATGTGTATGGTGAACGTTCCATGTAACCTGATGAACAGATTTAAACAAAGAAAACCTTTGTTTGTTTTTTTTGTTAGCAGATGTTTATTTAACGTTTATGGAAGGAGTCTCCAGTGTCAGCACTTTGTAGCAGTCTTCCTGACAGAGGAGATTACGCTTCCTGGTTTCTCCATAAAGGGACAAGCTGCGTTTTTTTTCCCCTGGGGGGGGGGGGGGGAGGAGACAGAGAGAGAGAGACTCTGCCGAGGGAACGGCTGTCTATCGCAGCTATAACTTAAGTGATAACAGGAACTAACCTGTCTCTCAGACATTCCTTAACATTAAATCTATAAAACTATTTGTTTCTTTAATAAATTAAACATTGTAATCGTGGGCGTGGCTTATTTTCATATAATCGCATGCTATTCCTTACTTAATGAGCGCAAAACGTTCTCCATTTAGCGTGACAGAAAGCAAGAGAGATTACTATAACGTGTGAAGGTGGGAAGGGGGCGGGGCTTCTAGCTTCATATGTTGATTGGCTCATCTACTGTTTTTAATGGGAGGACTGCTTTTTAGACTTTAAATTATTTTTTTTAGTTCTAACTCATAGCAGCGTATTACGATGTTAAAAGGCGGAGCTTCTATGCAAAATGCGAAAAGGAGGCGTGGCGTCTTTTGGTCTGAACTTGATTGCGAAACATGCAAAAGTGTGTAGCTTTCAGAAGTCATATATATATATATATATATATATACACATACATACATACACACATACATACACACCAGAAAATGTCAATGTGACCATGTGAAGGTTTTTCCCAGACCGACACACATTTATTCTCTTAACTTCTATATTCAATTATAAACTATTTAGGATTGTCCTGCTGTGCATTTACACATCTCTCTACATCTACATTTATGGTAAAGAATCTTCTGGTTTGTTTGCTTTGCTCTGGAGTGCTTCATCCTAGTGTGTGTGTGTGTGTGTGTGTGTGTGTTTGTCCCAGTCCCAGTTTAGAAATCACAAAGCAGCAACAGGAGGCAGAGGTTTGGACGGCATTGGATGATTTGAGTGACAGGAACATGCACACAGCTCTCCGAGACCAGAGAGACAACAAAGAGAGAGAGAGCGAGAGAGAGAGAGAGAAAGTGCACTGGTCTCCTACAGCACCATACCGGGCTTTCCTTCACCCAGAGGGGCGCTCATTATGTGGCAGGCAGAGAGCAGAACCAGTTACCCCAAACAGCCATCAGGGCTTTTTCTGCTTCTTTCTGCCCCACACATAAAATTCATTCAAAGCAGCTTTGACTAGGAGAGACCAGAGAGACACACTCGAGAGAGACACATGCGTCACAGAGCTCACAAGTGTAAGTGTGTGTGTGTGAGAGAGAGCCTAAATCTTTTGCTCATGCTTATCTCAGTGAAGCTATAATACATATTATCCAGCCTGAGTAGTTAAAGAGACTGTGTGTGTGTGTGTGTGTGTGTGGGGTAATGTTTCTACACCTCATGGAGTATTAAATATTACAGACAGCATTTTAAATTTAAATACAACCAGGAATCAGTGGCTCTTTTTACAGCTTTGTGCTACTTAACAGCCTTCTGTTAAGGTCACGAGTGTCTCTTTAAAACTTTCCGCCGTTGTCTTGATTGTTGTCATGACCTTACATTAAAAAGTGATTGCTAATCCAGAAAATCCATAGGGTGGGTACACAAAACAGAGCTTTTGGTAGGTTTGAAGGTGACATGAGAGGGTTTTTAAAACTAGACTGTTTTGTTTAGTCGGTTGTGTTTAGTCGGTTGTGTCACACAGCACTATACCACCTTCACTATTTATACTGGAACTGCGTTTTAATTTCTAAGAATTACAAGAAGTACAAGTGACTCCAAACATGGTATAAAAAGATATCAGGATACAGGTGATATCTCAAAAGTATATTGAGCTGCCCTGAATCAGCTCCACAGCGTCTATGCTGTTATGTCTCATGCTAAAAAAAAAAAAAAAGTATTCTACAAATTTGCACGAAGGTGCACGTGTATAAATATCTCAGTCGTTTCCTGAAGCTCAGCCACACGAAACACGAAGACGAATAAAAATAGATAACAAACCGAATTTCTCAGTCAGTGTTTGTGATAACCATAATAAAATGAAGTGATATACTTCTGTAATGGAAAATCGAGGCTGAAGGAGAGATGTCTAGAAATAAATAACACGTTTTTATTCCTTCTTCATGCCTCTCTTTTGACCTTCATCTCCATTACAGAAATACAGCACTTGAAACACTGACAGCAACACAATCTGATTTCCAACTCGGCCTTCGGAGTCTAGATTAAGATTCTTATGCTCTCAGGATCACTGATCAGAGTGTTTTAACATCATCATCATCATCATCATCATCGAGTCTTACAGATAAAATCCTGAGTGATTAAATGATTTCTTTTTTTTTCCCCGCCTCGCTGTTTAACACCAGACGTTTCTCACATTTAATCACCGAGTAATCTGTATTAGAGTCACGAACAAAATACAACAAAAGCGTGGCAATCAAATAACGGGGAAATCCAAATGTCCCTTTTTAATGATTTAAATCAGATAAACCTGTAGATGCCTAGGTCTAATTACAAGGATCAAGATCTCAAATTTTTCTAATTAGATCTAGATTGTTTTTAGCGAACTAAAAAATAAATAAATAAATCTAACACATTTATTCTTTTAGAATTGAAGTATAAAAAATATGGATAATAGAACTGGAGGAGTGATGAGGACTCAAAATAAACCTGTGATTCCACTAACTGAAGATCTCCAAAACCTTTTCTTCTGTCCTTAACAACAACAACAACAACAACAACAAAAAGGATAATGTCGGTCAGTGTTGATGTTTGTTTTCAATACTAGTAATCATTATTTGGCCTTAGATATTTATATATTTACTTATCTATTGGGATTTTGTAACAGAATACGAAAACATTATTCAGACTGAACAGATAATGTATCCTAAACGAATACGATTACAGATACGGAGAGAAGGCGGAGTATTTAATCCCTGTGAATGAGCTGTTACTATAGAAACGATAACTTAATTACTATAGAACGAGAACATTTAATACAAAACTGTCATTTGCACTTGCTGGACTGCTGTCAGAGCTGCTCTTAATGGAAAATTTACACATTCCGACCAATCAGAATCTAGATTTTTGACATTTTTCGAATTCCGAATGATGAAAGCTGACAGGCTCTGATCTGGCGTATGGATTCCACAAAACCATCAGGGAAGTGAAAAGTAACCGGATCTACTTTACTTTTACTGTATAGCTCCAGTGTCCGGTGATAAAAGTCCATAAAAATGTCATTAAATCCAATTTAATGTCTCCGCCAGTAAATTTAATACAATTTTATTACACGGCTATTCGTGTAAACTGTAAATAACAAGTTTCTTGATTTAGGAACAGGATTACTGCTTTGATGTCAGCTTGCTTACTCGGGCACATTAGATAGACGATAGAAATCTATAACTGTCATTTGTGAATTTTTCCACCAGCCCTGTTTATTATAAGTATTATAATAGACCGGTAATTCCATTGCACCTTTTATAGCATTCACATGTTAAAACTAAAGTTAGGTTAAAGTTAACGTACATGCCTGTGTGTGTGTGTGTGTGTGTGTGTGTGTGTGTGTGTGTGTGTACAATAAAATGTCTACGTGTAGGTGTTTACACAGAACTTCTCAGCTTTCTGAGGAGTGTGTATGTGGTTACTGTGCAAACAATTCTGCAATTCTGCAAACACTCCTCTTTACCAGCTTCTCTATATAGCTGACCGCTTTACCCAGGAGTCTTAGCTATGCGGGGTGTGTGTGTGTGGTGATGAAACAGAAACACGCCAGTCTTTTGCAGCTCTATCAAACTGAGATCAACAGATCGAACCAAGTAACCAATCGAACCAAGCAGATTCGGCAAAATATACGGCACGATCGACAGGATGTCTGAAGCCGAGCATGAGCTGCACTAGATATGTTTCATTAGAGCATCAAGAACACAGAAAACATGTTTACTCCAAACTCCAAGGGGTGTTAAGTAAGGATGAAAAACACTGTGTGTGTGGTGCAGTTATAGTAAAATAATCAATAACTGGGTGGGGTGATCAAGCAACAAATCCAACAGCAATTACAGTATTAAGGAACAACACTTAATGTTCATGGAACAAGTTAGTTCCTGTTCTCACTTACGTTACAGCAGCTATAAACAGTCTTTCCCTCACCAGCCTCTCTTTATTCTCTCTCTCTCGAAGTTAATAAGACAAAAACAAAAAACAAGACGCGGCTCGTCGTGTTCCCGAGAAACCGCAAAGCAGCGTAAAACTTAAAGCTACAGCTGACAAAGCGCCGATACTGGAGACTCCTTCCATAAATAATACAGAAAATTTCACCATATGAATGACTTTTAATCTGTTTATTATCAGCAGAGCGCATTAATATAAAAATGCGCTACTGTCAGAGCTGCTGTTATAGAAAATTAATCAACACCTTCTCAATAAAAAAACAAAAAGAGAATCCAGTGTTCAACAGTGCTGTTGTATAAATATTTACACACACAACATTTCAGTGGGAAGTTTTTTATGAATTGCGAATTATGAGGCTCTGGTGGCGTATGGAGACCACACACAACCTACAGGAAAGTGTAAAAATAAATTAATTAATTAATAAAATAACCGGAACTACTTTTTATTGTACAGCTCCAGTGTTGGAGAATTACGGATAATAGATAAAAGACTATGAAAGCTGATTCAGTAAGACTCTCTCTCTCTTTTCCCATCCTCAACCCTTTACTCTTCTGGTGGGTTTGAGTTTTATAGTCGCGTAATTTAAACATTTATTTAACGACGGAGTTTCACATCTGTCCTTGGATTGTATTATACGCGAGTTTGGAGTAAGCAGGTTTTCTGTTCTTTTCCCAGTGCAGGGAAACAAGTCCAAGCTTTTTCTTGGTAATCACGTACACAATCATTGAGTAGAGTAAAAATGTAATACCTGTTGACGTACAACTACATCTACACAACGCATAGGAGTGTACCGTATATGAGAAAGTACAGTATATTGGCATGTGTGTTGTATGTATATATTTATAGCGTCTGTGTCTCTCTGTATCTCTCTCTCTGTAGTCAGGGCTGCTTTGAATGAATGCGGTATCTCGGTGCTGTAGACAACAGGAGCCATTCTGACACCGTGAAAAAGAGACATGTGTCCAGACTCGGGGACATGAGGACATGTGGACTGGGGAAAGCAGGCAGACTCAGACGAGCAGCATCGACACACCCAGCCGAAGCGAAGCAAGGCTTGCTCCAACCACAGGAAGAACCAAAAGGTTATGAGCCTGTCCTCCCGTTGGCCAGGGGATCTGCCAGCATAGGTTCTTACTGAGACAGACGGCTGGCTTTAAACACGCTCAAGGCCCAATCGAGAGCTGAGTAAATAGTTGTGGAAAAGAAATAAGGGCAGATTCGGACCCTAGACTCGCACCAGGGATGGGAGAGGGCGGGGTTGGGTTGAAGGGAGGGGAACGGGGGTGGGGCTACGTACCATATGCTGGAGCGGCGGCTGCAGCGCCATAGCCGTACGGGCTTCCGAAACCTGCAGAGAGACCATTTTAAACACACACTGTTACTCAACAATACTTACGGTCACAATTTGATGTATGGTAACAGAAGTACACACTCAAACTTAGTCTATAACTAGATTAATCATATTAGACTATAATTACATTACACAGATATAAAAATCTTAGTGATTAAAGACTATATGTACTATAAACAGACAAAAAGTATGATGTGTCGTTCTTTAATACATTTTTTTTAATGTAATTGTTGGCATGTTGCTGTGGTATCAAAGGAATGAAACGCTTGGGGATGTGATGTTGTAGGAAAATAATCAACTAATCAAGGTGGTAACAGTGACTCCGCTTCATTGCACCCCCACCTGGTGTGACGTAGCCTGGTGCGGCGGCGCTGACGAAGGCTCCTCGTGCGAGCGCAGCTCTTCCTCTTCCTCGAGCGGCCTGAGCTGCGACAGCGGAGGCGGCGGCGGCTGCAGCGATCGCTCCTTTATTCTACAACACACACACACACACACAAACACTTACTGACTCAGAGCTTTGAAGCTGGAAGGTACAACATTCTTTATAAAAAAAAAAGTTAATAAAATCAATGAAATATCACTTATGTGACTTCAAAATCATACACTACATCTAATTCTTTTACAGTAAGTGACATCACAGAGATGCATGAAAGGTCAGATTTCGTTGTCGGATATTAGCTGTACATTACGACTAATTTATATAGGTGAAAATTTCATGTTTAACCTTTCTGTGCTTATATATGGATTTGGCAGATTTGTTGAATTTGCAGCTTTTTATTAAGGATTTGTTAAATTATCAGCATTGCAACAGGCACTGAGTTAATCAATCAAAAAATACTTTTAAAATTTGTTTTATTATAAATTACAAAATAAAATAATACTTGTAGCCTGAGATGGCACGATACTGCTTTTTCTTTTCCAAAACCTTGAGTGTGAGACAGTTTTATAAAAACTTTAAACAAACAAAAAAAAACCCCAACATTCTTTAAACTGAAGCACTACACTGATATACTGAATACATGATTTACATGCAAATCATATAGATAGCAAATATAATAAATATAATTAAATCAATCCTAACAAAAACGTAAACTTTTCCAAATCCAAATTCCAATCTTTTCCATTTGTTATAATATTGGATCTCATTCTTTCAATTTTTTTGTCTGATATCCGATCCACCGTGTTCTGATACTGATCCCTGGTATCGGATCGGTGCCGAATCTAATCGTAGCTCTAATTTACACTACTATTGAAATTAAATCTCTGCTACATCACTTCCTGTTCTGCTACGGTCTAATAAACGATTAGTGTTTGAACACGTTTACAGGAAGTGGAAACGGGGCGGTGTCTTTGTGCTCAAGGTCAGAGTATCGATGATCGATGTAAAGACCTTTCAGGATGTACAGCTCGTCACTGCTCACGTTACTCGAGAGATCTGAGCTGAGCGCGTTCAGTCTCCAGAGGATTAGAGTGGAGTTTATTGATGATCGATGACGACGACGACTGACCTGAGGGAGGATTTTTTTCTTCTTGTTGCCGGCAGCGTTGGGTCCCGAGAACAGTTTCTCCAGAGCGGCGAGGGCGGCGCTAGCTTTGGCTACTTTCTTATTAGGTCCTGCGCCTCGGAACTTCTGTCCGTCGACCTCCACCTGACAATAAAACAAACAAACAAACAAACAAATAAATAAACAGGTGTGTGTGTGTGTGTATATATATATATATATATATATATATATATATATATATATATATATATATATATAGTCTTAGATCAGATTCTTTGCTGATAGAAAAAACACACGGAGCTTCCAGTGATTGGATTGTGATGTAACTCGCCTCCATGACGAAGCGTTTATCGTGGCTTCCGCCGCTTTCAGAGATCAGCTCATATTTGAGGCCTCGCCGTTTCTCGTTCAGCTCCATCACTGGGTTCTTACCGCTCGCCGTCAGAATAGGACCCTGAGTTCGCACCTACACAAACACACACACACACACACACACACACACAGCTCTTTTACAGCTGTTCGTATATAGAAACAGAGATCAGGAGCATGACGCCTCGGCGTCAGCGCACATTTCGATGTCATTCTATACACAGCAACATGATGCTAATTAAGCCGACGTAATTACACTTCTTTTCTGCGTTTTAAAATGAACAGTGGGCCAAAGATAAACTTTAAACACATTTCCAGATATAAAATCCTGCAATAACATTCAGTTATGACCAGACAAGTTGTACACCACTGACATACAAGTTATATTTCATTAGTTATTTGACAAACCTCACTTAAGTAAGACATATGGTCAGGAAGGAAATGTTGCTATAGCGAGATGAAGGGTTTTCACACCTACTACATCCATCAAGTCTGTCTGGTTTCACAACGCATGCAATTAAACCAAATAAAAAGCGTGACGTTTAGGACTGAAAATATCATTCCTTCCTCTTTCTTTTTCCTCTCTTACTCAATTGTTTCAACCTTCTTTTTCTCCGTGTTTATTTTCTCTTTTTTGTTTTGTTCGTCAGCCCAAAATTCCAAAACTCATGGCATTTCTGCAGCGCTACAGCTCTGTCCTTTGGCTCGGTTTAGCGACTCACGCCGACGAAAAATGAAACGCTGTGACCCAAAACGCATGGCGTTTGATTCACTTCCTGCAGGTGAGTCGATTCAGAGTCAAGTGAATCGCTTTCTTACTAGAGTTCACTAGAGTGTGTTCAGACCCAGGTGCGATAGCTCGAGTGTGTTCTCACCTGACTAAAGGACCGCACCGAGTGAGAGAACTCGGTTCATACACACTAAAGGCTGCATGTGTGTGTGTGTGTGTGTGTGTGTATAAAAGCAGCCTATCTACTATATACAGCCTATATAGTAGCCTATATTAATGGACGATGGCAGTAAGATTTCAGGGGAGTGTGCACTTCGTCACCTATCTACGGCACTAATACGGATATTTTTGGGTCAAACCGTAATCCAACACACTTGCATCAGCGCTGTCGGATTATGGTTAGGAACAGAAATCTGTAAGATAAGAGATCTCCAGGTACAGGGTTGTTACAGTGTGTGTGTGTGTGTGTGTGTGTGTGTGTGTGTACCTCCAGTGTGCTGGAGCTGTCTGTGGTGTGTGATGTGTTATTGCACGAGTGTGTCGACGTCTCGCTCTTGCCCTCGCTGTCCGACTTCTCGTCTGCACTCATGGAGTCCAGGTCTGTGTCGAAGCCTGTTGGGTATCCCATCGCCTGCAGCACCTGTCAGTCACACACACACACACACACACACACCATCATACTGTATATCACATGCACAGTCATTATACACGCTGGAATATCTCCAAACACGTGTGTACACATCCAGGCTTTACACAAATACACACACATTACACTGTTAGATTTTTTTTCTTTTCCTTTTCATACAGTTTAGTGGCCATCATTTTAGAATTTCCTCCTCACTACTCAGACTATAAAGACACTGAAGCAGGAAATGATCCTTTTATGACTTTGTACATCATTTTGGTCGGTCTGATGTTTGAATTGTAAGTGTAGGTCACTTGCAGGTTGGCATGACACCATCTTCCACCTCGACTTGCAAAAGTGGGAAGAAATAAATAAATTAAATAAACAAATAAATAAAAAACACTGATGCCTCCATGTTCGTTGTTAACAAGCTAACTAACTGTAATGAGTGATGTATATTTTCCTCTTCAAATCAGTGATCTACATAGTCAGTGTTATAGATTTAAGAAGTGAATATGCCAGCTCGAGATTTACTTAAAAAACAAACTCAATCGATGAATCCATCACATTAGCATAAAACACCAAAAAAAAAAAGGACCACGAACAGGGCTTACAAATACATGTTCTCTGTCAGTAAAGCTCTGGCAAAGCAACAAATTATTATTTATTTAATCCTAAAAATCAATGCCAAGGAGTCAATGGATTAAAGCATTAAAGATTAATGCAGTACAACCCACATTCCTGCTCTAACAGTAAACATGGAACAAAAAAAAAAAAAAAACAAAATCAGAAATATATATATATAAAAAAAATAAAAAAATTATATATATATATATATATATATATATATAATATAAATATAAATATACAAATAAGACTTATAATCATTAGGTCGAATAAGGTTTTGAATAAAATGTTGAATAAAAGGTGTACTAAATGACTACACTTCAGTGAAAAAAAAACCTTCAGGGATGTGTAATGTAACCGGAATTACTTTTACTGGAAAAGTAGGGGAAAATTGACTAAAATAAATAAATCAATCAATCAATAAGAACAATTTCTCCCCGTTCTTTGTCTGTCTCGTGCTGCATTGGAGACAAACTTGTAATTCTCAGCCTAAAAACTGTATAATAAAAAACACTTTGTGATTTCAACTTACAAAAAAAGTATTTTCTCAATATAAGGAAATAAAAAAAATTGTTGTTGTTGAGGATTTCAGGAATCCTTTAACATCGTTCCTGCTACACTTTTGAAGAGTGTCCGCTTTTCCTGGTTATACTGAATTGGATTAAGTCAGAAAGTGCTATTCTGCTCAGTGATTCAATTCTCAGCATCCTTCTAGCTGAATCGTGTGTGTGTGTGGACCCTAACTGGTGCCTTTTATGGCTATGCTCTGGAGGAAAGAGGATTAGACCGGCTTGCTTCTCCAAAGTCGCTTTGTTCACAATCAGCCTGGAACGGCTCAGATTCTGACCCCAGCATTACCGTGTCCGCTGAGAGAGAGAGAGAGAGAGAGAGAGAGAGAGAGAGAGAGAGAGAGAGAGAGAGAGAGAGAGAGAGAGAGAGAGTGTGTGTGTGTGTGTGTGTGTGTGTGTGTGTGTGTGTAAACTGCATGGTCACAGCTGCAGTTTATAGGTAGGCTCTGCTACATCACTGAGGTCTGTACTGCGTTATCACTACGTGACAAATTCGCTTTGTTTTGTTCCTACGGTAACACAGCCAGGGTTCAGGTTTTACGTGGAGAATCTAAGAGCTTCGGTTTTATTTTTTATTGATCTGCACAGGGATGCAGTGGAGATCTGTAAAAGTTAATGGAGCTGTGGCAGGAATGCGAGTGTCTGTGCAATTTAAAGGTTTATTTTTCTTTGCTATTTCTGTCTTATTGTAAAGTTTTAGTTTTTGACCAATTTGTGTGAACTCAGTTTAGTTCACGAGTACTCATACATTACAGCGTCTAACATCCACTATCTTTGTGGATGTCTCAACATCTTTGTTATTCGTGGACCCAAAACACACCTCATAAACTTGTGCATTCAACTGTATACATTTTCGCAACTGACGTTTTTTTGTGTGTTTCTTTGGGGTTTTTTTTGAAGCGTGTTACACTTGAATGTTACCTTAACAGCTACGTGCAGCTTCGCCGTTTTTTTGGAAGAGCCCGAGGCTTCGTAGATGGTTCCGTCCACGTCCACGGACATGGTGAAGACGGGAGCGTGAACCGGACCGGACTGAGACAGGAGCTTGTACTGCAGACCAGGACGGATCTGATTCAGCCGCATCAGGGCATTCATGGGCTGGTTGGAGTCTATTGCTTTACTATCTAAAACTGAGAGAGAGAGAGAGAGAGAGAGAGAGAGAGAGAGAGAGAGAGAGAGACAGTGTGTGTGAGAAAGAGAGACAGATTGAAAGAGGAACAGAGATGAGGAGAGACACAGAGGAAGACATGAAAATACAGGGAGAGAGAGTTAAATTGAAAGAGTAAGTGAGAGAGAGAAACAAAGGAAGAGAGAAAAAGGGTAAGAGATGAAGAAGGATAGAGAGACAGAAAGAGTGTGTGAAAGTTAGACAGAGAGAGAGAGAGATAGATAGATAGATAGAGGTAGAGAAGATAGCGACAGAGAAAGATAAAGGGAGCGACAGAGTTGAAGAGAGATGGGGAGAGATAGACAGAGAAACACACAGAGGAAGAGAAAGACAGAGAGATATTTACAGCATTTAGCAGACAAAGAGAAGGCAATACAGAGAAAGGGGTAAGAAAGAGAGATAGAGGGAAACGGAGAGAAGCAGAAACAGAGGTAGAGGGAAACAGAGAGAAGGAGAGAAAGGGAGACTGAGTTTGTCATGGTTCCTGGGAATCCTTTAAATGTAGCAGCATAATACTTTTTATAAATAAATAAATAAATAAAAATAATAATAATGAGGATGAGGAGGATGATGAAGTATGATGAGAGACGTTTCTGACTCGATATGTTGTGGGTTTAATGGCTAAATTCTGCTCCTCTGTAAGGTCACTGTACGACTCGCTGAGAAATTAAATATCAATGGCATCGACTCGCCGCGTGCGTCCTTAGTGAGAAACATCAGAGATTACGAGGTGAGGAGGAGAAGAGATAGAGAACAGAGAGTAGAAGAGTAGAAACCTATACACAAACAAAAACATACAACCAGAAGGACAAAGACATGGAAGGAAACATTATGTGAAGGACAGGAAAAAAAAAAAAAAAAAAAAAAAAAAAAAGTTGAGAGCTTCCTCAAACAAACCACAGAGAGAGAAGAAAAGCAGAAACCACACAGCTAGACAGAGAGATGGTGGTGGATGATATTACTCTGATATGTGCCATTTTTAAAATCCTTTGTGTGTGTGTGTGTGTGTGTGTGTGTGTGTGTGTGTGTGTGTGTGCGCGCGCGTCTCTCTCACCTTTTCTCAGATTGCGTTTCATTTTCTTGATGAGGTCTTTGTCGTCCATCAGGCCGTCCTCGTAGGGCCTCTTTAACCCCGAACCTGATTAACAACATCCTCAGCATTAATAAACGTAATAATAACTCAACATTGTGAAATTATAAAGATCACATCATGATTGAAAATATTTAACATGCAAGAATAAGTGCCTCTGAGGCTGTAGGATGTGAAACGAGCTGATATTCAAAATGTTTGTTGTCATAATGAGAGGATGAGTCAGAAAAAGAGAGAGAGACCGAGATAGAGACAGGGTGAGACAGGGTGAGACAGAGGTAAAGAGATAGAGAGAGGGAGAAGTACAAAGATAGATAGGGTGAGAGAGAGGCAGATAAAGAGAGAGGTGAGACAGAAAGAGGAATGCTTTAGTTGCAATCAAAATTATTCGACCCCCACTGCAAATCAGGTTTATTGTCAAAATCTACAGACTTTCAGCTGTTTGCAATGAACAAATCAAACAACAGCAATTGAAATAGTTCAACACAACGAATGTTTCAAGTGGTTTCCCCAAATTCAACTGAAAATGCACCTTATAATGACTTCGCCAGTCTCAAAATTATTCAACCCCCTGAATAGAATCCCTCACAACAGCACAAATATGCAAAACAGGTGATGTCTCAAGCACATCTGATGCAACGAATCAAGGGCTTCTTTAGTTGCACCAGGTGTGCTTGAGCTGGAACACATGAAATACCTGAACTGGCTAGGGGCAGAAAATACATGAAATACCTGGACGGGGCAGAAAAAGGAAGCTATCAACGGCTGCAACCAGATTTCTGAAGGCCGGTTGTGAAAAACCCTCGAGTGACTGCAAAAGACCTGCAGCAAGACTTGGTGGCAACAGGCACTGAGGTTTCAGTGAGCACAGTATGGCACGTACTAAACGCAGAAGGTTTAGTTTTCTGTTTTCTGTTAAGATTTGCGTACTAAACGCAAAATCATATAAATAAGCCACAGAAGTTTTGGGATTCTGTTCTGTGGAGCGATGAAACAAAACTGGAACTTTTCGGCAGGACGGATCAGCGGTATGTCTGGAGAAAGAAGAATGAAGAAAGAACACTGTCCACAGTCAAGCATGGTGGTGGCTCGGTGATGCTCTGGGGCTGCTTTGCATCCTCTGGCACTGGAAACCTGCAGTGTGTGGAAGGCAAGATGGATTCATTGAGGTATCAGGAAATCCTAGGAGAAAACTTCATGCCGTCTGTGAGGAAGCTGAAGCTTGGGCGTCATTGGACTTTCCAACAGGACAATGATCCCAAGCATACCTCAAATTCCACCAAGGCTTGGTTGCATAAGAAGTCCTGGAAGATTCTACACGGCCATCACAGTCACCTGACTTTAACCCCATAGAAAATCTCTGGTGGAATTTGAAAAGGCGGTTGCAGCACGCAAACCCAAGAATATTACTGAACTGGAGGCCACTGCTCATGAGGAAGGTCATTATAAGTTGCATTTTCAGTTGAATTTGGGGAAACCACTTGAAGCATTGGTTGTGTTGAACTATTTCAATTGCTTTTGTTTGATTTGTTCATTGCAAACAGCTGAAAGTCTGTAAATTTTGACATTAAACCTGATCTGCAATGGGGGTTGAATAATTTTGATTGCAACACACACACACACACACACACACACACACCTTCTTTATCTGACCAGGGGTATTTTGATGAGGGTTTGTTGGAGGGAAGTGGATCCATCTCCAAGACTTTGTAGATCTGACCGAAAGCCATCAGCCGGAGAGCATGCTACAACACACACACACACACAATACACAGTAAATTGACAGCTCATTCACAGAACACTGCTGAGCTACATGAGGCGTAAAAACATCCACACACTTCCTTTAACACGCAGCCGCTGTGTCGTTTTTCACCTTGATGAAACTCTTAGAGCTCAGCTGTGACCCCCAAGGTCACTCCGACTGCTTAGCAACAGCAGTGTGTTCGGCTTGAGGTTCATGGGGAAAAAAAAAAAAGAAACGCAGCGCTGATGGATTTTTGCCAAAGATTCGCATTAAGAGAACAAGCGGGGGTTCAGATCCTTTCAGAAATGATAAATAGTAGAGCATGGTCAGACTGAACCACAACACGGTGTGCATTAACACATTGATCTTCCTCTCACTCCTGAAGCAGCACTGCAGCACTGCTGAACTGTGCAGGTCTCTCACACACACACACACGTTTTAAAACTGCAGAAGAAAAGTGTAGGACGTATAAGAAAGACCTTAGAGCAGGAAGTTAGAACTTTTTTCATGTCTAAAGTCTGTACCAGAGTTCAATGGACACTAGCACTGAAGGAGGCGTGGCTTTTTTGCATGCTATTACTACTGAAGGAGGTGTGGCCTTTGTGTCACTCAAAGGTTTGACCTTTGTATCAGTCTCTCACAAAGAAGGTGTGACCTTTGTATGTCACTCACAAAGAAGGTGTGGCCTTTGGATCCATCACTCACTCATAAAGAAGGTGTGGCCTTTGCATCAGTCGCGCACAATGAAGGTGTGGCCTTTGCATCAGTCGCGCACAAAGAAGGTGTGGCCTTTGCATCAGTCGCTCACAAAGAAGGTGTGGCCTTTGCATCAGTCGCTCACAAAGAAGGTGTGGCCTTTGCATCAGTCGCTCACAAAGAAGGTGTGGCCTTTGCATCAGTCGCTCACAAAGAAGGTGTGGCCTTTGCATCAGTCGCTCACAAAGAAGGTGTGGCCTTTGCATCAGTCGCTCACAAAGAAGGTGTGGCCTTTGCATCAGTCGCTCACAAAGAAGGTGTGGCCTTTGCATCAGTCGCTCACAAAGAAGGTGTGGCCTTTGCATCAGTCGCTCACAAAGAAGGTGTGGCCTTTGCATCAGTCGCTCACAGTGTAGGTGTGGCCTTTGCATCAGTCGCTCACAGTGTAGGTGTGGCCTTTGCATCAGTCGCTCACAGTGTAGGTGTGGCCTTTGCATCAGTCGCTCACAGTGTAGGTGTGGCCTTTGCATCAGTCGCTCACAGTGTAGGTGTGGCCTTTGCATCAGTCGCTCACAGTGTAGGTGTGGCCTTTGCATCAGTCGCTCACAGTGTAGGTGTGGCCTTTGCATCAGTCGCTCACAGTGTAGGTGTGGCCTTTGCATCAGTCGCTCACAGTGTAGGTGTGGCCTTTGCATCAGTCGCTCACAGTGTAGGTGTGGCCTTTGCATCAGTCGCTCACAGTGTAGGTGTGGCCTTTGCATCAGTCGCTCACAGTGTAGGTGTGGCCTTTGTATCTGTCACTCACAATAAGGAAGGTGCGGCCTTTGTATCTGTCACTCACAATAAGGAAGGTGCGGCCTTTGTATCTGTCACTCACAATAAGGAAGGTGCGGCCTTTGTATCTGTCACTCACAATAAGGAAGGTGCGGCCTTTGTATCTGTCACTCACAATAAGGAAGGTGCGGCCTTTGTATCTGTCACTCACAATAAGGAAGGTGCGGCCTTTGTATCTGTCACTCACAATAAGGAAGGTGCGGCCTTTGTATCTGTCACTCACAATAAGGAAGGTGCGGCCTTTGTATCTGTCACTCACAATAAGGAAGGTGCGGCCTTTGTATCTGTCACTCACAATAAGGAAGGTGCGGCCTTTGTATCTGTCACTCACAATAAGGAAGGTGCGGCCTTTGTATCTGTCACTCACAATAAGGAAGGTGCGGCCTTTGTATCTGTCACTCACAATAAGGAAGGTGCGGCCTTTGTATCGGTCACTCACAATAAGGAAGGTGCGGCCTTTGTATCGGTCACTCACAATAAGGAAGGTGCGGCCTTTGTATCGGTCACTCACAATAAGGAAGGTGCGGCCTTTGTATCGGTCACTCACAGTGAAGGTGTGGCCTTTGTATCTGTTACTCACAGTGAAGGTGTGGCCTTTGTATCTGTCACTCACAGTGAAGGTGTGGCCTCTCTAGATGTCAGTACCAGTGAAGGAGATTTCAGTCTCCTTCAGTACGAAAAATGCGTTTGGTTGCTGGATGGCTAGTTTGCTAATAAATCAGTGTAAACGAACAGCAGTCAGGCTGCACACCTCCCGAGTTTATTTATTAATTAACACTGTGCAGCAGTGAGGAGGGACATCATCATCAGTTCAAACCCAAACGATTAGCGTTAAAGGTCTGCTACAGTCTAATCTACCAAAGCTAATTGCTCAATTGCCAGTCATTATGTTTTGTGCTTTCAAATCTTTCAGATCCGCAGCCGTGCACTCAATTTGATCTCACTCACTCACTCACACGTCCGTCTCTGCTCAAGTCTGCAGGTAGCTATTTTTTAACCATCAATTACTGTAATTACAACTATTAAAGAAATTATAGAGGGGAAAAAACCCCACAAACGCTCAGTAATTATCCTGTTTTGATGGAGCAAAAACAGCTATTCGCTGCCGCTTCACCACGTCACCATGAACTGCTCTGAAAGGGAGATTCGCTTATTAAACCTGGCCACTGACACTTTAACTAACGAGTAAGCAGGCGTGGAAACAAACTGCGAATTTTCTGAAAACCCAAATTAGCATTTTGTAGCATCAGGAAAAGCTGACTTGACATTTCCTGTGTTAGCGAGGTATGAAATGTTTGCTGGTGGTGTGAGTTTCTGTGTTTCTGTGTTAGAATAACGAGGACAGGAAGCTCGCGCTCTCTCAGAATTAGTCCCATTTCTTATCACTGCATTCTAATTTTCAGTAACATTTTACTTAAGGGTGGTGCTCATAGAGCTACAGAGAACATACATAAGCATGCACTGACACTGAATAAAGGTTTATAGAGGCTTATTCAAATACTAGCTGGCAAAGAATTTTCTCAATTCAATTTTTTTTAAAAAAGAGACAGATTTTCACACAAGGCTGTTATGAGACTTTCGAAGCTTGCTTTAAAATCTCATGACTCACGGTTCTGTAGGTGACATGACATCACAGCATACAGAAATAAGCCTAATGATTATGTAGGTTTGTTAGTTGTCATTAAGGGCTTATGTAGGTGGTTACTTGTAATATAGGAAGATGCTTTACTGTTCTTCCCAAAAAAACTGTACCATTTTCAAGGGTCGCAATTTTTGATGTAGAACCATTAAACTACCTAAGATGTACATCCCATAGGGAAATGGTGTGGTTGTGCTTCCTGGTAAGATCAGAACTACGGTTGCATTTTCGTTAATTCAGATATACCGAAGACAACTGAAACTGCATGGCTCCGCCCACTAACAACCTAGCACCTCCCTGGAACACAACAGCAACCATTTAACATACCGGCAAACCAACTGAGTAACCCTAACCATGGATGCATCCTAGAAACCACCCATCAACACCCTATCAACCATCTGCAAAACCTTAGCAACCCCCTGAGACTGCATGGCAGACATCTATCCACACTCTAGCAACCACCAAGGATAACTTAGCAACCACCCAGAAACACCATAGAAAAACCATCTAGCTACACCCTAACAACCACCTATCAACTCCCTAACAACAACTTGAAATACCAAAACAGCTGGCTATAAACCACCTAGCAACCATCTAACAACCACTCACAATTACATCGCAACCACCTTTCAACACCTTCGCAACCACCTCGAAAGCCATAGCAACCACCTATCAACATTCTAGCAGCCACCTGGAATAACAACCACTAGATCAATGCAACAGTCAAAGCAACACCCTACATCAATGGTCATCAACCCTGTTAGCAACCTCTCATTCAGTAACACCATAACACCATCCTGGAAGCCACCTGGAACATCACAGCAACCATCTAGCATCCACCTGAGATTACATCATAACCACCTATGAACACCCTAGCAACCACCTTGAAAGTCATAGCATCCACCCATCAACACCCTAGCAAATACCTGGGATAACTTAGCAACCACCCAGCTGCATCTAACTACACGCCATCAACCACCTGGCATATCAAACACCAGTGCAAACTACACGTTAAGCTTTCAACCTTAAACTTCAATGTTTTAAGCTCCTACAGCGTAAAGCTTTGAACATTTTAACAATTAACATTATACTGTTTTAGCGGGGTCTGTCAACATGTCAACATAAAAGTTCACAGACTGTACGCTTCTTGGTGATTTTGAATTCCTCCCAGATCATATTGTCATTGTTCATTACCGTGACAACGTACCTTACTTACGTCACATGGCATCACCTGGTATCGGAGCTTTTTTTAAAATTATTATTATTATTTTTATTATTTTTTAAATGAGCACGTTATCAGACAGATACCCGAATCAGTATCGATCCCATCCCGAATTATTCTGCTGAGTTATATATGATGTAAAGCTGCGTTGTGGTCATAATTAAGCAGAAAATATCATACAAAAATAAAATCGACAGTTGAGCGGTGAACTGAGAAAGAGGGGGAATAAAGAGAGGGAGGCAATTCACAGAGTCCCTGAAGATGTTCTGCAATACAATTAAGCATTCTAGTATCGTTTTCACCTTCCTTCAGTAGAGAGATCTGTTTTAATGATGGAGTGCGCACACACACACACGCACACACGAATCTAGCAGCAGCTCCTTCAAGGCCGGCTCTCTATAATGTGCGTGGGAAAACAGTGCTCCTGAAACCTGTGTGTGTGTGTGTGTGTGTGTGTGTGTGTGTGTGTGGGTTCACCAGCACAGATAAGGCCTATGTGTGTGCTTGTAATGGCAGTAATGTGAAGACAGTAGATAAGATAAGCCTGTAAGACTCTTTCTCTCTCTTTGCCTTATTCTCTGGCTAAGCTCACAGTTTTCTCTCTCTCTCACACACACACACACACACACACACACACACACACACACACACACACACGCACACACACACACACACACACACACACAGCACTCAGTAATCTGAGGGATCTCCACTCGTCACGCTACGCTCTCCGTCCTCACCTGTCCCTCCGATTTATAATTCATGATCAGGGAAAGACTCAAGGTCAAATCCTCTCTCATGCCATCGGATATCAGACGTGAGTGGAGTGTGAGATCACCTGTGCACTGTACGTGATGGCCTCCGCTTGCTCGTCCGTCATGGCCGCCAGCGTGTTCGTCGGGTCCTTTTCACACGGGTCGTGCAGCCCTGGTCCTCCTGAGGACGGAGGAAACTCTTCTTACACGGAGGTCAAACAAACAGCGCTAATAATGAATGAAGGAAAATGTTGGCCGTTATCGTGTTAGCATACTGACACACTACGCGCTAGGTCACACTTGTTGTCAGAGCTGTGTGATCGTCCCTGTAACCCAGGGGTTTCCAAACTAGGGGTCACGACCCCACGTCTCAAGAGAAGCTCGAAATTCTCTTCTATTTGTTGTATTCATTTATTAAGATTAAAAATACTACAGACAGATTCTGCATGCTAATGTACTGTTACTGGGAGTCACATTCGCAGATTTGAATTAATAGTGTACATGCTAATTTTCACCATCACATTGCGCTAACGTAGGTCAGCACTAGAAATAAATACGTTTCTCCATCTATCTACCGCCGCGAAACAAACTAGGATTGTGTTCTCAAATCACATACTTATGTAATATTCCACTAACGCTAACCATATTTCCTATTACAGTTAGTGCTGGCTCATGACAACAGTCACGATGACGGCGGAAAGATTTAAAGAGATACAAAGCTGGACAAAGGGTTTAACGGCGCCGTGCATAAAATCTCTGAACATTTTAGAGTTAGACTTGGAAACCTGAAAGACAGGGATGTTTCAGCTCTCATATGACGATTTTAAATCTACCGGATGTACATTAGATACGAATTAGATCCTTCTGCACGCGTCAGACATGAAAAATTTCGCATAACAACACAACAGTGTAAATCAGTGGAAGGAATATTTCTCTGGGGTTTTTAATCACTTCTGTTACACATATGTATATGTTTACTGACTTCATAAATTGTTCAAATACAATTACAGTAGTTTTATATTATAAATCTGGACATTAAAAAAAAAAAAAAAAAAAAGTAGGGTGGTCATAAGGGGTCATTTGCTCCAAAAGTGACCCTTAATTATTAGTATTATTATTACTTGACCCTCGTGACCTGTGCCGGCTCCTCTACGCCTCCGACTCCGCTGCCCATCCCTTTACCCTTCAGCTACAGTTAACTACGCATCACTTCCTGCTCGGCAAAACAAGGTCAGGGAAGACGCTCGGCTGATGCAGATGTAGAGCTGATTAAATATTAACGTGTGCATCTTTCACTATTAATTAATTATAACCACATAAAAGCATGTGAGGAGTGCAGATAAACTGGTTATTACCTGGGACAGAGAAAACCAGGTCACATTTAACCCTCGCAACCCCGAGACAAATCAAAGCTTTACACATATTACACGGCTTTTTTTATTTTTTATTGTTTTAATTGAGAGTTTATCGTATCCCTGAAGAGGATTACGGAGAGCCATTAATAATTGTCGGCATCCGCTCGGACGAGCTTTATCAGGTGGTTTGTTGAGGGTAAGTAGCCGTGAACAGAGCAGGACCGAGGTTATTACAGGACCGTAAAATGGAGGAATGAAAATAATCAAGCTGCTGTAACCCCCTTTTTGGTTTCGTCTCTCTCTCTGAAACCCCTGTACAGTGGAACGGCGTTTACCTGGGAGCAGGATCCCAGAAGCGAGACACTCCATGACCCTGCGCAGAGCCTCTCCGGCTCCCAGCGGCCGGTTACACGTCGCGATGGCCTTCTCACACAGCAGCTCCAACGGCTAACGGCAGGAAAGAAAGAAAAAGAAAAAAAAGTGTGAAAAGTCAGGGCTAGCACAATTATATGTTATAACTATTTAGCCAATACATTTACAACCAAGTGCAAAAGTCTGCGCACCCTTACTGTCTGAAATCAATACTGCCAGATATTTAAAAAATAAATTTTAAAGTCACTGTTCATGAAAGTACCGACACTCACCCATCCTTTGAGAGGTTCCCAGGCCGCCACTCGATTGCACATGTCCCTCAGAATCCGTAAAACGATCACTCCTGATTTTAAGCCGTTTACTCTCGCCTGAGGAGATACAGGTGTATCGGCGTGAGCTAGCGACTCTAACGGCACCCGCAACGCAACCCGTAACTTCAGTCTTACTCTGCTCTCGGTTAGTGTGTGTGTGTGTGTGTATGAGAACATGGATCTCTGTGTAATCAGAGGTCCAGCATGTTATGGGTTCAGGAGAGGAGGGTGAGGAGGGAGACGGGGGGAGGAGGAGGAGAGTCCAGGTAAAAGCACTTGACAATTTTTTTTAATGACAAACAAGCAGGCTACAAATCAAAATAAAAAAAAAAGACAAGGCAAAACAAAGTGTGTAACAATTGCTTTTGTAGCCTTACGATAATAACAGAACTTTAAGTCATTACGTTTATTTTTAATTTTTTTAAGTGAAGTTCATAAGGCTACAATAACAATGAGAGAAAGAGAGCGCCAACCTGGAACCATTTAGCATGTCGCAGAGAGGCCAGCGCCACCAGGCACCTCTGTCTATCCAGCAGGTCCGACGGCTCGCTCGCCTCAACAACGCTCTCTATCGGCGAGAAGAACGGGACAAGAAATCAAATCACACACAGGCATACACACTCACACACACACACATATATGCATACACACACACACACATACACACACTCACACACGATGGCTCTGTTAAGGTTCGGCAGTGGGGGAGGCGATGCCGAGTGACCGAAGTCCAGTGCATCCAAATGAGATGAGAATTGACCGATCGTAAGCCACGCCCCTCGCTCGGTTACGGTTAAACTTTGTTTAAAAAAGAAAAAGAAAAAAAAAATGGAGCTACCACAATATAGTAAAAAGTTGTTGATTCATTCATTTATATATAAATATTTCAGTCCCTCCAGGATTTCGCAATTTTCCAATCGCAGAAATTAACGCAAAATCAAGGAAACGCCGCGATATCCGGAGGAGCTTGCGATTTTTCAAAATTACAGCAGATTTGGGCCGAGACGCGTCATGTGACGTCATCACGACGTACATTCAGCCAAAGCCCTCTTCGATTCACGTGCGTCGCACAGGAGTACAGCTGAAAGGTCTCATTTACCAACAAACATCACTGCGGAGGACAATTTCGCCAATTCAGCTAGTTTTCTGAAAAAAAAAACAAAAAAAAAACAACCTGTACGGAGTGATATTTACGACAGTAACAAGTCACAGGTTTATACACACACACACATGCGCTTGTTCTAATACTTTATCATTTCTATAGTAACCGCTCATTCCCAGGGACACAGTGTTGTATAACAAAAGAAAAGCATTTGACATCGTGAAGTTTTCTGAAGGAGTCTCCAGTGTCAGCACTTTGTAACGGTCAGTACGTTTCCTGACACGGGAGTTAGCTCCTGTTATTACGTTATAGCAGCTATAAACAGTCGTTCCCTCACCAGTCTCTCTTTTTGCCCCCCGTTCTTTTAGTTAATATTTAAACATCACGCACTTCAGGGCGATGTGGCGCACGTCGGTGCTGCGTGTTAAGCTTGACCCGCTTCCCACAGTAGAACTGTTTGTACGAGTCGGATTGAGCACCGTGCAGGAATGACAGACTTTTCAGAATCAGAAACACGCAGATATGACGAAACGACAACAAAATGGAATAAATAACAGCACAAAGCCATCATTAAACTCTCTGTTAAGAGTAAAGAGCATTGATCTCATAGGTTAAACATGTTAGTTACCACTTTTTAGCCTCCTCTGTTAGGTTTCTGAGCAACAAAACAACAGCACGCTGGAGCTTTTACTTGCCCATTAATTCATTTATTGTTATAATTAGCTGTTTGCTATCCCCTGCTATTTTAGGTGAAAAAAGTCTGACTTGATCATATGTCAGAATAATCTGTGGATTAAAAGATCATCTATTCGTGTGAAGAAAGCAGCAAATCAAAGATCTCGACTCTGTCAATAAATTAGTGAAAGTCTGACCAAAGTAACCATGAAGAGCCAGAAAATAAAACCCGGGCTTGGGATCGGTCAATTCGGTGCCATCTCATTGGCTGGCTGGAAACTGGGGCAGGGAAGTGGGCGGGATTTGCTAACAGGTCTTAGCATGCCCGTGCCGAGTTTCTGTATGAAACTCTTTAAGCGGTCAGGAGAGAGAGTGGGCGTGGCCTGATGGAGAGAAACATCAGGCTCAGATCTACAGAGATCTGCGCATGTGCTAAGACCTTTAGCGAATCGGTGCCGGACTGCTCGGCTCTACAGTGGAGTAAATGTTCACATGCAGTGCGCAATGTTAGAACAGTTACATCTGTAAGAGAGAGAAACACACACACACACACACACACACACAAAACACACACACACACACACACAGAGTATCTTTTTAGAGTGCACTGGTGACTCATTACCGAGCTCTCTGAGGAAGCTGTGTTGTTGTACAGCGCATATTTAATGAAAGCAATAAAGAAATAATAAAAGAAAAAAAGCTAAAAAAAAAAAAAAAAAAGTAAGGGATTGGTGGAGAGGGAGAAAAACGAGTGCAGGAGATTAATCACGGCGCTCTACATGGAGATCAGGCGCTGATAATGAGAGCGTGCGTCTCTCTTTCACTTTTCCTGCATGGGATTTAATCAGAGAAGCACAGCTGAGACCTGCTTAACTACAGCCGCTCAGAGAAACCCTCGGATCTGTCTCACTGTCTGTCTGTCTGTCTCTATATTTATCTCTCTGTCCCTCTCATCTCCCTCATCACTTCCTTTCTGTTGGTCTTGATCTCCATTTCTCTTTTTCAGCATCTGTCTCTCTGCATGTCTCCTTCTCCATCCATCTCTTTCTCAACCCACCTCTCTCTCCATCTCCCTGTGTCTGTCTATCTCTCCATTTCTGTGTCTGTCTCATTCTCTCTTTCTGTGTCTGTCTCTTGCTCCATCACGGTCTACCAACTCTCACCATCTCTCCGTTTCTGTCTCTCTCTACATAGACGTCTTTCGTTAACCACCTCTCTCTCAGTCTCCGTCTGTCTATCTCTCCATCTATTCGCCTGTCTTACTGTCTCTCCATCTGTGTCTCTCCACATTTCTGCCTGTCCCACTCTCAGTCTCACTCTCTCCCTTTCTCTCAGTTTCGCCATGTCTCTCTCTCTCTATCTCTCTTTGAGGCAGACACCGGGGTGGAGAGATACAGGTGCATCTCAATAAATTAGAATGTCGTGGAAAAGTTCATTTATTTCAGTAATTCAACTCAAATTGTGAAACTCGTGTATTAAATAAATTCAATGCACACAGACTGAAGTAGTTTAAGTCTTTGGTTCTTTTAATTGTGATGATTTTGGCTCACATTTAACAAAAACCCACCAATTCACTATCTCAACAAATTAGAATATGGTGACATGCCAATCAGCTAATCAACTCAAAACACCTGCAAAGGTTTCCTGAGCCTTCAAAATGGTCTCTCAGTTTGGTTCACTAGGTAAGCCACAAACATTCATTGCCAAAGAAGCTGGCTGTTCACAGAGTGCTGTATCCAAGCATGTTAACAGAAAGTTGAGTGGAAGGAAAAAGTGTGGAAGAAAAAGATGCACAACCAACCGAGAGAACCGCAGCCTTATGAGGATTGTCAAGCAAAATCGATTCAAGAATTTGAGTGAACTTCACAAGGAATGGACTGAGGCTGGGGTCAAGGCATCAAGAGCCACCACACACAGATGTGTCAAGGAATTTGGCTACAGTTGTCATATTCCTCTTGTTAAGCCACTCTTGAACCACAGACAATGTCAGAGGTGTCTTACCTGGGCTAAGGAGAAGAAGAACTGGACTGTTGCCCAGTGGTCCAAAGTCCTCTTTTCAGATGAGAGCAAGTTTTGTATTTCATTTGGAAACCAAGGTCCTAGAGTCTGGAGGAAGGGTGGAGAAGCTCATAGCACAAGTTGCTTGAAGTCCAGTGTTAAGTTTCCACAGTCTGTGATGATTTGGGGTGCAATGTCATCTGCTGGTGTTGGTCCATTGTGTTTTTTGAAAACCAAAGTCACTGCACCCGTTTACCAAGAAATTTTGGAGCACTTCATGCTTCCTTCTGCTGACCAGCTTTTTGAAGATGCTGATATCATTTTCCAGCAGGATTTGGCACCTGCCCACACTGCCAAAAGCACTAAAAGTTGGTTAAATGACCATGGTGTTGGTGTGCTTGACTGGCCAGCAAACTCATCAGACTTGAACCCCATAGAGAATCTATGGGGTATTGTCAAGAGGAAACTGAGAAACAAGAGACCAAGAAATGCAGATGAGCTGAAGGCCACTGTCAAAGAAACCTGGGCTTCCATACCACCTCAGCAGTGCCACAAACCGATCATCTCTACGTCACGCCGAATTGAGGCAGTAATTAAAGCAAAAGGAGCCCCTACCAAGTATTGAGTACATGTACAGTGAATGAACATACTTTCCAGAAGGCCAACAATTCACTAAAAATGTTTTTTTTATTGGTCTTATGAAGTATTCTAATTTGTTGAGATAGTGAATTGGTGGGTTTTTGTTAAATGTGAGCCAAAATCATCACAATTAAAAGAACCAAAGACTTAAACTACTTCAGTCTGTGTGCATTGAATTTATTTAATACACGAGTTTCACAATTTGAGTTGAATTACTGAAATAAATGAACTTTTCCACGACATTCTAATTTATTGAGATGCACCTGTATACACTCTTGGTCTCTCTCTTGCTCCATCTCTCCATCTATGTGTGTCTCCGTCTCTCCATCTGTTTCCACGACTCTCTCCATTTCTCCGTCTCTCTGCTATCGTCAGTCTCTGGATGAACGTTGCTCCACTTTCTGTTCCTCTTTGATGTTCTCTCTTTGTAAAGAACTTTTCTGGTCCAGATTTTACGCGACCACGGGTCGTCTTTTTTTCTACGTTACGTCAAAAGGCATCAAATTATGCGAATATTAAGACGCTTGTTATCCAGGACGAAAGGAAACCGATGAGATTTGGAATCTGCTGAATGATCTGGGGGTAAATGTGGCTGTTCTGCTTGGGCTTGTTGTTGGACACGGACTCTGGAAAATCAATTGCACCTGCACTTCCTGTTAGCTGGCAGATTTAGCACGTGGATTACGGATCAGTGGACATCAGGTGGCCTTTAAAATATCTACAGTAGGAGCGGACATCACTCAGAGTGTGTGGGAAGATCTATCTACTCATCTCTTTCTCACGCTGTGGGTGTGTGTGTGTGTGTGTGTCACTCTGATGAGTTTTATCTGGACAATCGGTCAGAGATTGAGCCGTTCCTCATGGGGACAAGGTCTTTGACCCAAGTGAGAAATATGAGCGGTGATGTGATACACATCTATCTATCTCTCTCTCTCTCTCATCCCTCACATGCACAGAAAGATGGATGTAACTAAGCAGTGGAGGTATTGATCTCTTAAAGTGGATACACACTGCTCCACTTCCCAACCCAATTTCCATCCTCACATCTGACACACACAGAGAGAGAGAGAGACAGAGAGAGAGAGAGAGAGAGAGAGACTATGAGAGAAACAAGAGAAAGAGATACAGAGAGAGAAAAACCAAGAGATATAGAAAGACAAAGAGAGGGAGATGGGGGACAGACACAGGAGGTGAGGAAAAAAAGGAAAATGAGAAGAGAGATGAGGTAGAGAGACGAAAATAAAGAAGGAGAGAATAAAAAAACAGATGAAGAGAGACAAAATAGACAGATAAATATGTAGTAAAAAAATTCCTCTTAATTCTTCATCTACTCTTCATCTTCGGTCCTTTGAGACTGTTTTGGGTCGGTAAGGTGTGTGTGTGTGTGTGTGTGTGTGTGTTCTCAGAGTATAATGCTTATAAAAACACAAAACGCGCACACACTGATCTTTCCTTTTATTCATTTGCATAGTCTTTTTTTTTTTTTATCACATTTGTTTACCAATGCCCTCTCTCTCTCTCTCTCTCTCTCTCTCTCTCTCTCTCTCTCACACACACACACAGGGCGGTACCTTGCTCTCCTGTCTCGCCGTCCTCTCGGATCTGTGGAGAGGTGAGTGTGACCTTCAGTGTGAGTTTGGGCTCTGCCATATTGCGAATCAAAATGGCCGCCTCGGGGATACTGCACTCGACCTCGTACTTCTCTTCTGTTAGCTTCTGTCAGAAAAGGTCAAAGGTCACAGGGTCAAATGTCAAAATATCCAATCAAATGTGTAAGATTGCATTACACTTCACCACTTAATATAAAATTCTGAAACTTTTCACCTGAATGAGTCTTCCGACTCTGAATAAATATATTTTATAACTAAATAATTTATAGCTTAAAAAAAAAAAACAACACCACCTTTTTGTGAATAAATATAAAAATATGAATCAGAAACAGAAGAGAAGTTGATGATAAAGTGATAAAATTCTTAACCACAAGGATATAATAAGTGTTTTATGTGACACAAACTGCTGATGTTCACTGATGCCTGTGCCAGTAGAACGTTATAGAACATTACAGGCTCATTAATATTCAAACGTATTCGAATATTACATTTTTACTGTAATTAAAATTCAAATACATTTTTACAGGAATTTAAGGTCCCACTGACCTTCTACAGAACATAAAACCTCAGCATCTATTCCAGAGAAGCACGGCTCTAATCTGCACTGCTCTTTTGATTTAAACGAGGGAACAACCCCTTCCTTGAGCCATAATGTGTGTGTGTGTGTGTGTGTGTGTGTGTGTGTGTGTGTGTGTGTGTGTGTGTGTATTGACTAGGTGATCAGGACCCCGTGGCCTCCTGCCCTGCCGGGTTAGCTGTCTAATTAAGGGAAGCTTGCGGCTGGTGGAATCAGATTAATTACACATGATGAATATAAATAGACTGAGCTTGTTAGTGCCAATGTTGCTGCCCTGTCTCAGTCTCTCTCTCTCTCTCTCTCTCACACACACACACACTCCTCACAGTACTAGAATTGCCAAACATTCAATATTTAACATGCCTCAGAATCAGTGTATGAATATAAAATGAACGTAGTTTGTGTATACTATGGTTCTGTCACACTTGTAGTTTGCCTCTTGGTGGGCGTGGCCTGTTCAGAGGTTTTGGTTTAAAAAAAAATAAAAAATTCCAATAAGAAACAGTAGTATCCATAGTATCACTTCTAAAGCTAGCTAGATGAAAGCAGAAATGAAGTAATGTATTAACGCAGGTTTTTCTTTCATTTTTGCAGGAACTTACAGGGATAGTTCAAAAACGAAAAATTCTGGGTTAAGGGAGAATGAGAGAGAATGAAAAAGCATGTGAAAGAGAGAGGAAGACAGGAAAACAGGCAGGGTGTGTGTGTGTGTGTGTGTGTACCTCTATCTGCAGTGGGAGGTTATCACAGACGGTGCGCAGCAGTGTGTGTGTGGGTTTCTCTCGACACATGAGCACCAGTTCCAGGTCCATGTCGTCTTTAATGAGCAGCCCTTTAGCCACCAGGCCGATCCGTATCACCCCACACAGCACCCTGCCATCACCCCCACTACTGCTGCTGCTACTGCCCTCACTGAGAGAGAGAGAGAGAGAGAGAGAGAGAGAGAGAGAGAGAGAGAGAGAGAGAGAGAAATACATTCAAGCCTTCAGCAATAATGTTGAATAATAAATAATGACTGTTAATGGAACACTCTGTATTGGGATCAGTCTCGCTCCCTTTCAGGGTCTCGCACCGTCTCGCTCCCTTTCAGTGTCTCGCACCGTCTCGCTCCCTTTCAGTGTCTCGCACCGTCTCGCTCCCTTTCAGTGTCTCGCACCGTCTCGCTCCCTTTCAGTGTCTCGCACCGTCTCGCTCCCTTTCAGTGTCTCGCACCGTCTCGCTCCCTTTCAGTGTCTCGCACCGTCTCGCTCCCTTTCAGTGTCTCGCACCGTCGCGCTCCCTTTCAGGGTCTCGCTCCGTCGCGCTCCCTTTCAGGGTCTCGCTCCGTCGCGCTCCCTTTCAGGGTCTCGCTCCGTCTCGCTCCCTTTCAGGGTCTCGCTCCCTTTCAGTGTCTCGCTCCGTCTCTCTCAGCGTCTCGCTCCGTCTCTCTCAGCGGAGTGAATGAGTTAGAGTGTAGTGAAGTCACTTACTTGGTGCTTTCCTCTGCAGATTCATCAGCGCTGGCCTCCGTCTCCTCCTCCTGCCCGCTGGACTGGTTCGGCTGCTCAGCCTGCGACTGGTCCATCCAATCCGAAACGTGTTTGAGAGCGCACTCGACAGTGGAGACGAGGCTCTGTACGGCTTCCAGTGCCTCGGAGGACGGGTAGATGGTGGAGTGTTTCGCCATGACGTGGCGGTCGTCGTTTCCGAAGGAGCGGATGGACCTCTGAGAGAGAAGAGATGGAGAAAGAACATGACTCAGTTTTTTTTTTTTTTTTTTTTTAACTCTGGAAGGAGTTATAATAAACAGAGTAATCATACACGACTGAGGACTGTAGCGTCTTGAGAGCACTTATGTCCAAGCCTAATTCTTACAGGTACAAAATCAATTTCAGCACTGATTCATTTTTAATAAGGCATTGAACCTTATTGCTCCCTCTCCACTATCTCTCTCTGCTCTTTGTCTCTCGCCCACAGTTAGACCCTCTCCTTCAGCCCTTTGACATTTCCCCATCCTGCGTTTCCTCTCCCTTATTCTCCACAACTCCACGTTCCTGCTTACTAAACCCCTATTAAATCACTATTATATGATTATTACACCACAGCGCTGTCGAATTCTGTATTGTGATTGATCAGAAGGTGTTGATTAATTTTCTATAACAGCGGCTCTGACCGTAGCACAGCTGCAAATCACAGGTTTATATTAATGCGCTCATTCTGATACGTCATGTTTTCTATAGTGACGGCTCATTCACATGATGACATTTTCCGTATATTTAACAATTATGGAAGGAGTCTCCAGTGTCAGCGCTTTGCAACAGTCAGAGGTAAAGTGGTTACATCAAGAGAGAGAAAGAAAGACGAGAGGCTGGTGAGGGAACAACTATTTATAGCTGCTAACTCGTTTCGCACAATATTAAAATATAACTATAAAGGGATAAAATGTCCAACATTTCATTCTTAAATAAATAAAAATGTGCGATCGCTGTCGTATAAGAGGAATAAAACACTTGGAGACGTGTTGGTAACAGTAACTCTGATTCATCACGCCACGATGTCGCTGATTTTTTTTTTCCTATAAAATGCCACACAGAGTGTTTTAAGCGCTTGAATGATTTAGTGGTGTATGTAATAACGGTTCTCTATTCCAATGATGTGTTAATTTAGTGCAGAATGAAACGAAACCATTTCCTTAGTCAGATGATTCTTTTATACGCTTTATGCATGCATTTCTCAATAAAGTGAAGAACGCACACATTCTGCTGAGCCATCGAAATCAGAATAAAAAGGTGTACGAGGTGCAGAAACGACACGTCTAATTTATACGCTGCCATACATCTCTCTTTTTAGCTCGGCTTAGCGTTATAGCCATTCCATAACCACGGCGTCTTCGCTCTCTGGGCCGTACTTTCTATAGCAGATCACATTCTGTACATCAGACTTGCACTAGAGCAAAATCATTCCCTTCCTCTGAGGTCACCGTTACTATAAGACACGTATAACAGCATAAAAATGACAAATCTCATATCTCTCTTTGTAACTGTTGCACTATAGCCAGCGGACCTTCAGTCTGCTTGGAAGTCTTGTCCTTCTTTACAGAAATATATCAATTCAGAATAAACACAGTGGTGAGGAAAATCTCCCCGAGACGACATGAGGAAGAAACCTTGAGAGAAACCAGACTCAAAAAGGAACCCATCCTCATCTGGGTGACACCGGATAGTGCAATTATAAATAAATACCTTCTATACATGTGCTAATACTGTACTACGTGGTCAAACACTTAAAAACGTCCTGAGAAGGACAACCTTTTTTCAGAAATACTCCATCATTCCATCAAGCCACTTGTCAGTAAAAGGTATATGTCGGGTACTTCAAAGAACTCTCTGGCCAGATGAGACAAAAATGGAACTTTCTTGGTTGAACTCCAGGTACTGCTCATGCTGACGGTGAAACATGGTGGTGGCAGAATGATGCTACTATAAGGTTGCTTCTCAGCAACAGAGAGGTCCTTGAAGCGAACCTGAGTGTACGTGATCTCGGACACAAGTGTGCAGCATGACAACGACCTGAAGCGTACACCCAAGCAATTCTGGAGTGGCTTCAGGATAAGTCTCTGAATGGCGTAGAGCAGCCCAGCCAAAGCCCAGACTTGAACCACATAGAACATCTGTGTAGAGAGATTCACAGATGCTCCTCATCCAATCTGATTAGACTTGAGAAGATCTGCCAGGAAGAATGAAAGAAAGTGTCCAAATCTAGATATGTAAAGCTTGCAAAAACTGAAGATCTGAATACTTCCTCAACCCCAGCTGAACGTGTGTGTGCGCTCATTGGCAGTGTTGAGTGTGTGTGTGTGTCTGAGATCTCCATGCTGCTGTACTTAACAGTCAGAGTAAAGTTTATGAGGCGTTTCTAATTGGTGCCAGGGTACGGGTGTAAAACTCACTGCTGGTGTGACTGTGTCTAAGAGCGTGTTTAACAGCCAAGGAGGATAACTGCATCTTAATCACACACTCGTGCTCGAACACATGTCCTCACACTTTGGGTGTAAACATTTCCTGAATCGAATCAGTGCACCATTTTGAATATTGGCAGCTGCAACTGATGAGACGTGGTGAGCTATACTGCACATAAACATCAGATTAAACATGAAATAAAACAGTTTGCACACACACTGTGGTTTTGTTTTGCTTAACAGCTGTACAGAACATTTCTACCAGAGGTGCTTAATGTATTGCAGACGCTGCTGGTGACCTGCTTACAAAGCTGTAGTGGCATGTCCTGGTAGGCTCACAATTCACAACTCTTTACCATGCTACCACGTTTATGGCATGAAGAGTTAGAATTAGAGCGTTTAGCTAACTGAAACACTCTAAACTCAGTTCTCCTGCCTCGCGTCTGTGCATACAAGGTACGTGTAATCGACTCCAAAGCTTTGGTTTTGACTCGTATTTTTTAAAATGTTGATGCTCATCAGGCTGGAAAAGGTTACAAAACCATCTCTAAAGAGTTTGGACTCCACCAATCCACAGTCAGAGAGATTGTGTACAAATGGAGGAAATTCAAGACCATCGTTACCCTCCCCAGGAGTGATCAACCAACAAAGATCACTCCAAGAGCAAGATGAGTAATAGTCCATGAGGTCACAAAGGAACCCAGGGTAACTTCTAAGTGACTAAAGGCCTCTCTCACATTGGCTAATGTTAATGTTCATGAGTCCACCATCAGGAGAACACTGAACAACAAATGGTGTGCATGGCAGGGTTGTAAGGTGAGAACATTGCTGCCCGTCTGCAGTTTGCTAAAGATCACGTGGACAAACCAGAAGGGTACTAGAAACACGATTTGTGTATGGATGAGACCAAAACTGAACTTTTTTATTTAAATGAAAAGTGTTATGTTTGGAGAAAGGAAAACACTGCATTCCAGCATAAGAACTTTATCCCATCTGTGAAACATGGAGGTGGTAGTATCATAGTTTGGGCCTGTTTTGCTGCATCTGAGCCAGGACGACTTGCTATCATTGATGGAACAATGAATTCTGAATTATACCAGTGAAATGTCAGGACATCTGTCCGTGAACTGAATTTGAAGAGAAAGTGGGTCATGCAGCAAGACAACGACCCTAAGCACACAATTTGTTCTACCAAAGAATGGTTAAAGAAGAATAAAGTTAATGTTTTGGAATGACCAAGTCAAAGTCCTGACCTTAATCCAATAGAAATGTTGTGGAAGAACCTGAAGTACAGTGGGGGAAAAAAGTATTTGATCCCCTGCTGATTTTGTATGTTTGCCCACTGACAAAGAAATGATCAGTCTATAATTTTAATGGTAGGTGTATTTTAACAGTGAGAGACAGAATAACAACAAAAAAAAAATCCAGAAAAATGCATTTCAAAAAAGTTATAAATTGATTTGCATTTTAATGAGGGAAATAAGTATTTGACCCCTTCGACTTAGTACTTGGTGGCAAAACCCTTGCTGGCAATCACAGAGGTCAGACGTTTCTTGTAGTTGGCCACCAGGTTTGCACACATCTCAGGAGGGATTTTGTCCCACTCCTCTTTGCAGATCCTCTCCAAGTCATTAAGGTCATTTTCAATGCCCTGGCTGAGGGAAGGAGGTTCTCACCCAAGATTTGACGGTACATGGCCCCATCCATCGTCCCTTTGATGCGGTGCAGTTGTCTTGTCCCCTTAGCAGAAAAACACCCCCAAAGCATAATGTTTCCACCTCCATGTTTGACGGTGGGGATGGTGTTCTTGGGGTCATAGGCAGCATTCCTCCTCCTCCAAACACGGCGAGTTGAGTTGATGCCAAAGAGATCTGTCCACACCTGACCACAACACTTTCACCCAGTTCTCCTCTGAATCATTCAGGCAAACTTCAGACGGGCCTGTACATGTGCTTTCTTGAACAGGGGGACCTTGCGGGCGCTGCAGGATTTCAGTCCTTCACGGCGTAGTGTGTTACCAATTGTTTTCTTGGTGACTATGGTCCCAGCTGCCTTGAGATCATTAACAAGATCCTCCCGTGTAGTTCTGGGCTAATTCCTCACCATTCTCATGATCACTGAAACTCCACGAGGTGAGATCTTGCATGGAGCCCCAGACCGAGGGAGACTGACAGTTTCTTCCATTTGCAAATAATCGCACCAACTGTTGTCACCTTCTCACCAAGCTGCTTGGCGATGGTCTTGTAGCCCATTCCAGCCTTGTGTAGGTCTACAATCTTGTCCCTGACATCCTTGGACAGCTCTTTGGTCTTGGCCATGGTGGAGAGTTTGGAATCTGATTGATTGATTGCTGCTGTGGACAGGTGTCTTTTTACAGATAACCAAATGAGATTAGGAGCACTCCCTTTAAGAGAGTGCTCCTAATCTCAGCTCATTACCTGTGTAAAAGACACCTGGGAACCAGAAATCTTGCTGATTGATAGGGGATCAAATACTTATTTCCCTCATTAAAATGCAAATCAATTTATAACTTTTTTGAAATGTGTTTTTCTGGATTTTTTTGTTGTTATTCTGTCTCTCACTGTTAAAATACACCTACCATTAAATTTATAGACTGATCATTTCTTTGTCAGTGGGCAAACGTACAAAATCAGCAGGGGATCAAATACTTTTTTCCTCCACTGTAAGCAGTTCATGTGAGGAAACCCACCAACATCCCAGAGTTGAAGCTGTTCTGTACTGAGGAACGGGCTGAAACTCCTCCAAGCTGATGTGCAGGACTGAACAACAGTTACCACTAACGTTTAGCTGCAGTTATTGCTGCACAAGGGGAGTCACACCAGATACTGAAAGCTAAGGTTCACATACTTTTGCCCTCACAGATATGTAATATTGGATAATTTTCCTCAATAAATAAATGAACAAGTATAGCATTTTTGTCTCATTTATTTAATTGGGTTCTCTTTATCTACTTTTAGGACTTGTGTGAAAATCTGATGATGTTTTAGGTCGTATTTATGCAGGAATTTAGAAAATTCTAAAGGGTTCACAAACTCTCAAACACCACTGTATACTACAGGCTCATTAATATTCAAATGCATTCAAATACAAAACCTTTCAGGTCATTAAAATTCAATGTGAATTTTACTCAAGGAACGTGAGCGGAGTTTATGCTCCTGATGAAGATCCTGTGTGTGTTTTTAATGAAGCGCTCCACAGGCCTTTGTCACTTGAAGCACAGTCACATTTTCGGCTGCACACTCACCTTGCGGCTGTCTTCCCACACACACACACACACACGTCCGAGTAGCCACAGCCAAGAGAGCATGACTACACAATGCACCTCCACACAATGAGCACTGATCACATCCTGAACGTCTGCCAGAGGAAGCGGAAATCCCAACAATTACCCAGCATGCACTGCTCTGTGTGTGGCTCTCAATGCTACTTCTCAGTGTTAGTGTTTATGACGGGCTGTTAAGGTTAAGATGACGCAATGAGTGTGTGTGTGTGGTGTGTGTGTGTGTGTGTGTGTGTGTGTGTGTGTGACTCTAGCAAGGTCAGCGCATTCTCTCAGCAATAAATCGATCTATGCATAGACACGTGAGACATGAGAGAGAGAGAGAAAGAAGTGTGTGTGTGTGTGTGTGTGTGTGTGAGACACACAAATGAGCCCAAGGTCACTGATGCTGATGCGTTGCTGCAGGATTAGCATTAGCGCTAGTGCTAGTGTTGTGCTGATTGCGCTGGTTTATTTATGAGGCCTGTTCGTTGCACACGCGTTAATAATTCAAACCCACAGCCTTCGCTCTCCCCCGAGACCCCACTGCAGCGCTGAGCCATTTATCAAACCCTCATATCTCTCTCTCTCTCTCTGTATTACTTTTGGACATTATCAGCAGAGCTTGACATCTCACTGTAGCTGTAATCGAGGGTAAAATTACGGGCGAGTGTGTGGAGGAGTGGAGCTCACACAGCAGAGCTCTTCCTTCTCTCCATCCTTCCATCCACCCAGCCCTCCCTTGATCCCTCCATCCATCCTTCCATCCACCCATCCCTCCTTTGACCCATCCCTCCATCCACCTGTCCATCCACCCATCCCTCGATCCCTCCTTTGATCCCTCCCCTCTATCCCCTCACCCATCCTTCCATCCACCCATCCCTCCTTCAACCCATCCCTCCATCCACCTGTCCATCCACCCATCCCTCCTTTGATCCCTCCCTCTATCTCTTCACCCATCCTTCCATCCACCCATCCCTCCTTTGATCCATCCATCCCTTCTTCCCTCAATCCCTTCACCCATCCCTCCCCATCTACCTGCCATCCACCCATCCCTCCATCATAGCCACGTATGTGTGTGCGTGTGTGTGTAAACTATCAAGATTCTGACAGCAACAGTCATTAAATAAACATCTCTAAGAGCACACAGGATCTTCTGTATCGGGTTTAGATGAAGCGTTTCACGGAGCTGATGAAGCAGCACAGCAGATCTATTACAGAGAATAACGTCAGCGCGGATAGAAACCGTCAGAAACCGGATCAAGATGATGCAGAATTTTTTTTCTGCATTAATCACATCAGGTAATGAATTGTAACACAAGTATAAATTATCACAAGTGTGCACATGAGTGCCAAAACATATAAATAAATAAATTAAAATTTAAAAAGCTTACCATGGCTGCTGGTGGGCGTGTCTCCCTTTAACTATGTTGTGCGTGTGTGTGCAAGCGCTGTGTGTGGGGACAGGGGTCTCCAGACGCCCCTTCCTCATGCGCTTGCCTCTCAGTCCCCCCGCTGCACCCTACACCACCGAGACCTGAGAGAGAGAAAGAGAGAGAGAGAGAGAGAGAGAGAAAGCGAGACAGTCATCATGTTTTACATCATTATTCCGTGTAGAGGAGACAAAGCAGAATGTCAGTGGCTCAGACAATAGACACACATTCGTGAAGCTTCTCTCGATTATATGCAGACTAGAAGCAGAGTGAAGATTATATTTCATAATACATGACAAGTGACCCTTTAGATTAGTTTTTTCCCCCCAAATTTGTTTTCTCCCAATCCCCACCCACCATCCAGCTCTCCACCTATCACATGACAGCTAGTGTGAAGGCGAGCACATGATTCCTCAGAGACGCATCGAGGCAGCTGACTGCGTCATTTTCAGACCGCTGTGCCTCAGTGCAGCGTAACACACTTGGAGGAGAGCGCTATCCACCCTCTTTCACGTACCGGACCTCACAGACGCACACGATTGGATAGTGTCACTGTGATTGACAGGGGAGAGAGAGTAAGCCCCTCCTATCCAGAAAGCGAGGCTAATTTTGCTCCCTCATCTCCTGAACACTGATGGCTGTGCTGTGGTCAGTCATAATTTTTCTAATTTTAAGCAATTATTTCTAGAAGCAAAATCACCCGACAATAGAATAAGAATTTTTTAAGTTTAAAATGTCTGAAAGGATCTAAAAAACAGGCTGAATAATACATTTGATTTATAATAATCTCATAAGAAATATTTAAAAAACATTTTTACCCAATATTCAATAAAAAATTTTCACAAATCAACGTGATATGCAAATTGTGACATGAAACTCGTAGCTGTCGAACCGACATGCTCCTCAGCACTTAGTCAGATCGTTTACGGCGACAGCGATAGGAATTTGTTGATCAAATGCTGCAGGTTAATCCCTTTTGATCTGGCCTAATCCCCATCACTGGGATCGTTCACTGGAATAATCCATGGAGGAGATTCAATATTTCCATAGATGAGTCACGGAGAAAGCGTGTTACCCGTTGGTCTCTCAGGTCGATGGCTAAAGTGCAGACTTACAATGGGAGATGAAGTCGGTTACAGAGCTCCAAAAAAGATCAAAGGTAAAAAAAAATTTTTTTTTTTTTTTTATCTGAATGGTGATCATTAAGATCAGGCTTCTTGCACCATTTTTGAATAATCCCCCCCATCCCTCTACAGAGAAACGACGGCACAAAGGCAAGAGTAAAGAGAGGAACTGTGATAGGATATGGATGGATGGACGGATGGATGGATGGATGGACAGACAGATGGACGGACAGACAGATGGACGGATGTATTTATGGCGGCATGAATGCAGGATTGGGAAAATCAATCAGATATAGATTGGAATCAGTTGATTTTTGGCCTAAATATATTATTATTATTATTATTATTATTATTATTAATAGCAGCAGCAATTAAGGGGCCAAGCATTTTCTGGCCCCACTCCTTAGCAACAGAGGAAGACCAGTGAGACCATCAATCAGTACTTGGTCACAAAGGGATGGATGGATATGGATATATATATATATATATATATATATATATATATATATATATATATATATATATAGAGAGAGAGAGAGAGAGAGAGAGAGAGAGAGAGAGAGAGAGCAAAACATCAAAACCATTGTTGAAATATTGCCTCATTTCCTGTCAAAGCTTTTTTTTTTTGTCATTATCAAGTCATTTTGCTACATATATGTGCTCACCTCCTGTCAAATTAACGTGTGTTACGGACACATCATCCAGCATATCAAACATCCAGTAAAGAATTTGTGTAAGAAATGTGTAAGAAGTCTGATTTTAAGGATTAAGAATCAGATTTTTTTTTTTTAATAAATAAACAAACTCACTCTTGAATCTGTGCGAGCTGCCACATTCTTTATTAGCAATACTCTTTAAAAACATGAATTAAACTTTAAAATATTATAAACAGAAGATGAAAACTTGATTATTGTAGAGGGGGAAATCTGCTTTATCAAAGACTGTTAACTCTAGCATGAAGTTAATTAGAATATTTTAAATTATTACGATTATTTATGGAAAAACTACGAACCCAGGCTTTCTGAACATGCTGTGAGCTCAAATACTCCAGTTATTCACATCAAGAACTGATGAATCATTTTTATAACACGACTGAAGTCTATAGTGACCATGAATAAAACTGAAAAGTCGTTAAAGGTAGTCATGGTGTCTTGTAGCTGACGGTGTTCCAAAATGGCCGCCGCGGACATCTTTATCAGTGGCATGAACACAATGCGTCAATCTGACGCCTGAACAAAAACCGCATCAGCAATTTCTCTCTTTACCTTTACCACTCTCTCTCTCATGTCCTCTCTATCCATCTGTCTCACTCCATTTCTGTCTGTCTCTCTCTGCCTCATTTTTCCCGGCTCTGTGGGAGCTCATTAGACGTGCGTCTGCGCTGGACTGAATCGAGAGACGGCCACTTAAACATGTAAATGACTGAGAGCAGATGGGGAGTTATGAGAGCGCCATGCTCTATGGACCGCAGCCTTAGTTCCCCCCCCCCCCCCCCCCCCAACACACACACACACACACACACACACACACACCCACACACACACACACACACACACACAATTGCGCTGTCAGAACACATTTTACAGCTCCAGTACGACTCATAAACAGTCATAATATTTATATATTTAGGAGATGCCTGAATATTTAACAGACCTAGCGATTTACAATTAGGCCTAACTGTGTGTTAAGTAAAGAATAAAACACCCCGTGTTGTGCTGTTATAGAAAAATAATCAATACCGAGGTGGAGTGATGAAGCGGAGTTACTGTTACCACTCCGAAGTTGATTATTTTCCACGAACAGCACATGCCGAAAGAGTTTTATTCCTCTTACACCGCAGTAATTGATCAACAATTAAATCAGTTTTAATTAAAGAACACCACATACTCTTTTTATCTATTTATAGCTACATTTATGCCACGATACAAGTTCTGTTCTCACTTGCGTCATAGCAGCTACGAACAGTCGTTCCTTCACAGCCTTAAAAGATACGGCTTTACCTCTGACTGTTACAAAACCGACACTGGAGACTCCTTCCGTACATGAACATTTATTCTCCTTTCAGAAAACGTGGCATGCTCGCGGTACGAGTCCCTGTGAATGAGCTGTTACTATAGAAACGATAACGTATTAGATTAGAACGAGCGCACTGATATAAACCTGCGCTACTCTCAGAGCTGCCGTTATAGAAAATTAAACACCACCGTCTGACCAATCACAATCCAGAATTCAGGAGCGCTGTGGAATTAAAGGATCAAGAGTCATTTGTGTCTACTGATGATTTTCTCTGTTTAAGCAAGCGACAATTTTCATGTTCTGTAATTTATGCGAGACACGCACACACACACACACACTTTATAGCTCTGTAACATTGTACACTCATTAATATTTAAAAACATGCAAACACTAAATGTTTTAAGAGAGGAATTAGCTCTAACTGCTGCTGACTGATGATGTGATGAGGCAGAAGGTGGAAGCAGCATGTAGGACAGAGGGAAATTAATCAAGGTGTGTGTGTGTGTGTGTGTTAATGTAAAGACAGGTAGGTGCAGGTGTACTTTTCTTTTCTTTTCTTTAAAACACACCAAACACTCTGGAGTCTCACCTGCGGACTGAGACTGAGGCTCATACATTCACAGGTCAAAGTTAAAGTGAGAGAGAGAGAGAGAGAGAGAGAGAGAGAGAGAGAGAGAGAGAGAGAGAGAGAGAGAGAGAGCTTGCATTTTGTCACTTTATTTTACATTTTTATTTATATTTTTTATTTACTTATTTTTGTAATTATTACTCCATTTTTCCCCCAATTATTATTCCATTTTTTATTATTACTATCATTTTATTATTATTATTATTATTATTATTATTATTATTATTATTATTACTATCATTTTATTATTATTTTATTCTCCTTTCTTATCTATATTGATGCTTTGGCAATATTGTATGTAAACAATCATGCCAATAAAGTACTTTGAATTTAATTGAATTTTGAGAGAGAAAGAGAGAGAGAGGGGAGAAAAGAGAGAGAAAGGAAGAAAGAGATAGACAGAAAGAAAGGAAGAGGGAGTGTGCAGATTGACAGTCAGAATGAAAGAGAGAGAGACAGAATGACAGTGAGTAGAAGTGAAAGAGACAAAGGGAGAGAAACAAAGGGAGACAAGAAAAGAAAAAGGAAACGGATAGAAGGAAAGGGGGAGAGAGACAGACAGAATGACAGAGACAGCAAGAAAGTGAGAATATGAGAGAGAGAGGGAGGAAGAGAGAGAGAGATAGAGAGAGGGAAAGAGAGAGAGAAGGACAGTCAGCGAGAGACAGACAGACAGAAGAAGGGGGAGAAAAAGGGAGAGAGAGGAAAGAAGAAGGAAACAGATAGAAAGAAAGGGGAGAGAGACAGACAGAATGACAGAGACAGCAAGAAAGTGAGAATATGAGAGAGAGAGAGAGAGAGAGAGAGATAGACAGAAAGTGAGAATGAGACAGAGAGACAGAAAGAGAGAAAGACAGTCAGTGAGAGACAGACAGACAGACAGACAGACAGACAGAGAGAGAGAGAGAGAGAGAGATTCTCACTCGATTGCTGTGGCTGTCCCTCAGGCAACTTCGCTGCCCTCCAAACAATTACAGCTTCACCTCCACCAGAGCAGAACACTGCAGCTTAACTGCTGCCTCCGGCTTACAGCGAGGGGACACTTACCATCTCACACACGCGCACACACGCGCACACACGCGCACACACGCGCACGCACGCGCACGCACGCGCACGCACGCGCACGCGCGCTTTTGCCACTGAAACCTTCAATATTTCTGCCTGAATGTATAATCTTTTGATCAGAAATACACATTTAATCTTGTTACGTACAAAACAGCTTCCACTACAATCACCAGCACTACAACCTGCACAAACACACAACACGTATGTGTGCAGAGCCATGAAAACTGTCTGTGTAGCGGAAAATTCACACCCACAAGAGACAAGCTACAGGTGACACGAGGGACTCGTCACCTGCTAGGTGTGAGCTCCGTGCGAAACGGTCACGGATACAAAAATACAAAATCCTCCCCCTCGTTTTTTTTTTTTTTTTTTTTTAAATCGGCTCACAAAACTCGCAGGTCAAAGCTCACCTACGTAAACTCCGCCCAAATTGAAGGTAACTTCAAAACGTGCTTAGCAAATAAAAGTATCTTTAGGCAAATTTAACGAATACGTCTAAGACATAACAACTCTTAGATATTTCTACTCATCCCAGGCTTGAAATTGATCCCTTAAATTACGACACAAATTAAGAAAGAGTCGAAAAAGCGATCTCGGTCTGATCAACATGACACATCGGGGACTATCAGGAGGAAGAGCTGGTGAGGAACGAACACGTTCACACGTTTCTGAAAGGTGTGTGTGTGTGTGTGAGAAAGTGTGTGTTGGAGGAAATTCATACGCCTGAGGGTCAGCGCTGCTGATTACAGACCCACATTCTCCATTACACTCTCTCTTATCTGTAACGTCTCCTCCTCTAGGGTAAGCAGCTGACAGTGAATGGAGCGTGTTTGATTTGATAAGCTCTGCACACACACACTCTCACACACACACACACAAACGGCCTAATTTATCAATCTTTTAGTAAAGCTGTGTAAATGTTTGTGTAAGCCAAATTTGCAAAGTTTCAGAAACTTCGATTTCGTCGTAATCATGTGCGTATGTTGATCACACAAAGTGCAAAGCGAGTTCCAGAGACAGCTCATTTACATGTAGAGACGCCCACAAAACACCATATGAGGTAAAGTGCACAGACAGCTGGGAGCAAGAAATGTCAGGGTAAAGACTGAAAAACAGAAGTGGAAGTTATTTTGACTCACTTCTATGCCAGTAAAAACATTTCATAATATATAATAATAATAATAATAATAATAATAATAATAATACAAAGAAGAAGAAGAAGATGAAGAAGAAGAAGAAGAGGAAGCAGCGCTAAATCTTCCATCAGTTGAGGTGTTCTTTTGCGGCTTACGGCTATACACCGCCATTTCTTTTGTCATAATTGAATGATTCATTTAATGTGTCTTCATTTACGGCTTTGTGTCGGCTCGCTTTCTTTCTTTCTTTCTTTCTGATTGTTTTTTTAAATTGTGTAATTAATGCCAATAATCTAAATCGACTGTTTTTCGTTAAATGTTCTGGATGGAGCTCCAAGTCCCCGACCGAGTGAACTAGCATGAGGATGCGTTTTTGCGAGACTCCAAAGCTCTTCTATAAGCGTCTGCTCCTTGGTATATTCCAGATATAAAAGTGCACTAATACATGCAGATTATAGGATTTATTATAAGATTAGTGAGTCTTCTTGTGCGTAAATTTACGCACAGTCAGAAGCGAGGGTAGGATATGAACTTTCATGGATACCAAATTTCTCGTACGAATGATCGAAACAATGACGAATCCAAATGAAACACAGCACGTAAAAAAATTAACATACTGAGAGAACAAAATAAATTGAGAGTTTGAAACAGCTAAGCAACCGTCAATCATTCCAGATTTATATATCGTTTCTCATCTGCTGTTTTTTTTTTGCGTATTTTGGAGTGAAAATTCGTAGCAGCCATGTTCAAAACGTGTGAATCTTGGCAGGTCTCCTGCCTCCTCATTAAGCATCGTCAGGTTGCCAGATCAGTTCCCAACTCCTCTCCTGTTAATGACTCTCGCTCACGGCAGCCCTGCAGCAGCTCTGGGACCGGACTGGGTCAGAAAAATAACCCTACTATTTCTGTATGCGGGGTGAGTTTGAGTTGGGATCAGTGGCCTGATTCACGGTGTATTTATAACAGCTTTCTCCTTCGCTGTCGATGTTTCTGAGAAGCTCAAACATCCGCCCACGCGAGTGTTTACCATGTGCTAATTTAACATGCTTGTTAAATAAATAACATCCATCCAGCTCTAAAAACAAACTGAAATGTACCGGACACACCCACACACCCACACACACACACAAACGTTTAAACAATATTAAGGAAGTATGGTTTTTTTTACGCTACCCGACCCGAATGTCATTTTTTGCCCCCAAGTTCGTTTGAGGAGGCATTTTCTTTGGCTCTTAATCACTCTCTAGTCTATTAAATTATTTACACATCATTATAAAAATATTTTTTACACACCAGATGTCTGTCCTTTTTCGATTTTATTTTTTCGAATCCATCGATAAAAAACATCCCATCATTACACCCCTAGTAGAAGATGACATTTATTAATAACACACTTTGATAAGATGCTCGGTGAGATTCTCTCTAAGGTGCAGATAAAAAATAAATAAATAAATAAAGTGCATTCGTTGCGAGTAAAATATACTTAACTACATCTACAACGATACGAGCAGCTGAGGAGATTATTTTTTTATATGAAGAGGGAACGTAAACATCGTATTTATCCTTTTACATGCCGTCACTGGGGACCTTCTTTCACACATCGTGTCCAGCCACGGCAATACGACACTGAGATTAAAAATAAGAGTCGGGTGGATAAGTGTGTGAGCCGCTTGTGTGAAAGAAGGAAAAGTGACAGATTTAAAAATGATAGAGAGAGAGAAAGAGAGAGAGAGAGAGAGAGAGAGAAAGCTGTGGAGTCGTGAGTCACATCTCAACGTGTAAATGAACAGGCTCTCATGTGAGCTCAAAATACTGGTTCTGAAAATAAATCACACACACACATCGTTTAAAAGTACCTAAACATTTTTCCCTGTGAGCTATGGTTAGAGTAGAGCCACACACACACACACACACACACACACACACACACACACACACACACACACACGGAAAAGGTTTATGAATTTCACATCATGCCACATCGGTTATTAGAACCAAGATGGAGGGGAGAGTGTAATAATAATAATAATAATAATAATAATAATAATAATAATAATAATAATAAGTCAGACTGGACTAATTTAAAAAGCTTGGTCATGAATTATTTATAATAAAATACTCAACGCTGGTCACTTGCTGGATAATTGTAGGAAAAACGTCTGAAATAGAAAAATTAAATTCTCATTAAAGAATTAACAGAAGCCATTAACAGTCAGTCTGCATGTTGCGATTTGCATAACGCTACTGGGTGGGTAGTTTAGATTCATGATCCAAAAAAGTGAAAGGAAAAAAGGTTCGGTCGTGAGGAGGGTTCGGATGACCCGGTGGGACATGGGTGGGGTGGGGTGAGGTGGTGGTGTCAGGCAAATGGTCGTCGTTGATGAGCGAATTAAACGTGTTGTGGATAATGAAGATGGAGGGAGGCTCTGTGAGAAGACGAGAGAGGACAGATAACAAGAAGTGATAAATGGATGTAAGAGGGAGTGGTGGATGCAATGCAGCGGTGTTTCATGGTGTGTGTGTGTGTGTGTGTGTGTGTGTGTGTACTAAAGTGTGCAAACAATATCTTTATCTGTCTTTCCTTTGTTTCCTGTTTCTTCACTTCTTACACACACAGTAAATATCATCCACCGCAAAACTTACTGCATAACGGCGTATTTTTACATAAAAATAAAATTTTACATGAAATGAAAATGCAGAAGTGGATGATTTCTGAGAAATACAGTCCCCTCTGAAAGTATTGGAACAGCAAGGCCCATTCTGTTGTTTTCGCTATACGTTGAAGACATTTGGGTTCGAGATAAAAACGTGAATATGAGACGATAGATCAGAATTTCAGCTTTCATGTCCTCACATTTACATCTAGATATCTTAAACAACTTGGAACACAGCACCTTTTGTTTTAACCCACCTTCTTTTCTTCTTCAAGTGATCAAAAATATTGGAACATGTGACTGACAGGTGATTCTTGTTACCCAGGTGTGTCCTGTTAAATTGATTGTTTAAACAATTAATAATCTCTGAATGTCTACTCTTGGTTTGAGCTCTGGGTTTTGCGTTTGAAGACTGCACTTGTGGTTAAAAAGGATAAACCTACATGAAGATCAGAGAGCTGTCTATGGGAGAAAAGCGAGCCATTTTGAAGCCGAGAAAAGAGAGAAAATCTATCGGAGGCATTGCATAAACATCGTGCATAGCCAATAAAACGATTTAGAATGTCCTGAAAAAGAAAGAAACCACTGGTGTACTGAGCAACCAGACATGGAACTGGTCGGCCAAGGAAAACAACAACAACAACAATTGATGTTGACACAAACCTTGTTAGAGCTGTGAAGAAAAACCCAAAAGTGACATCACCAACAACCTCTACAGGGAAGGGGTGAAGGTATCACAATCCACTGTTCGAAGAAGATGCAACCAAATATTAAAGGAGACCCATTATGCAAAATTCACTTTTACATGGTGTTTGAACATAAATGTGTGTCGGCAGTGTGTGTACACAACCGCCCTATGCTGGTAAAAATTCACCCACTCCTTTAAAAAAAATTATATATATACAGGTGCATCTCAATAAATTAGAATGTCGTGGAAAAGTTCGTTTATTTCAGTAATTCAACTCAAATTGTGAAACTCGTGTATTAAATAAATTCAATGCCACAGACTGAAGTAGTTTAAGTCTTTGGTTCTTTTAATTGTGATGATTTTGGCTCACATTTAACAAAAACCCACCAATTCACTATCTCAACAAATTAGAATACTTCATAAGACCAATAAAAAAAAACATTTTTAGTGAATTGTTGGCCTTCTGGAAAGTATGTTCATTTAGTGTACATGTACTCAATATTTGGTAGGGGCTCCTTTTGCTTTAATTGCTGCCTCAATTCGGCGTGGCATGGAGGTGATCAGTTTGTGGCACTGCTGAGGTGGTATGGAAGCCCAGGTTTCTTTGATAGTGGCCTTCAGCTCATCTTCATTTTTTGGTCTCTTGTTTCTCATTTTCCTCTTGACAATACCCCATAGATTCTCTATGGGGTTCAGGTGTGGTGAGTTTGCTGGCCAGTCAAGCACACCAACACCATGGTCATTTAACCAACTTTTGGTGCTTTTGGCAGAGTGGGCAGGTGCCAAATCCTGCTGGAAAATGAAATCAGCATCTTCAAAATGCTGGTCAGCTGAAGGAAGCATGAAGTGCTCCAAAATTTCTTGGTAAACGGGTGCAGTGACTTTGGTTTTCAAAAAACACAATGGACCAACACCAGCAGATGACATTGCACCCCAAATCATCACAGACTGTGGAAACTGAACACTGGACTTCAAGCAACTTGGGCTATGAGCTTCTCCACCCTTCCTCCAGACTCTAGGACCTTGGTTTCCAAATGAAATACAAAACTTGCTCCCATCTGAAAAGAGGATATTGGACCACTGGGCAACAGTCCAGTTCTTCTTCTCCTTAGCCCAGGTAAGACGCCTCTGACGTTGTCTGTGGTTCAGGAGTGGCTTAACAAGAGGAATACGACAACTGTAGCCAAATTCCTTGGCACGTCTGTGTGTGGTGGCTCTTGATGCCTTGACCCCAGCCTCAGTCCATTCCTTGTGAAGTTCACTCAAATTCTTGAATCGATTTTGCTTGACAATCCTCATAAGGCTGCGGTTCTCTCGGTTGGTTGTGCATCTTTTTCTTCCACAATTTTTCCTTCCACTCAACTTTCTGTTAACATGCTTGGATACAGCACTCTGTGAACAGCCAGCTTCTTTGGCAATGAATGTTTGTGGCTTAACTAGTGATCCAAACTGAGAGACCATTTTGAAGGCTCAGGAAACCTTTGCAGGTGTTTTGAGTTGAGTAGCTGATTGGCATGTCACCATATTCTAATTTGTTGAGATAGTGAATTGTTGGGTTTTTGTTAAATGTGAGCCAAAATCATCACAATTAAAAGAACCAAAGACTTAAACTACTTCAGTCTGTGGCATTGAATTTATTTAATACACGAGTTTCACAATTTGAGTTGAATTACTGAAATAAACGAACTTTTCCATGACATTCTAATTTATTGAGATGCACCTGTATATATATATATATATATATATATATATATATATATATATATATATATATATATTGGAACAGGCCCCGCCCACGACTGGTGACAGACTCTGCCCTATTAGCATAGCTCCTCCCTCAAGTGAGCTGCACACAGTCCGCCATGTTCTCCGTGCTGGAGCAGCTACAGTGATTAGAAGAATGTCTCAGCTTTGTAAGTGTTCTGTTGTTGTCTGTAAGAATGAACATAAAGAGTCTTCATGTTCTCCCGGCATCAGAGCCATTGAAGACGCAGTGGAGTAGTTTTACTTTTTAAGGAAATGTGCCCCAAAACAACAGCTTGTTTGTTCGAGTCATTTTACATTCATCATGACTTATGTTGTCATTTTTATTTTTAATTCGAAAACGCTTACTGTCTGTATGATTCGTAAATATAGGGCTGAACACCGGTATTTACGGTGTCAGTCATACTGGTTCTCCTGAATCGCTGTTGCCGTAGTATCCGAAGCACGAGCTATAAAGGCACAGCCCTCTTCTGGAAAGGGGGCGGGGCGCAGCAGCTCATTTGCATTTAAAGAGACACACTCGAAAACAGTGTGTTTTCGCTTCCACCCAAAAAGGGACATTTACAGCATGGTATAATAAATGATCCGTGGGGTATTTTGAGCTGAAAATTCAGACACATTCTGGGGACACCCGAGACTTGTATTACATCTTTTATAAAGGGGCATAATAGGTCCCCTTTAAGTGTTATTTACTCTCTCTCCTAAAAATTGTGTGGTCCGCCACCAAAGGTGCCATGTCCTAAGTTGTTCGAGACGTCTAAATACCAGGAAATGAAAGTGGAAATTCTGATCCATCATATCATTCATCTTCTGATCTCAAACCCAAATGTCTTCAGTGTATAGCACAAACAAACTGGCCTTGTCGTTCCAATACTTTCAGATGGGACTGTAAAACACTCCGTGTCATGCTGTTACGAGAAAAGAATCGACGACAGCGTGGTGCGATGAAGCGGAGTCACTGTCACCACCCTGAAGTTGATTAATTTCCTGTAACAGCACGTCCCGGAGTGTTTTATTCCTCTTACATCACAGCACTTTAACAACTACTACAATTTTATTAATTAAAAAAAACAAAAAAAAAAACAATATATTGTAGTTTTTATCTGTTTATAGTTTTACTCACCTTACATTATAGCAGCTATAAACATTAATCGTTCCCTCACCAGACTCTCCTTTTTCTCTCTCGAAGCTTAAGAGCGTAAACTCCTCTGTCCTGAAGATGCCGGAGAACTTGGAGTTGCAGCTTTAAGTCGGAATGTTACAAAGCGCTGACACTGGAGACTCCTTCCATAAATTAAAGCCGAAACACCAGCGTGGCAGTAAAGTGTCTTCAAGACGCAGTGCATTAAATGATGGAACAGCTGAACAGGGCTGCGAATGTATTCAAGGTTTTGGTCCGCTAACCTCCAAACACACCAACAGACACACCCACACACACACCAGCTGATATAAATGTCCCTTTATTGTTCCTCTACTGCACTATAAATGCAGTGTGTGTGTTCAGGAACTGGTGGAGTGAACCCACCCACCCACACACCCACCTACACACACACACACACACACACCTTTAAAACAAGAGGGGCAAAGCAAAAGCATTCATTAATCTCCAAAAGTCATTCTGCTGTGTTTGAGCAGTGGCATCTGTGGGAGGCAAGGACACACACATACATTTTATGAGGAAGTGAAAGGAAAATAAGAATACAAGAGTGATTGAGAGTTAGAGATGAGAGAGAGAGAGAGAGGGTGGGGGGGTACAAAGAGAACAAAAAGTAGGCCACAAAGCACAGAATTTGAATTTGAGCTAGAGAGAATGATACAGCAAAAGAGAGAGGGAGACAAACAGACAGAAAGAGAAGAAGGCAGAAAGACACAGAGAGAGAGAGAGAGAGAGAGAGAGAGAGAGAGAGAGAGAGAGAGAGAGAGAGAGAGAGAGAGAGAGTGAAGGTCAAAGAGAGATGACGGCTCACAAAAGCAGAACAGAAAATGCATCCCCCTCACATGAGTGAACACGAACACACACAAACAGTCTGTGGGTACTCTGTGTGTGTGAGAGAGAGAGACAAAGAGGAAGAGTAGAGAGCGAATGAAACACAGCCAGCTCATCAGTTTATATGCAGCAGTAAATCAATCGGGCTCCTCAGGGTGTCCAGCTGCTAAATCCAGCACGGCTCCGCACTGAGCACGCTGCGTGCTCGCTCGCGCGCACACACACACACACACACACACACTTATCAACGTTTATCTGAGCACAGCAGGTCTCACTCTGTTTTTACAGAAACATGTTAACAAGGCTCTGGAACAGAAACCAGATCAGAAGCAAAGACACTAAAGCAAGAGGACCACCTGCTGGTTTCTTTCTCTCTCTCTCTCACACACACACACACACACACACACACACACACACACACACACACACACTTTAGCTTCTAAATAACAAGCCTGCATTGACTTGTGTGTATTAGTGTAGATAAATAACTCGACTGTTCATTTTCTACATTCACCTAATGCCTAATTTGCATGCAAAATTATGCAAATTACCCTCTCATCAGAACTAAAAACCCTAGACAGGCCACGCCCACAAGCGACACTAGCGATTTGTCACCTGTTTCCGTGAACACCGGCGAAAGCGTCGCTGCACATGAATGCAACGTCCCTGCGACTGATCTCCTTTATTCCACACTGTGAAACAGTTCAGTCCCGATGGGTGTGGTCTCTTATGTTATGACTCCGCCCCCACCTCTCGCTGGTTACAGTGGAGGAGCTGCTTATTATTTGCATGTCTCAGTCTCTATCCAGGCTTACCTCTGTACAACGTAAAATACGCTGTACCTGTCGTCAGCTTGTTGTAAGAAGGTTTATATTAACACGCTCATTCTAATACTGTAGGTTACCGTTTCCGTAGTAACAGCTCATTCACAGGGACTTGAACGGCGGACGTTCCACGTGACAGGATACTAACAGTAGACTAATTTTAAAACTAAGGAAAACGTATGATAGTTGCTGCGGTGATGTTTATTTAATTAATGGAAGGAGTCTCCAGTTTCAGAGTTTTATAACGGTCACGGTGCTTTGAAGTTTTCAGGTAAAAGAGAGAGAGAGAGAGAGAGAGACAGACAGGTGAGAGAGAGCGACTGTTTATCGCAGCTATAACATAAGCGAGAACAGGAACTAACTCGTGTCTCGGATGTTCCACAGCATTAATTCTTAACTATAAGCCGTTAAAACGTGAGACGTGTCATTCATGAATAAATTAAACGTTCTAATCGTTAGCATCTCACTGTGGTATAAGCGGAATAAAACACTCCAGACCACCACAGTCTATCGTGTGTTATTCATTATTTATTACAGGGTCATTTCATGTTCGCAACGAAGTGAAAACCTCTCTCACACGCGCACGCACACACACACACACACACGCGCGCGCACACACGCGCGCGCACACACGCGCGCGCGCACACACGCGCGCGCACACACACACAGGCATTAGCATGCGTGCCAGAAATCTGCAGGAGCTCCCCGGTGGAGTCGAGTCCAGAACCTGCAGCACCATCTGCTCCAACAGCAGCCAACGCAGCAGGCCATACACCACTGCCCCCTAATTCTCCAACAGGTCTACGTGTGTGTGTGTGTGTGTGTGTGTGTGTGTGTGTGTGTGTGTGTGTGTGTGTGTGTATATACACAAGAGGAAAAACACAAGATTTAGTGTTTATGACAAACAGAACAAGCGTGTTATGTGGGAAGATGAACATGTGAGACAGTTGAATGTGTTTGTATTGTATTCCGCATGTCTGCGTGTGAGATTTTTTTTATAAATCCGTTGGCGAGAACGATAATTCTCCTGAGCTACAGCGGCTCATCAGCAAACAGGCTGGAGCACAGATTCAGGGCTTTAATTAACGCAAAGGTAAACACGTTCGGCTCGGGCGGAAGAAGTCGTGTTGTGTTTTTAAATCGGCAAGTCTAATTCACACGTCTATCATGTGAAGAGTCATATGAGCAGATCGAAACAGTATCGGTTTGAATGCTGTCGCTGAAATCGCAGCTTTGTGTCGCACACATACGTAGAAAACGAACGATCGTCGGTCACATTGTCGCTTGTTAGTGTGAACGTATGAGCTGGTTTAAGATGGGGCTCATTTCAGGATGCAAGAGCGGTGAAAAGAAGCTCCGAGCGAGAGACGACCCGAGACGCCATGTGATGAAGACGAGATGAGAGAAAAGGAGCAAGAAAGTGAGACAGAGCTATTAAACACGGAGTGAGAGAGTTGATATGTGGGGCGATGACCCAAGGAGTCAAACAAGTGTGAGTCTCACACACACACACACAGTATTATAAACTACAGAGAAACGACACACACTTGATGATAGTTGTGTTGTGAGGTCATCCAGGTCATGGACTTTCAGAATGTGTGATTCTAAGCTGGTGTCACTGAGGTGTGTGTGTGTGTGTGTGTGTGTGTGTGTGTGTGTGTGTGTGTGTGTGTGTGTGCGCGCCTAGGAAAAAAACAGGAAGTCAAACGACCGACTGCAAATAAATACGAGCTGAATGTCAACGCTAGTCATTGCTGTTTTTTTCTAAGAAAGATGTCTGCAGAGATGAATACACTCCTGCTGCGGGGGAAGGAGAGAGAGAGAGAGAGAGAGAGAGAGAGAGAGATCACAGAATCCATAATGAGCTCCCAAGTGACCTCGGGGTGTGTGTGTGTGTGTGTGTGTGTGTGTGTATAAACGCAAGAGTGTGTGTATGTGTGTCAGAAGAGTCTGGCTCTAGCTATGTGACACTGTAAATCCTGAAAAGGCAAACAGCGCACTTCGGCAGTTGGCACTCTGTGTGTGCGCGTGTGTGTGTGTGTGTGTGTGTGTGTGTGTGTGTGTGTGTCCGGAGAGAGAGAAGTAGGTAGAAGCAAAAAAACATGACCCTGTCTCAGGAAACTCTAACTCCTATATATATAAAAATAAATAAATGTTTTTTTTTTTAAAAAGTTCCGTCAAAGTTCAGTGGTGTGTGTGTGTGTCTGTGAGTGTGAGAGCACTGTTCAGAGAATACATTTCTTATTTTTTTACTCATGATGTCACGATATTGAATTTTTAAAAAAGGAAAACGTACTTCTCACTAAACGTTTTTGCTATTCTGTCAGATTTTTTATTTTAACGTAACTAAAGCTAGAGAGAGAGAGAGAGAGAGAGAGAGAGAGAGAGAGACACACACTGAATGTGTCAGGTCGGCCCCGGGAATCGTCGTCATGGCTACATCCTTTCAGCAGCACCCAGAATCCCAGCGGTGCAGAAAAAGAAGATGGGAGGAAATAAGAGATGCAGACAGCAAGAAAACAAAATAGAGATAGAACGGAAGGGCAAATGGAAAAAAAAAATGGAAGGAGAGGGGGAGAGAGAGAGGGGGAGAGAGAGGGGGGGAGAGAGGGGGGGAGAGAGAGACGTGGCTGCCCCGTGACGAGAGACTGTGCTCCCACTGCAGCCTGGGAGTGATGGAGACAGAGCTGCATTTCCTCACACAATGCCCCAAATACCAGATCATCAGAAATCACTACTACCCTAAAATAAATAATATATTCCCCGAATTCAGTACATGCTCCCCAATTCAAAAACTCCTATTTATTCTTGATGACAGAGCCATTAGTGCAAACATCACTGCAAGATTTGTAGCATCTTGTCATAACCTGAGGGACAACCAGAGATAAGGAAGAGCTCTAAATCAATGACTCGCTCCACCACCACCACCCACACCCACTCTAACCCCGCCTACCATCACAAACACCCACCCACCCTAACCCCGCCTACCATCACAAACACCCACCCACCCTAACCCCCGCCTACCATCACAAACACCCACCCACCCTAACCCCGCCTACCATCACAAACACCCACCCACCCTAACCCCGCCTACCATCACAAACACCCACCCACCCTAACCCCGCCTACCACCATAAACACCCACCCACCCTAGCCCCACCTACCACCATAAACACCCACCCACCCTAACCCCACCTACCACCATAAGACCCACCCATCCTAGCCCCACCTACCACCATAAACACTCACCCACCCTAACCCCACCTACCATCAACACTTTGTCCCGGTGTTCCTGTGTTACCATTAATGTATATGATGTTGCATCTAGTTATTAATTTTTTCTTACATATTTATCTTCTGCATCTGTAACATCTGTTTATTCATTTATGTTTTGCTCCTATTTTTGTTTTTTAATTAATTGAATTTTTTTCAACAGTGTTTACTATGTTTTGTTCAATTCCTACTTCTCTTGGTCTACTGTTGTATATTGCTTTGGCAATACAAAAAAATATTTTGTCATGCCAATAAAGCACACATTGAATTGAGAGAGAGAGAGAGAGAGAGAGAGAGAGAGAGAGAGAGAGAGAGAGAGAGAGAGAGAGAGAGAGAGAGAGAGAGAGGCTGTCACTCCATGGAGATATCACAAAAGGTTAGAATGGAGAGATCTTCTGCCCTTTGACAAAATAAAAGCCAATCCACCATCATTTTCAAACTGACACACACACATTTAGTTTAATGCATGTGGGTTGCTGTCATCTCTTGCATTTTATTTACTGAAGGGAGGAAAAAAAAACATATCCAACACCAACTGGTTCTTAGTGGCAAAAAAAGTCCTCGGTTACTCAATCAACCAATTAACAGAATTTAATAGCTAATTAGGTTCAATTAGCCTACACACAGGTTGTCAGACTGGTATTAGATTTTGTTTGAAACAATTAAGCGTGACAAATATGCAAAAAAAAGAAGAAGAAAAGGAAGAGGGTGAATTCTTTTTCATGGTACTGTATCATAATATGTTTATAATATATAATTAGGGTTGGACAATATGTCATTTAAAAAAAATAATAAGCAGCTGATTTGATGGTAAAATTTTGTACTGAATCTTTAAAAAGATGAAATAGAATTAATTTTTTTTCCTTTAAAGTTATAAATTTAAAATAAAGTTTTAATTTCCTGATACTTCAATGTAGGGCTGGGCGGTATGACGGTATATACCGTTACCGCGGAATAAAATGTCCAACGTTACAGATTTTTCTATTCCGTGTATACCGCGAAATGTAAATAAGTGGGCGTGGTTAACGTTGTGCGTAGCGATCCTGCACATGAGAATGATCGAGAAGCTGTACATAAAAGTAGTTGTGAGAGGAAAAACATGAAGAAAGATAAGCACGCTGGTGAAGAAGTCCCACAAACCAATCCTGAGCAGGAGGAGGAACTTGTTATGAAAAGAGGTGAGACATCGGTGGTATGGACGTGGTTCGGGTCTGACAAAGAGCAGAAAAATGTTATTTGCAAACTGTGTCGTGCGAATGTTCCCACTAGCAGCGGCAGCACAAGTAACCAGTTTTATCATCTTAAAATGAAGCGTGTCAAAGCATACAATGAAAGTCAACAGATTCGCTCAGCATCAAGTGGTCCGTCAACCTCCGGTTCTAAAAGCAAAAAACAATCACCTATTCAAACTAGTTTGGCCGAATCATTTACTAGATGCACTCCATATGACAAAACCTCACGCCGATAGAAAGAAATAACACAAGCCATTACAATGTATATCTGTAAAGACATGGCACCAGTTTACACCGTGGAAAAGAAGGGGTTTCACGATTTGATCAAAACGATTGATCCGAGATATGTAATACCGAGCCGCAAGCACTTTAGCGAAGCAGAGTTGCCGCGATTGTACGGAGAATGCAGACAGAAAATTGAAGAGGAGCTTCGCAATGTTTTATACTTCGCAACAACGACCGATTTGTGGACAAGCCGAACTACACAGCCATATATGAGCTTAACAATCCACTTCATCAAAGACTGGACATTGTGCAGTCGATGTCTGCAGACTTCCTACTTTCCCGAGGATCACACGGGAGAAATGATAGCGCAAAGCTTAAAGGAAGCGCTTCAGTCATGGGGATTATGAGAGGATCATCAAGTCTGTGTCACCACTGATAATACAACAAACAACATCAAAGCACTGCAACTAAATGACTGGACGAGGTTACAGTGTTTTGGTCATCGTCTTCATTTAGCCATTGGTAAGTGTCGAATAGAAATTAATAATAATAATAATAATAATAGTTTTATAATTCATCACTGTCTTTATTTTTATCTCTACATCCTGTTGTTAAGAAGTACTTATGTTGTTAATCTTGTTCATAAATCTTAATTATAGTTTTTTTTGTTTGTTTGTTTTTTTAGATGTATGCTACTTGTCTTGTAAAGTGTGATTGTCAACTACTGCTATAACATGTTTACACATCCCTCTTCCCTTTCAATCTATCTAAACAGAGAGAGGCGTGAAAGTGCCCCAAGTTGACCGTACAGTTGGGGTGTGCAAGAGAATTGTGAGTGCCTTCTCAAACACTTGGAAAAGACAGCGTGAACTTGCCATCGCTCAGGTGCAGCTAGGCTTGCCTTCTCACAAGCTCATCACTGAGACTCCAACAAGATGGGGCTCTAGGCAACAAATGATCGAAAGGGTCATTGAGCAGGAGAAAGCTCAAACACAAGTCCTGCAAGGTGACAAAAAGACCAGACATTTGGTTCTAACATGGCAGGACATGGATGTTCTTGAATCTGTAAAAGCACTGAGCCCTCTCGTGGGGTTTACGGATGTCCTGTCAGGGGAACAGTATGTAGCGTCTCATACTTGAAACCTGTGCTTCATCTTTTTAATGAAGAGGTTCTTAAGACACAGGATGATGACATGCAGCTCACCAAGGACATTAAGGTGAGCATTCTTGACTATTTGAATGAAAAATATGCAGATGAATCCACCCAAGAGTTGCTTGACATGGCTTCCCTTCTCGACCCCCGCTTTAAAACCACATACATAAATGCAGAACGAGTGGACTACAGCCGTGGCCAAAGGTTTTGAGAATGACACAAATATTAATTTTCACAAAGTCTACTGCTTCAGTGTTTTTAGATCTTTCTATCAGATGTTACTAACTGTTACTGAAGTATAATCACAAGCATTTCATAAGTGTCAATGGCTTTTATTGACAATTACATGAAGTTTATGCAAAGAGTCAATATTTGCAGTGTTGACCCTTCTTTTTCCAAGACCTCTGCAATTCGCCCTGGCATGCTGTCAATCAACTTCTGGGCCACATCCAGACTGATGGCAGCCCATTCTTGCATAATCAATGCTTGGAGTTTGTGGGTTTTTGTTTGTCCACCCACCTCTTGAGGATTGACCACAAATTCTCAATGGGATTAAGGTCTGGGGAGTTTCCTGGCCATGGACCCAAAATGTTGATGTTTTGTTCCCCGAGCCACTTCGTTATCACTTTTGCCTTGTGGCAAGGTGCCCCATCATGCTGGAAAAGGCATTGTTCGTCACCAAACTGTTCTTGGATGGTTGGGAGAAGTTGCTCTCTGAGGATGTTTTTGTACCATTCTTTATTCATGGCTGTGTTCTTAGGCAAAATTGTGAGTGAGGCCACTCCCTTGGCTGAGAAGCAACCCCACACATGAGTGGTCTCAGGATGCTTTACTGTTGGCATGACACAGGACTGATAGTAGCGCTCACCTTTTCTTCTCCGGACAAGCTTTTTTCCAGATGCCCCAAACAATTGGAAAGGGGATTCACCAAAGAAAATGACATTACCCCAGTCCTCAGCAGTCCAATCTCTGTACTTTTTGCAGAATAGCAGTCTGTCCCTGATGTTTTTCCTGGAGAGAAGTGGCTTCTTTGCTGCCCTTCTTGACACCAGGCCATCCTCCAAAAGTCTTCGCCTTACTGTGCGTGCAGACGCACTCACACCTGCCTGCTGCCATTCCTGAGCAAGCTCTGCACTGGTGGTGCCCCAATCCCACAGCTGAATCAACTTTAGGAGACGGTCCTGGCGCTTGCTGGACTTTCTAGGGCGCCCTGAAGCCTTCTTCACAACAGTTGAACCTCTCTCCTTGAAGGTCTTGATGATCCAATAAATGGTTGATTTAGGTGCAATCTTACTAGCAGCAATATCCTCGCCTGTGAATCCCTTTTTGTGCAAAGCAATGATGGCTGCACGTGTTTCCTTGCAGGTAACCATAGTTAACAGAGGAAGAACAATAATTTCAAGCATCACCCTCCTTTTAAAGCTTCCAGTCTGTTATTCTAACTCAATCAGCATGACAGAGTGATCTCCAGCCTTGTCCTCGTTAACACTCTCACCTGTGTTAACGAGAGAATCACTGACATGATGTCAGCTGGTCCTTTTGTGGAAGGGCTGAAATGCAGTGGACATGTTTTTTTGGGATTAAGTTCATTTTTATGGCAAAGAGGGACTTTGAAATTAATTGCAATTCATCTGATCACTCTTCATAACATTCTGGAGTATATGCAAATTGCCATCATAAAAACTGAGGCAGCAGACTTTGTAAAAATTAATATTTGTGTCATTCTCAAAACTTTTGGCCACGGCTGTACATGAAGACCAGAGCTGCAGCAGAGATGGAGAGTCTTGCAGCTGAACAAAAAAGGCATGTCGAGGGAGTCTCATTGCCACCAGCTGAAGCGGCTGGAGAAGATTCAGAACTTCCTGCTAAAAAACAGAAGAAGGGTTTAGGAAGCGTCTTCAAAATTGCTTCATGTCAACAGCAAGCTGTCCCTCGATCAGAAAGAGAGTCCATTGAAATGGAACTTAACAGCTTTTTACAGGCAGTTGAAGTGGATGGTGAGACCAACCCCCTGGAATGGTGGAGGCAGCACGAGGCTAATTTTCCACGAGTGGCCAGCCTGGCAAAAAAATATCTGTGCATCCCTGCCACAAGTGCCCCGTCAGAGCGTGCTTTTAGCACAAGTGTGAATATTGTCACATGCCGCAGATCAGCACTAAAACCTGAGAGAGTTGACCGGCTTGTTTTCCTTGCACACAATTTGTAATTGTTTTGTTTGAGAGATGTTTATATTTATTGCGTTTAATTTTTTTATTATATTTATTTCAAATTTTGATTCCTGAGTTTCAACATTTGAGTTTAAATTTCTTATGCTCAGCAAGAAGTGTTTACATTCAGTATTTTCTTGAACAAGTGTTTATATTTTCCATTTTAGTGTTTATATTTTCCTCAAATGTTTACATTTTTATATTTTCTGCAAGAATTGTTTTCTGTTACTGAAGTGTTATTTATTTAATTGCTTTGAGAAGATATTAATAATAAGTCTGTTCTCATCAAACTGTAAATTGTTGCCTATTGTGAATTTTTTTTAAGGTTGATCTAAAGGTTTAGTGTCTTTTGTTTACTACATTTATTAAGTTCTGAATAAAAGAGAAATTAATCAAATAAGATGAAGTATTTTTCATTTCTAAAGTGTTTAAGTGGTTATTTAATATATTAAGCCCCTTTTGTCAATTTACCAGAATGACTGTTTTTACGAGATATATATCGTTACTGTGAAATAAAATTACTCATTCCGTGAAATAGATTTTTGGTCATACCGCCCACCCCTACTTCAATGAATTCATCTTGCCTTCCACACGCTGCAGGTTTCTAGTGCCAGAGGATGCAAAGCAGCCCCAGAGCATCACTGAGCCACCACCATGCTTGACTGTGGGCAGAGTGTTCTTCCTCCTCACTCACAGCAGTAAACTGTAATCTAGGCTTGCACGATATAACAGTAATATCATTCCTACACAATATTACACTGTGACATAATATAATATATACGTATAATATTATATCTGTATACATCACACGACACCACAAAACATCAGAATACGCTAGTACGAGTTATCACTCAAAAATACCAATAAAATGGGACATGAGCCGATTGAGGTGTGAACGTGGAACGTGTTTCGAACTCTCGGATATAAACAGACACGACCTGAAAAACACGGCGACTTCCCGCGAATTCTCTCGCCTCGCTCTGCGTCACGGGTAGAATGTTTCGAGTTCATTATCATGAAATAATATCATTTAAGGTGCGTCCCAAATCGCACACTTACGCACTAATCCACACCATTTTGTAGTATAAATAGTGTGAGTAGTGTGTTCACACTGAAAATTCCAACAAGGAGAAGAGTGGTGCACTTCAAGTACCTGGATGATGCACTTATTTGCCCCGAAAAAACAAATGGTCTGATGGTGACTGAGGTCATGTTGGGTACAAAAGGTAACACTGACAAACAGTAAAATGAAGAAATTCATTTTCATTGACTCTGGGTATTCGGCTAAAGCTAGCGGCGTAGCATTATATCATTTCACGTCATGTGCCATTGAAAGGGAAACGGCTTACACTTCCGGTTAGGGGGAGAAGAAAAAAAAAGTTCCACTGCGATGATGCTACCCTTCTAAAATTCATACACTACACGGTAGAGTACATAGTGCATACTGTAAGTGCACAGTCTATAGTACGTCATTTGGTACACAGCTTAAAGGGGGTGGGGTGTCAGATCTAACACTTTACCCATAATACTTGTACTGATATTTAAAAACTGATCAAACACGTTCACCACATTTTTGTTTTATTATTGTGATTGTCATCATTGCTATGTATGTAAAAACTTTTACGTTTTTAAAGTAACATGCCTTTCAGCTCCTGCGTGAATATCATCACCTGCCAGTTGATCAAATTTACACAAATGTCAGAACACAAGTAGCAGTAAAAGCACTAAGTGGGTTTAAAAGTGTATTTACAAGCCTGTGGAGGAACCTGTGATGGATCGACAGCCCGATGTCGGACAGAAGGCTGCACTCGGACACCCTGAGCTCAGCGTTAACCAGCCCTGTGTTTATAGATGCTTTCCATCAAGCTGTCCTTTTAGGGCACGCAGTCCTGGTCCTGGCACGAGCGACACGGAATGAAAGGATGTCGTGAGGAAATGAAAAGAGTGAAGAGGACAACTGCAGGAAAAGATAGGTGGTGAATTGGGAATTTTGTAATGGAGATGTTAGAGAAAACTCAGAGATAGATAGATAGGGAGAGAGAGAGGGAGGGAGAGAGAGAGAGAGAGAGAGAGAGGGAGAGAGAGAGAGAGATAGAGAGAGAGATGCTTACACAATCACAATGGCTGACACCAGCAGCATGAATATTTCACACATAGCAGCACTGAAAGGGAACTCCGAGCAGCAGCTCTTTGGTCTGCAGTATGCACTAAACCGCCTCGACTAAACTAATATAGCCGATGTGCATGATTAACTCGAGCTGAACAATTATTTCTTGACAGGAACACAGGAGAAACAGAGATGAGCAAAGACAGAGCTGGAACAAAAGAATGAGACACCGAGCGCCAAAGTCACTGGATTCTCAAGGACACTGCGGCGAGTGTGTGGTACGGAGAGATGAGCAGGCATGAATATGAGGATCGAAGGGGGAATACACTCATGTGGACATGCTGTAGTGTGTGTGTGTGTGTGAGTAAGTGTGTGTGTATGTATGCAGAGAACTTGGTCTTCTCAATCCTCAGTGCAGAATAAAACTCTGGAGCAGACACGAGCTGGTAGACTGTCCTAATTCGTTGTAATTCAAGCCACCAGAGACTGATCTCTCTCTCACACACACACACTCCATATTTGGAGAGGAAGTCACACCCGTATTGGGGTCTCGCTACATTACTATTAACTACATTACACAAAATCACGTAAAAACTTTCTATACGAGTCTCTAAAGCCTCACTGTATGACCACGCCGCCATATTTACGACCTAACGATTCCGGAATTACGGATATCAATATCAATATCCCTTCTGTGCAAACTTCGTAGCCTGTAAATCAGCTGGCTGGCTACATTGGCGGTGTATGATCATGGACGGTAGCTAGGTGGCTATAACTACGCACGTTATGTATTAAGTCTGTGACGGATGCGTAGAGGTTTTATGTTGCTTTACCAGTGTTACGTACAAATCTGCTGACCGTGTATACTTGTACCACACTGCAGCCGAATGCTCGAATCTGAATTGGTCAAAATGTGACTCGGGAGAGTAGTTCTGGCTGTAACAACAATAACGAATGACAGGTTCATATTAATGAGCTCGTTCTAAGAAGAAAAACAGGAGTGTGCATTAAAAAATAAACCTTTAAAAATAATTTGTGATGCTTTTATTTAACGCACTGAAAAGGGGGGGGGGGGGGGGTCGATATACCAATAGCACACTAATTTTTGTTTTTCCATTGACATTTATTCTGGAAACATTTGACAGTAAAACGAACTTGAATTTAAACGTGAACGGTAGCTATGATATCTCAGAAAGGTGTATCGTGACGTGCATGCTGTCACATCACATGTTATCGATATTATATCGTCATATCGCCCGGCTTTAAGGCTCTCAGAAAAGTGGAAAAACAGTCCTTGTGAGTCCGGTGCTTGAGCATGAGGCTGAAACACTGTGTTTGTGTGTTACACAAAAGTCGGTCACAAGAATTCAGTCTCTGAGGAGGTGGAGGTGTGGATGAAGGTGGTGTTTGGGTTTGTTGCGCCACAGGGCTCCGACACGTGCGATCCAACAGCGTGGAGGAACGCCGTGAGCAGTCTCGGCGTTAAATGAGTGTTATGATTCCTACATGCCACTGGACGGAAAATAAAACCAGCATCCGTTACTAATCCTAATCCTGAACTGAACCCTCGGAGCTCGATGCCTGGACCGTATCTCTGTAAAGCCTGCACTGAAATCTGAGACGGAGGTTTAAATCAAATAACTGCAGATGATGAGATCTACAGTGTGTACGTACAGTGTGTGTGTGTGTGTGCGTGTGTGTATTAAAGTCAGACTCGTACTGAAATTATCCCCGATCCTGACATGGATGGCGTTAACACGACGGCTTTGCAAAGCTTTTCCGAGCCCGCTCGTGACCCGAGAGCCGGCGCTGCCTGCGTGTAAAGCGGGATCCGTGCCGTCTCCTCCGCCCCCGCAGCGATTGGCAGGAAAACAGCCAAGCGGCAGCGTTTAATGGATTCTGCAGAATTCGAGCGGATGTAATAGTTTCACTCAGCCCTTCGTGATCCATCTTATAATTTCACTCATACCCGTGCTTCAATATTACACTTTCATACATCCTGATAACAGTCATTATCATCACTAGACTCCATTTTAAACCAGAAAATATCCTCTGCAGCTCCAGTTCATCCTTCTGTGCGTTTCAAACTTTAATGCGCTCACCAGATTTATTATTTTTTTTAGGAGAAGGACACGTCCTTTGAATATTTCTTAATGAGAGAAATAAATATTACCACCGTAATTTAACGGTTCATGAAAATCACATCGTTGATATTTGTGACCAAAAAAGAGAGAGAGAGAGAGAGAGAGAGAGAGAGACCTACACTTTGTCTGTGTCTTCCTCTTTGTTCCACTTCCTTACAGAGGGACACGACCTGAAACAGACAAACGTTAACACATTAACATTTAGAACGCACGCAGCATTAACACACAATGAGCCTCGTTCATCATGCTGGACACGAACACATTTATCCGCATCTTCAGTTCGTTTCCTACTCGTGGTACTGAGTGGGTGTAAATTTGCGCATACTAACGCATACTTATAAATAATAAACAAATTATAAACAAATAATAACTTCAAATCATCTTAATTAGCACTGTGATTTTACATTCTGATTAAGTTGTCAAGAGAGTCCAATAGGTTTGATTCAAAATAACTTTCATTTCTACTGCTGAGAAAGACTTCTGTTGCTGTTTACTCGTCGATTCAGCTCTGTGAGCTTTGCCTTTTAGGGGGTTTTGTGGGCGTCACCAAATGCAAATCAGCTTTGCCGTGCACGCGCCCGGTAATTTACAGCATTCATCAGCGTAAACCTAAGACAACTAAGAAAAACAAAGGTTTCATTTCAGAAACCTTTGTACATTGTGGACATTTTTTGTTCGGTTTTACACAAACAACCTTTTTTTTGTTTTGTTTTTTTAAAAGCATTGCCATGGTCATTATTAAGGAATGATCCAGAAGAGCTGTAAATCAAAACTTTTTGCAGTTTGATAATCACAGGGTTAAAATTTAACTCAAAAGCGTCCAGACGTTAAAACAAAAAAAACTTTCATTTTTTTATTTTTAAAATCAACAGAGCTTTTTTCATCAGCCACAGCTGTAAAATGCATTAAATAGCATGCGCATATGTTTGGAATGGTGCAGTCCAAATCAAGCAGGGGGACACGGATCGAGTAACGGTACAGAGCCCGGTTCAGGAGGATTGAAGAACGCGGCCCGGTTTGGGAAATGACTCGGATCAAGGACGTCGCCAAAGTCCAGAGTGTAAACAGGAGATTAAGGGAGATGTGGAATGTGGATTAAACACACTGCTGGTTGGCAACTGAGAGCCAGTGGTGTGGATGCTGTAGCTGGTGGGGGTGTGTGTGTGTGTGTGTGTGTGTGTGAGAGAGAGCTGCGTACTCGTTTAACGTGTGATTTCAGTCTAAAAAGCACACATGCATTGCTCCACTGCTGCCTGGCAAACAGCCACGTATTCCCACTTCACCACACACACTAACACACGGCCCTGAACCCACAAGCTATTTTTATTACGTTTACAACGTGTAGCAGACGCCCTTATCCAGAACGACTTATAGAAGAGCTTTGGAGTCTCGATCAGAAACACATCCTCATGCTAGTTCACTCGGTCAGGGACTCAGAGCTCCATCCAGAGCATTTACTGAAAACCAGCCGTTTTATTTCATTGGCATTAATAAAAAAATTTTAATTAAGAAAGAAAGTGAGCCAACACAAAACCATAATTTAAGACAAATAAAATTAATCATTCAATTACGACAAAGGAAATGTAATGTATAAACGGAGGACGGGTCGGTCTGTCATAAATAAGCACCTCAGCTGATGGAAGATTTAGTGCTTGCTATTATTATTATTATTATTATTATTATTAGATTTTTATTGGTGTAGAAATGAGTCAAAATAACTTCCACTTCTGTTTTTTCAGACCCTGATCGTTCATTTCGTGCTCCCAGCGGTCTGCGCACTTTACCTTTTATGGAGTTTTGTGGGCGTCACTACATGCATTAGCTGTGTCAGGAACACGCTTTGCACTTTATGCGTGATCAACATACGCACGCAAATATGAAGAAAATCAGTGCTTCTGAAACGTTTAAATCGGACAGAAATTTTTAGTTCGTTTTGGCTTTACAACAAGACTGATGATCTTGTTACTGGTTAGTTAAGGTTGGGTTTAGTCACAGCGTTAATTAGCTTCAGTAGTGGTGTAAGAAAGTGAAATATCCGACACAAGCCCTGTTTTGATTAGAAGAAACACTGAAAACAATTCATGAAAATGAAAAATATCAACCTGTGAGTCTGTGCGTTACAATCATTCCACCTTAGTGTTGTTTTTTTTTACTCTGGAAGTTAAACGTTCGACTGAAACTAATAAAACACGGAAAAGCCCATAGCTGTGACAGCGTAAATTAGAATTAATATAACATCAGAATCAGATCAATATACTTTTTTATACTAAGCTACTTAAAAGGAGAACACCGAGGTTTCAGAATTGCTACACAATGACTTCTTTGTAAAGATGTACGTAAAGAAACGTTTCGAGTCCTGACAGCAGGATTAAGACGGCAGTCGTGAGCAAGAAAAGTCATCCGTCTCATCATCCCAACTCGAGCAGACACCCGGTTGAGGTTTAAAAACGCACCGTCTGTGCTTCGTTCGTTTGACGTTTCGGCTCGACGGATCAGCCACGGCTCGACTCATTACCGCGGATCTCTCACACGCTTCTGACCGGGTTTCACCGATAATTAATTTCTCATCTATTTATCCTCCGAAGTGATGGAATTGAGCAGGACGGCAGGACACCAAGGCTTCAGCGCTGGTGTTTAGACGAGCTCCTGACTGATGATGAATAAATAAATAAGGCTGTGAAAATGGATTTCTGTGACGGTGCTGCGTCTCTAATCCCCGCGATACGGAAATGGATTTGCGACGCCGCACCTGCGTTCTCGAGCCGCAAGCCTAGGTTTATCCTTCAGGAAGGAAAAGGGGTGGGAAAAAGAAAGAGGGAAGAGTAAAAGGAGCAACTCAAATGAGCAGAATCAATCACAGCATTAAAACACAACTTATACCAGCGCTGTGATCAATAATATTCTACTTCAGAACTATAGCATGTACGGAAGATATTTTATGGGATAAAATCCATCATGCGGATCAATAATAAAGTTTAAAAGTTTAGAGAAAGTAGAGATACAGTGCCCTCGGTAAATATGAGCAAAGAAGGCTGTGAAAATTTTTCTTTATTGTTTAACCTTTTGATCTTTTGTTCAAAAAAATTAACAAAAATACTCTGCTCTCATGGATATCAAACAATTGCAAACAAAAGATATATCCAAAAAATATCTTTATTAAATATAGGTGTGCAACAATTATTGGCACCCTTTTAGTCAATACTTTGCGCTACCTCCCTTTGCCAAGATAACAGCTCTGAGTCTTCTCCTATAATGCCTGATGAGGTTGGAGAATACATGGCAAGGGATCTGAGACCATTCCTCCATACACAATCTCTCCAGATCCTTCAAATTTCCAGGTCCACGCTGGTGGACTCTCCTCTTCAGTTCACCCCACAGGTTTTCTATGGGTTTCAAGTCAGGGGACTGGGATGGCCATGGCAGGACCTTGATTTTGTGGTCAGTAAACCATTTTTTGTGTTGATTTTGATGTGTGTTTTGGATCATTGTCCTGCTGGAAGATCCAACCACTGCCCATTTTAAGCTTTCTGGCAGAGGCAGTCAGGTTTTCATTTAATATCTGTTGATATTTGATAAGAGTCCATGATGCCATGTATCCTAAAAAAATGTTCAGGTCCTCTGGCAGAAAAACAGCCCCAAAACATTAAAGAGCCACCACCATATTTAACCATGGACATGAGGTACTTTTCCATATGGCTACCTCTCTGTGTGCACCAAAACCACCTCTGGTGTTTATTGCCAAAAAGCTCCCATTTGAAGTTCCAGTAGTGTCTGGCAAACTGAAGATGCTCGAGTTTGTTTTTGGATGAGAGTAGAGGCTTTTTTCTTGAAACCCTTCCAAACAACTTGTGGTGATGTAGGTGACTTCAGATTGTAGTTTTGGAGACTTTCTGACCCCAAGGCGCAACTAACTCCTGCAATTCTCCAGCTGTGTCCTTGGAGATTTTTTGGCCACTCGAACCATCCTCTTCACAGTGCGTTGAGACAATATAGACACACGTCCAACTCCAGGTCGATTCATAACATTTCCAGTTGACTGGAACTTCTTAATTATTGCCCTGATGGTGGAAATGAGCATTTCCAATGCTTGTGCTATTTTCTTATAGCCACTTCCCATTTTGTGACGCTCAACAACCTTTTGCTGCACATCACAGCTATATTCCTTGGTCTTACCCATTGTTATGAATGACTAAGGGAATTTGGCCTGTGTGTTACCTCATATTTATACCACTGTGAAACAGGAAGTCATGGTTGAACAGTTTCCTGTTCCTAGTCACCCAGGTGTACTAAAAAAAAAAAAAAGAATTTTAAATCAATGGGAATATACTTCGAATAAATTTCTCTCATGAATTCATAAGGGTGCCAATAATTGTTGCACACCTATATTTAAAGATTTTTTTTGATAAACGTGTTGCGTTTGTAATTGTTTGATATCCATGAGAGTATTTTTGTGAATTTTTTGAACAAAAGATCAAAAGGTTAAACAATAAAGACAATTTTTCACAGCCTTCTTTACTCATATTTACCAAAGGGGGCCGATATTAGTGGAGGGAACTGTGTATAACAAAATGATGCTTTTTCCTCATTTCTTTTAATTTATTCATGGTTTATGAACAGGGTGATTTTGCTCTCTTGGGCTCAGGATTCAAATGCGTAATTTCTCAAGGCCTTAAATGGCCTCGTCACTTGGGAGACGTTTAAAATTATGACACTTACAAAGAAGATGAAAGAAAGCAGAGAGACACAACAATAGACATATGTACATAGACACAAAAAGAAAAAAATAATAAAAATAATAATATAGGGCTGGGTGATATGAAAAAAATATAACAGTATATTATAACAGCTAACAAACACAAAATAAATAAAAATAAACAAACAAAAAAAAAAACTAAACTGACTGATACTTTAATGCCTACAAAGACAAAGAAGATTAAGTTTTGCTTTTTTTTTTAATTCTGTCAAATCTGCGGCATCCATTCAGTACCATTTAATTTGTAATTATTAAAAACATTTAAAAAACATATCACCATACCAACGATATCGCAGAAAAGTGTATCACGTAATCATTTATAACGATATTGATATTATATGGATAGATGGAAAGACCGAGAGATTGGGATTTAAACAGAGCTGTAAATAGGCACGTTCAGATCATATAAAGTGAAATTCGATTATCACTCCACTCGATTGACACACCAGTTCTGATCTCTCGCTGACCTGACTGCGCCTGGACGAGTCCGAGTGTCCTGCACGTCCTCACGCCCTGGCTTTATATCCACCATTAAAATGGACACACAGTAGAAAGACGTGTGTTATTACTGAAACGTGTAACACAACAGTCGTTGAGCAGAGGGATGTAAACACCCACTCGAACCTGACTGAGAGGAAAGCTGTGATTATATTCGGTCCAGCGGAGATCAGGTGTGTAGTGAGTGTGGAGCCGCTCCGGCTACACGCTACGGCTTCATCCATCTTTCTCTTCATCCATTCATCCATCCATCCATCACCTCGAGCTAATCTGCTGCCTGAAGCTTCTGTCCAGCTTTCAGCACACACAAAAAGGTCAGAGAAGTCATTAACACTGAACACCTTCACTTTGCACTAAACACTGGTTTACACCTGATACAGTCTGAGCTGTTCACCACTGTTACTATCATCAACCACCAACACATTCACATCACATGACCACTGATCACACCTTATCATTACAGCACTGTATTTCATAATTACCAACAAGAAAGAAAGAAAAACAAATACTGAGGAAGAGGAAACAGACATAAAAAAAAAGGAAGTAAGAGAGAAAGTCAGAAAGACAAAAAAAAAGAAAGCCAGATGTCTTTACAGGTGCATTTGTGAGGGTTTGAGCACCGCAGGAGAGAATACAGATATTCTAATTAACGGCATGATCAGCAGATCGCACAACGCTTGGCTTTATTATTTCTACACACACAGTGCTGGAACTGAAACCTAAAGTGTACTCTGGACTCACATCATCCGTGTATCCCTTTAAAACCCTGAGTGTGATTATATAGACTTCAGCGATGACAGCAGTGACAGCACGTCAAGCCGACACGCTGCCTGACTGAGTGAAGAAAATCCCCAATTAACATCAGAAGCTTCACCTCCAGACATGTTCGACAGCACGCAGCGAAAAAAACAAAGAAAGAGGAAGTGTGCAAAGATTGAAGGATGATCGAAAGAAAACGTGCAACAACGCAGCAAAATGAGAGTGATATCTGAAAGATATTTATTGAGAAAGCGTAAACTCCTCTGACCTGAAGACAAAGCACCGACACTGGAGACTCCTTCCATAAATGTCTCCCAAAAAACATCACCACATCGACGATTACACCTGAACATCATTTAACACTATATTATATTTCCTTCTTTTTTCCCCCCCGATGCCTCAGAATAACACTGTACAAGTTAAAATGAAGAGTGTGAAGTGTCTCACACCTGTAAACCTGTTTCCCTGTGCTCCACACACTCCGTACTAAATAAAGCAGCGATCCTGAGGAACACGTTGCTATTTTTTGAACGAGGTGCACATGCGGGACCGTGAAGTGCTGGGCAAAGACTCTGTTGAGTTGTTAGTTACTCGCTGCCTCTCTAATGATGAAAATATTCAGAACAGTTCAACGCTTACTGCCTCACTAATGAGCAAAACATTTCCGTCCCCTTGAGACGTGACAGACCCGCGTGGCGCGCTCAGGCTGGACACTCGGAAACCGGGTGAAAACGTCTGCGTAATTGTAGAGCGGGAGGACAGTTGGCGCATTCAGGTCTCATCCCTGTTTTCATCAGAGCTTTTGACCCTGACTTCGCCTCGTCGTTCACTGGCCGTCTTTGTGCTCACAGTAATTGGAGTAAATAGACTCAATGTTTGCTTCCGAGTGCTGAAGTGAAGCTGTACTGAGAAGAACGAGGGAATGGTCTGGCACCTCCAGTGGAGCATCTTACGCAGCTAAAAACAGCAACATCCCAGCGTTCGGTCTCGTCTTCGCTCACCATTATTCTGAGAACTAAGAAATCCGTCTCAGACAGAGCTAGAACAAGAAAATGAGGAGAGGGAACGGTTCATATCCGTCATCGTCGTCATCAGCGGCATCGTCTAAAGCTATGTTCTGGTTGGATTCATTTAGAAAAAAAAAATAATAAATCTCCTCAGTCTCCTCAGTGATTAAACTCACAATAAAATGACTACAGGAGGAGTGAGTTCCTAGCAAGTTGTATTTTCTATGAACCTGGATGTCATATGATCGCGCCCCATGGCGTTCCGAGCAATCAAAGAGGCGCTGGAGTAGAGATCTTATTTCAGTTTTGGGCCAAACCAAAGTTATATCAGCAATAATCTGAAATTGTAAAGTATCTGAGGTCAAACATCTCCCCCCCCCACCGATCAGCATGGAGGTGTGTATCTGGACTAAAATGATCAGAGTTTGGTGAAAAACAGTAGGTCTGTAACTTTCACAGAGGAGGACGGAGAAAAACAGAGACATGAATAAAATTGGAAACGACACCAGGACGCCATGTCAGTTTAATCCCGTCCGAATAGGGCTTCCTACGCTCTAATACATAAAAGGTGAACTCGGACACTGGGTGATCATGGACTGTAAATATACATGTAAAGAGAGAAAGGAAGCAGTAGTGAGCGATATGATGGTATAATTAAGGCACCGGGTATCTGAGATTTCAATCCCGTCCATGCAATGTGTATGAGGCTTATAAATACAATCCGAGTGCTCACTTATTTATCTGGTGTACATGCAAAGTGCGGTTCTTGTAACCCGATAAACACCGAACAGCCCGGTAGCACTGCAAAAGAGATTAGCTGAAGTGTTTGCTTAGCCCCTGTGAAATTAAACAAAAGCTTAACTTCTCCTCAGCTCCTCATGAATCTAAGCTAAACACTACGACAGTTAACCGATCGAGTCAGGTTAAGCGAGTCAGGAAGAGAGTGGCTTCCAGCTGCTTTCTCACAAAGAGTCTTCTGTTAATCTCTCACAAACACGACCTCCAGATCGGCATAAAACACCGACACCACCTGCAGCCTCGCCAATCCGCAGCCATCTCTGGGACCGGGAGCGCCCCGCCTTCCTCCACGAATTTGTGTCACATTAGACCTAAATATTTACCTTAGATACTCTCAGGTTTTTTTTCCTCTTGAAAGGCAGGTCAGAACAAGATCTATCTATGGCTGAGAAAGTAGCCTCCGAGATTTTGTGAATTAAAGTGGGTCAGTTTGGCAGGAGCACTGCAGGGAAAAAAAAAAAAAAAAAACAAGGCTGTAGTAAGACTCGAGTCTGGTCTCAAGATGTTTCCTGCATCGGAGAGAGTTTGTAAAATTAATATTCGTGCACAAAGTTTGGCAAGATATAATTCAGTCTTCCAGAAAACAGCCTCATCGCTGGCAGGATGCACGAACGAAGCCAACTAACTGAAGTAAAAGCTTGGTCTTGGAAAGGACTTGACTGTTTTCAATCTTGATTTCGACTTGGACTCGACTTACAAATACAAATAATACGATCGCCTGCTTAACGTCTCTCCTGAAACCGGAAAGTTTTCTGAACGTCTCAGGAGAGCAAAACAAACAAACAGCGTTTTAAATCACCGTTCAATTATAAATTACCATCAACCTTATTTATAAAGTGTAGGCCTGTTTAATGTTTGGTTTTTCCCCCCTAGTCAAAATTCTCAGCCTTGTTTCTCTTTTCCAGACGAAAACAGAAAGTGCCATTTTCCATCGAAATATTCCGGTGGTATCCATAAAAAAAAATATAGTTAACTAATGTTAAATATTTCTGTACTGATAGTTAAATCATGCACGCAATGATAGACTGTATTTCACATGAATAAATTTTTTTTTTAAATAAATAAATAAATAAATCTTATTATATCGTGACAGAAAGTGAAGGCCCCGCTGTTAATCATCGTTAATTCATGTGTCGATCAGCTCATCTGCTGTTTTTATTCATTTGAAAATTGTTAAAATGTGAAGCTCTGATGCAAATCGTGTAAAGTTTAGCAGGTCTGACACGGTCATTTAAACATTTATTCCCCACCCCCAAGTGGGCGTGCTCCACAGTTTGAATACCTCTGCCCTAAAGACTTTGTCTTGAATCGATCTAAGCTAGTCCTGGGATCTTATTTCTTACTTCATTCTAAATGAATGAAGCTACGCAACTTAGCTGTGCGACGGAGTGAGATCGGACCGCGCGTGAACCGGTTTCTCTGCCCAGCTATCATTTGACCAATTTGCATATTGGTATTTTTCATCAACGGACACTCACTTGGATGAACGTGGCTCCAAAAGCAACAAAGGAGAGGAATTTTTCCGTGAGTCTAAAACTGATGATCTTTTAACAGAACAGCAGAAACGTACCTGTAGCCAGAAACCCTAATGCTCTTCACCTTGCACAGGTACGATTATAGCACAACTACAACGCGTTCTCCTGTACAGACTAGCCTGGTTACACAGACTAGCAAGACGATCTCGGCTCACGACCCATTCTTCGTCGCGAGCGAGAAAATCAGAGCGGTCCTGAAGATTAGTCAGGAACTCGAGGAGGGGGTATTACGCAAGAACGTACTGTAGCTATTATTTATCTTTCAGTAAAATGTTTTTACTAAGCTAACTTGTCCTATTAAACAACAAATTAAGTGTACCAGACCAATTAGCAGAAGGTTGACATGGATATTTGCCAGTAACATTTTCAAAAACCTTTATCGAAATTATTTATAGACGCATTACACCTACTACATAAATAAAAGGTCAGTACAGTTCACGGTTCTCTCAAATTGTGAGCCTCTTTACTTACTGCAGCACGCTGACACGCCTATCAAGAAAAGTTTGTTTCCAACTATGTCGTTATTTTACACGCGTCCAATTCTCGTTTTGTAAATCGCCACTTAGACGTGAATTTTTAAATAATCAGAGAGTCATTCTGAGATCCAATCTGTGTACGAACGTTTTACAAATGAATAGGTTTTTCTTGCACTTGACAACGATTACAAACAAGTCACTGTCCCCACAAAGCACCTCCTTATAGCGAGGGAGTGGCTGAAAGAGAGAAGTACAACCGGCCTCTTTTTCTCAAACCATCACTCTTTCCTCAATCTGGGCCATGGCCCGTTCCCCCTCACTTGCGCTCCTGCTGTCACCATGGAAACGGGACTTAAGGGAACAGTGAGATCGGAAACAGCACTGAAAAGCAGTGGTGCCGCTGTGTGTGTGTGTGTGTGTGTGTGTGTGTGTGTGAGGTCACTGGATGGACCCAGGAGCCCTGCTGCACAAGATGAAGGGAGGTGTGTCTAATCAACTGCTGGAAGATACACGTCAAGAGCGTGCATGCACACACACACACACATATACACACAATGAGCAAAGAGCACACGCCTCTCCATGCTTCTAATCAGCTTCTAATTAGGAGGTTATTATGAGTCAGTGTGGCCCAAGGAGGGATTTGTGAAGCCATGGCTAAAGATTATAACACACACACACACACACACACACACACACACGCACACCACTTGACCGGATTATCAGGTCCACTTACAGGTGTACAATTACTCACTGTAGTCCAGCTGTTCACAATGTGGACACCTCCATCTATTCTGTCCATCAAAGGAACAATACTGACTGAATATTTATAACCATTCTGAGGACAGCAGTGTGTGTGTACACCTGTAAGTGGACCTGATAATCCGATCAAGTGGTGTGTGTGTGTGTGTGTGTGTGTGTGTGTGTGTGTGTGTGTGTGTGGGGTGCATATCAGGGACATTAGCGCTTCTTCAGGGTTTAGACACCTCAATGGACCAGCAGTGATCCAAACAATGCCAAACGTGACCAGCGGTGGTCTCGCTCGCTCGCTCTCTCTCTCGCTCTCTCTCTCTCTAACAGATGAAGTAATCTCTGGAGTAAACTTAAAAACCATGATTGCGGCTTTGGACTACAATTGATCGAGACAGTTTTGCTATGATGGCTTTAAGACTGTAATTGCCACGAACAGTTTTACACTCGAGTCTCCATCAGTGAACAGTGGATAAGTTCAACAAAACAGACTTTGAATTTCCCTGGTTACACAACTGCACTTTTTGACCATGAAGTACACAGATACAGAAGGGAATCGCTGTAATCGTCAGTAGCTTGAATAATGTGTAAATTAAATCCGGCGCATTTGCACGGTGTGAAGTCTGTAAGGTGAGTACACGGTG
>CM042550.1:17944605-17949605 GCA_023630585.1 Cranoglanis bouderius
ATCACTGGTTTATTTTCTGGACTCGAGGCTGTTTCAGTGAGTCCGTTTGGTGGAACTGGTGACGTTACTTCCTGTTCCTAGTTTCATACTTTCTGGGAAAGAATTGTTACGGTTACTGCTATGTAAATCCAGACTTTCACAGGACTGGGGCGGTGTAATTAGTTCAGCGATGGAGCGATTTCAAAAGCGCTGAAAACACGAATACTTTTTCTTCGAGAGCCAGAGAAGAAGCGTGTGCATCCTACATTGTCGTAATTAAAGAAATTTACTAAATCACGAGACATTATGAAACAAAACCTGGGCAAAAAAAAATAAAATATTCAGAGGACGAGGACGGAGAAAGTGAAGAAGTTGAAAGCTCTCCTGGCAGAAGGAACGTTTTAATCAGTGCACAGGACAGAGAGCTAACAAGCAGCAGTGCTTCAAGCAACTAAACACAGAAAACCTTTCATTATTTCTTGCTGAATATCATCTTGTGTGTCACAACAGTCATTCCACTACAATTAAATTCACTATATCGGAGCTCTAAAATAGTATTTCGGTGACTGGCCTTTGTGTATTTTTGATGTGGTTTAACCTGGCCTCCTTTGAAAAAAAGTTTGGACACCCCTGGTGTACAAGAACATCTCCTCGTTTGTTGGCATTCCTGCAAAAATCTTCTTCTTCTTCGACTGAGTGCTGGAAAACACTCAAGTGGATGAACCTAGAAGAAATTCTTCGAAAAATAAAGTCTATGCTAATTACCTAGATACATACATATAAGCTGTAATTCATCCTTTATTAGTTTTTACGCTGCGTCCCTTTTCGTCCTGTCGTGATAAAACTGTAATGAGATGCTACAGAAACGTTTTCCATCTCTCTCTCAAACATTTCACCATTGATGTATCTGTAGCTGTCCTGTGTAATCCTACACCGTACGATACACGCTTCTGCAGCGTAAAGCCGGCTTAATACCCTCTAAATAGGGCTACAGACAATAGAAAGTCACATGACCCTGAAACATCTCTAGGGGCGAGAAGCATTTCCAGCGCATGGTTTAATTAACGACCGTCTGCCTCGGCTTCTCCAGACATGCAAGTTCACAGCCAATTTAACTGGCAGAGATAAAGTGTTGTGCTTTCTTTCTTCTCCTTTTTTTTTTTTGACAGATAACAAGCAGTAAATGATTGCGTGATATCTGCCATAATGGTTTGTTGATTTAGTTCACTGGAAAAGCTGGATGATGAAGCTGATGTCTGTCAACATACTGTGTCTGAAACGTACACACTACATTTAAAAAAAAAAAAAAAAAAAAAAAAAAAAAAAAAAAACGCGATAAACCTCACCCAGTCTTCATCAATATTCCCAGCACTTGTTTACAGCCCAAAACCCGATGCTTCCTTCTTTCATCCTTCACAATAGGAGCGATGGAGGAGACCTCCTGTAATTAGTTAATTCCCTGCAGGGTAACGAGGTGACAAGCAGCAGAAGCAGAACAAAGCAAAGTGTCTACTCCTCCTCTTCTATTCCTTTATTTCTCTTGCTCTTGTTCTCTCTCTCTCTCCCCATCTCTCAGCACCTGGGTTATGGGGCACGGTGCATTGCAGTGCAGTGTGGGAAACCTCCTTTATTAAATTATGCGCTCCATCTGATAGGGATGCGCTTGGTCTTGCACACTTTAATTGAATATCTATATCAGCAATTACAGACACTTTTCAACATGAAAGGCAAATAGGGATTAATTGGCACATGCGATACAGGTGAAGCCATTGGAAACCAACACACACACACACACACACACACACACACACGAGACAAGGTCATATTAACAAGCAGAGCAGGAGGACATGGAGACCAGCATAGATCTGATCAGGGATTTAAAGGTGCAGTAGGTAATATGGGGGGGGGGGGTAATGATTTTTCCCCCCACCAATGTACACAAAGCTCCGCCTCCATCTTAACTAGAGTCAGCATTAGCAAGGACTGTCATGACATCACTTGTTCAGCTGCTTGAAAGTTGAATTACTACTCTGTAAGTGTAATGATTTATGAGGATGTGTAGGTGCGTTGGGGGCGGGGCTATACAGTAACTAACAAGAAGCCAAAACCAAACACAATCATTTATTCTGGATCAGAAGGCAGGTTTTTCCAAACTGGGTGGGGTCTTTTTTCAGCTATGTAATACACTTGTTCTGGGACAACAGCTTAAACTGTTATTTGTCATAATTTCTACATCATTTTCCACATTATTTCTGCAACTAAGAAATGTAAAATATTGACTACTGCATGCACCTTTACTCAGACGACCTATTAGTTTTCTGATGATGGCTGATAAACGAACCACATCAAAACATTTTTTTTTTTTAATTTAGGGCTGTCAAAAATTTCAACAGCATCTGAAGAATAAAGCCAGATAGCAAAATAACTCGGTGTGTGTGTTGGTGGTATTTTTAGGCAGACTATGTGAAAGCAGAGGAGGATGGGCTTTCCGTGTCAGCGCTGGTTTCGCCCTGTTTGTGATTTTGCATAAACAAATCTACCTCTCCAGCCTCCAGAGGAACGTTCAGGCCGTCTCGATGAGCGGTGCGTGGGTACAGTGCACCGAGGATGAGAACTACCACCCAGACAACACTTCCCACCCGCCGGAGTAACCAAACAACGAGAAGTTTCCCGCTGCTAGAAGAATTATAGCTTCGGTGGAAGATATGGACTGCACCATGACTCCCTCAGTGCAAATCCTAAACATAGATATTCGAGGCCCAGCGTGCTTTTTTTAATTCTGTAGTACGTAGCATGAGGGGGGGGGGTGGGGGGGGGTGTGTGTGTTGCTATTCCAAGTAACACTTACACCACTAAAAACTGAAGATAAGCTAGCAGGAAGCAGGCATCATTATGCAAAGCAGGTCATGCTAATAGATCCCCAAACAGCAGGCAGGAATTTGGGAATGTAGCGCTCCTTTAACCCTCCATAGCATCATTTATTTGTTAAATAACTACATTTTACTCAACATTTCTAATGTTTGCTGGACCCGAGAGTCACGATTTGATTCAGTGTCTTGATGCAATTCTTTTTGAAACAGGAAGCAATTTAAACAGAGTCAGCGATCAAAATACTCTATACGATGGGGGGGTGGGGGGGGGGGGGGCAAATCAGCTTCCTAGCTTATTAAATTATCTACACATCAGTTTAAAAATGTGAATTATTAATAGTTCGTTTTGATCATTGTCTTTTAAATTGGTGCATCAATCCAAATCGGACGTTCATTACACATCTAGCATCTAAGGAACGTAGGCGTCCGTAAAGCCGAGGGACACGAGACGGCGAGTTTAATTTCTTCAGGGTCGTTTCCTTACGTAGGGGAGGGAGGGAAGGAAAGAGGGAGGAAGTGAAGGAAGGAGGGAGGGAGGGAGGAAGGGAGCGGTCAGTGGGAGTTACTGCTGCTGCTGCTGCTGCTTCAGGCTCGAAAAGCAATCATCACACTTGAAACCCAATCCCTGATTCTTTTTTTTTTTTAAAGTGCACTTCCAATAGCTACAAAGCAACTTTGTTTCTCAGATGCCTTTTATAAACTCGCAATGAGATTTATTCCACGTGTCTCTTTGTCTGTGTTGGATTTTTCTAAACGTGGCGCCGTTTACATCCCGTAAAATTAAAACCGCCGATGTTTTGCGGTTTCCACCATAACCACCGATAAAGAGAACAGAATTTATCCATGTGGATAAAGTCGTACACGGCGCTGATGGAGGTGAAGGAGCGTTTTGTGGCGTTCGGGTTGTTAACGAGTGTAAAACAGCTCCGGGAGCAAAACTTGAAAGCGAGAGCACTGTTTAATTAGCAACCGTCAGCCTTCGGCGACTCCAAACGTGCAAGTTCACAGCCAATTTACCAGGCAAAGATGAAGCGTTGTGTTTTTTTCTACATGACATCTAGCGCTAATAAGCTGTAAATGATTGTGCGATATTTTCCACACTGGTCACGTGTGTTTCTGTAGATTAAATCTGGGTGACTGGTTAAAACGTATCGAGACACCATCATACCACATTTTCTTTTGCGATATCGTTACCGATAGTGTTCATTCTTTAAAAACTAATTTTTTAAAAATGACACACAGAAATAATCAACACTAACATACATGCAATCAAGTTTATTTATACGTAAAAAGTTTCTTCTTCCAAAACGTTTCCACAATCAACCATTTCTCACGGGATCAATTCAAATTCATTCCTTTTCTCTCCGATATCCGATCCAACATTTTCATTTTTCTTTGCCTCCATCGGCCTGATAAATGATTGCAGAACCATCTTTAACATCTAATGTTCCCCACCCACCCCCCAAAATGTGTCACTACTGTTCAGCTAAAACACATGAAGATTTCATCACGTCATCGGTGTCACCTCTAACAAGAGGTCAGGTCATTTTCTCAACACTGAGTCACACAGGGTTAAGAGTACAAACTGTTGAGACAGACAAATAGTCAGAGCTAGAAGGAATTTTTGTGCTCTGTTTAATTTCTGTGTTTCTCGAATGCTCTGTGCTGTTTGGCCTAAACACATTAGGGTATGCAAATCATATGCAAATTTATATCTCCGGTCAATTTTTGGAACAGGGAGTAAAAACATTCCTCGCCACTGAACTAGGTACAGTCTGTTTTCACATTTTCTTAGTATTGCCGCAACTAGAATTTCCCCACACACCACAGCCCCATTTTAGAAACAGAAAAAGAAAGAAAGAAGCAGTTTCTAACAATTCCATCTACCAACCAAGTATGTGAGTGCGCCGTGTACTCTGTGCATGATTACTTCTCTTTCACCCATGCACTGGAGACAATTTGTTATTCCTGATGTTTAGACATGCTTCTGTTTCCATGCACGCTGTGTATTTGTGTGTGTGTGTGTGTGTGTGTGTGTGTGTGTGTGTGTGTGTGTGTGTGTGTGTGTGTGTGTGTGTGTGTGTATGTGTGTGTGAGAGAGAGAGAGAGAGAGAGAGAGAGAGAGAGAGGGCGAACGAGGATCTGCAACGT
>CM042550.1:17954605-17974605 GCA_023630585.1 Cranoglanis bouderius
TTTCTTTATGATGATATGACTAAAGTTACACAACAATACACGATAACGATGCCATTTGGGTTCTTAAATAGATAATTTAAAAAATAAATAAATAAACTGACGTACTTTCTTCTAAGAAGTGAAACGATAGAAAAAATAAATACAATTTGTAGTGAAGAGGAAGGAGCTGACACACCGAGCATCTTTTCTGAATGTGCGCGAATTTAAAAACCTGCACGCACGAGGCTCGAACGCAGAGTAGTGCGCATGCGCGAAGGAGCGCTAGTCGTTATTGGAGGCTGTGAGAGAAGAAGTGCTAGACAAAAACATCAACAATTGGTGACGAGCTGGCCTCCAAGAATCACTTCCTATAAAACAATCGCGTCTTAAGTGCTAGTTTAAAGCACTGGTCCTGTGTTTTTAAAAGGCAGCTCTCTACCAATCAATTATTCAAGTAGGCGACGGGATCCTGCGGTGCAACAACCGGAGATTCGGAGGGGAGTAAACACTACCACAAAAATACCACAGCTCAGTTTTAATCAGCGCTAAAAGCTCTGAAGCGAGCTGACTGGCTGGTAGAGGAAATACATTGCTGTGAACACTGTGAACGGTTATAACACCAACCGCAGTCTTCATAGCGATGATGTCCGAGCCGAGAAACGCGAACGCGGTCCCGTTTATTTATCGCAGCAAAAAATAAATCACACTATCACACTCTCACACCAAGTCAACCCGCAGATCCTTATGAACGTTAATAAGCGTTTAAAGTCGGTAACGCTTACCTCGAGCGAGTTGCTTTCCGCCCCCGAGCGCAGATAAACCATCCAAGTTCGCTCTTCCCTTTAGCTCCGTCTCTCTCTCCGTCTCTGCCTCACTGCCGCTTTCCCGAGTCCCGACCGCTGCCTGCCTGCCTGCATTTCGACCACGATGTCGGTCACGTGATCCTTCTCGCCATTTCTGATTGGCCGACGCGGCGCACCTGCTCTTCTGCAGGACTCTACCATTAGCTTAACTTATCAAAATACTTACTGTATCAGGTTAGCATTAGTGTTAGCACGATACTACCATTTGTAACCGGTTATGGTATCGTAATTCTCGATACCAAAACGATATTATGGCAAAAATAAATAAATAAAAACAGCAGTCATGAGAATATGCCTCAGATGATTTTAGTGGATATTATAATTATAATTATTAAATGTAGATTTTATTTACTTAAAAAAAAAGATTAGGAACATCATTATGTACATGAATATGCGAATTTAGGAACGGCCCCCATGTCCTGCTGTCATCTGTGTTGCCAACTTGGTGACTTTGTCTCTAGATTTGGTGACTTTTTAGACTCTGTGAGTAATTCTATTGTAAAACAAAAGAAAGCATAGAGACAGATCTAGCAACTTTTGAGCAACCAATCACTGATTACTAGTTTGCAACAACTAATCACTGCTCACTAATGTTTGCAAAAAGCAATCACCGATCCACACTGTTCCCAAAAACCAATCCCTGATCATCTTTGTTCCCAGCGACCAATCGCTGATCATTATTGTTTACAACAACCAATCACTGATCAACACTGTTCCCAAAGACCAATCGCTGATCACCATTGTTCCCAACGAACCAATCTATATTGTTTTCCACCACCATTCATTGATCACTACTGTTCCCCAGACTAATCACTTATCACCATCATTCCCAACAACCAACTGCTATTGTTCACAACTACCAGTCACTGATCACTATTGTTTGCCACAACCAATCACGGATCAACATTGTTCCCAAAGACCAATCCCTGACCATCTTTGCTTCCAGCGACCAATCGCTGACCATTATTGTTCAGTATGACCAATCACCAATCATTATTGCTTGCAACAACCAATCACTGATCAACATTGTTCCCAAAGACCAATCACTGACCATTTTTCACAACAACAAATCACTAATCAGTCATTCCCAACAACCAATCACCCATTGCTGTTGTTCCCAACTATCAATCACTGATCCCACAACTAATCACTGTTCACTATTGTTTGCAACGACCTATCTCTATCACAGTCGTTTGTCCCGCCCACACACTTCTTTGTTCTTGGTTTTAAACTTTGTTCTTGGTGAATTTTACAGTAAATTGGGGCGGCTATGGCTCAGGTGGTTGTCCACTAATCGCAGTGGTGGTGGTTTGATCCCCGGTCCACATGACTCCACATGCCGAAGTGTCCTTGGGCAAGAGACTGAACCCCAAGTTGCTCCCGATGGCAGGCTAGCGCCTTGCATGGCAGCTCTACTGCCATTGGTGTGTGAGTGGGTGAACGAGAAACAGTTTAAATCGCTTTGTAGAACTGCTAAGGATAAAAGGCGCTATATAAGTGCAGATCACTTAAATAAAGTGGATTATTCCTCTTATAACCATTTCCTTCTTGTCTATCTCCTGACCGCTCCTTCTTCAGTCATCCTCTTCCTTCTGGGAGTTAGAACTATCTGAGGAGCACATGAAGGCAACAATTCAGTTCCTCAGATTATATATCGTAATGGCATATGATATCCTCTAAACTTACTGTCTTTATTTCATACGTACATCTTTGAGAAAACACAGAAGTTGGCTAACAATATTTTAGTGCACAAAAAGACGGATTATTTAGGGAAGTAGCACAGGGTGTTACTACACAGCAGCCACCTAAACTGGTGTCTAAAGTAATTCGAAAAATACTAGATGATACTAAGCAAGCTGGTCATCAACAGAAGAAAGCAGTTACACTAACTACATCATTTTTAAAAAAATTTTTTTTTGTGATTCTTTTTTTTCCCAATTAAACTGTAAGCCTGAGAAAATGTCAATGCTCAGTACTGAGTAGATGCAAATTACAGTTACATGTCCAAAGGTACTGATTGGTCCATTAGCTCATATTTTTTTCTCACTTTCTTCATATCTAATCATAAATGAAGTCCCTAAGGTAACATCACATTTAAAAACACAGAAAATTACGGATTATAACCTACCACAGTGCTGTTGAGGTCTGAATTCTGATTGGTCGGAAAGTGTCAATTAACTTTATGAGAGCAGTGCAGCTGCAAATCGCAGGTTTATATTAATGCACTCGTTCTAATATGTTATCGTTTCTGTAGTAACAGCTCATTCACAGGGACTTGTACAGCGGACACTATTTTCTGAAAGGAGACATTTAACGATTAAGGAATGAGTCTCCAGTGTCAGAGGTAAAGCTGTAAAATTAAGTTTTACGACATCTTCAGGACAGAGGAATTTATCGGGAACCAGACAAGCTGCTTTTTGTTTATTTCCTTTTTTTGTTAACTTCTAGAGAGAGAAAGAAGAGAGGCTGATGAGGAAACGACTGTTTATAGCTGCTATAACGTAAGTGAGAACATGAACTAACTTGTTTCACGAGCATTAAATGTAACTATAAAAGGATTAAAAAGTGTGACATGTTGGTAAATTGCTATGGTATAAGAGAAATGAAACACTCAGGGACGTGCTGTTATAGTAGGAAAGCTTGAACGCACCACTTTGTTGTTGATTATTTTCCTATAACAGCATGACACAGAGTGTTTTACTCCTTACTTAATATAACACTCACTATATTCTGATTCAACCAGAAAAATGAAGGCGGCGAGCGCTCAGCTCGATACAAAAGCCTCTCAGAGAGAATTTTTATGCATTAATTCCTCACTCCTTAATTTAATCAGGAGCTTTTGCTGATTAGTTTACAGAAGCAGGTACGCGTGAAATGAACACAAAACCACGGGATAGAGGCGCAGCGCTGCAGCAGAAAAGCGGCCCAGTGAGCGTCCCTGGAGGCTGTGTATTAAACAAATGTTGAGCTGATACGGATTGAGTGGAGGGATGTGGAGTATTACAGACTCCAAATGTAGATTAGTCACTATGAAAGCACTGCACAAGCATGACACTACAAATTGGAATGCAAGTGAGTCGGTCAGTCCTGTAAAACTACATATCATACACACACACACACACACACACACACACACACACACACACACACACACACACACACACACACACAGGCATCAGGAAACGCCTACGCTGCATGTTGTGTAACACACACCACAAACAGGAAGTGAGTTTTTACGCACAATGATGGAGTACTTGGGCAAAGGAAATTAAAGGGCAGTTTCTGCTCACAAGGGTACACTACCACCATTCATCACCACACACACACACACACACACACACACACACACACACACACACACACACACACACAAGCACAGCTGGATCTTTTGAAATGAAAGCACCATTTTCCATCAGACAGCTTTCCTCCCCTCATGAGACACTAATAAGTCCCCTGTCATCTCTATTAGAGGTGACATAATTTAATATGACTGTGTGTATTTGCATAAATGCATAAATTAGTGGCTTTCAACCTACAGCAGGATAATCTGATTAGACTAACTCCACCTCCCGTCCTCCCGAGGCGAGAGCACTGAGATGTGTTTTTGTTTTGTTTATTTTTTTTATCTGTATTAATTAATTTTTAAAATATTTTTTTATAAATGATCAACATGACAAAAAAAAAAAAAACATTTCTACAGGCAGCGTCAATCCAGAATATATCAATATACTGTATGTTGGATAATAAAGTTGAAAAAAAAGTTGGCCTAAGAACATCTTTACCCCTGTACTATCAAAAAGAACGCATGAATATTCATGAATATGCAAATGAGAAACACCTGCCATTCAAATCTGCTGCAAGCTTCAAATCACAGGTTTATATTATGTTCTATTATGTCATGGTTTCTATAGCAACAGCTCATTCACAGGGACGTGTACAGCAGATGCTAACATTTATGGAAGGAGTCTCCAGCGTCAGCGCTTTGTAACAGTCAGAGGTGAAGCTGTAACTTTTCCGACATCTTCAGGACAGAGGACTTTACACTTTTTTGTTGTTTTCCGGTAACATGATGACACGTTTGTGTTTTGGTCTTATTAACATCAAGAGAGAAAAAAAAAAGAAAGGCTGATGAGAAAACGACTGTTTACAGCTGCTATAACATACAGTACGTGGTTCACCAACATCCCACAACATTAAAAGTAACTATAAACAGATAAAAATAGGAATATTAATCAAGAAATATTGAACTCGTTGGCAAATTGCTGTGGTATAAGGGGAATAAAACCTTTGGGGACATGCCATTATTGGAAAATAATACATTTCTGTTATGCAGTAATAGTAACTCTGCTTCATCACACCACTGTCATTGATTAATTTACCATAACAGCATGTCACACCGGGGTTTATTTGTTAAATATGGTTGATCAACTAGGAAAATCCAATAAAATTCTCTGTAACATTGAATTAAAAAAAAAATCTCTACTGCAGTAGGCATAAGACAAATTCTTACCACATGCCTGTGTGTGTGTGTGTGTGTGTGTGTGTGTGTGTGTGTGTGTGTGTGTGTGTGTGTGTGTGTGTGTGTGTGTTATAAGGTGCAGCTCTCTCTGCTTTACTCTAGGCATCTGAGCTTCAACAATCAGGTCGTCTTTCCCTACAGGACGCCTCTGCTGGACTGGGAACACAGTGTACTACCTGAGACCCAGCAGAACAAAAGCAGCACAGTTTCTCCTCTCTCTCTCTCTCTCTCTCTCTCTCTCTCTCTCTCTCTCTCTCTCGCCTTAGTTACATCACAATAAACCAGCGAACCTATCCCCCTCAGGAGAGCTCTCTCTCTCTCTCTCTCTCTCTCTCTCTCTCTCTCTCTCTCTCTCTAAACAGTCTTTTCTTGATAGAGTCAGCATGAGCAACACAAAATTCAGTATGAGTAAACGCCGCAGAGAGGAAGGAAGATCCTCCCATCCTCCCATCCTGACTGTCCCAGCTTACCAGCGGCTTTTCATTTACCCACAATCCTCCACGGGTTCCGATTTCTCATTAAGCTACCGACGATAACGATCACCTTTTAAGTACTGCAATATATGAACGAGAAACGATTTGATGAGTCACGCTATCCAAATGAGAGAACTTAATACTACCGCACGTTTATCTTTTACCAAGTAAAGAAGAAACCATTGTGTGTGATGCTGTTATAGGAAAATAATCAACGACAGGGTGGTGTGATGAGGCACATGAGTTATTTTTCCTACAACAGCAGTAACCTCCAGCAAGAGCTGTTGCTATAGAAACGGTAACATATCAGAACAAGTGCATTAATATAAATCTGTGAATTTGGGGATTCAACAACTTGTAGCTTTGACTTGTTTGAGCGTCCTGCTACCCCCAAGGAAGAGAGAGATGGATGGATAGAAAGAGAAAGAAAGAGAGAGAGAGAGAGAGAGAGAGAGAGAGAGAGAGAGAGAGAGAGAGAGAGAATTTCCTAAACGGCATTTGTTGCTTGAAAATTGTAACTATAAAGAAAACACAGAGCGTTTTTTTTTCTTTTCAGGAGAACAAGGAAATGGAGAGAAAATTCTACACATATGGTGTGTTGTGAAATTCCCATTCTGCCATCGTTAGAAATGTTGTTAATTAATCAGCGATCACACCAGGACTTTGTCTCATTATTTTGTACAGAGCGGTTCAGTAAACAGTTAATCATTAAAAAATTATTTAAATTAAAAGGTTCCAAAAGGAACCATTTGAGGAAGCTAGGAACCCTTAACTGTTCACCGAACCAGTGTAGTTATAGCTTAAGCTCTAAGCCAGTGATCCTTTAACCTTTAAAGCAAAAGCCTTTAACCTTTAATACTTAACTACTCAACTCACTTTGCACAAAAGTGTACGCCAAAGGAATAACGCTCTTCAGAGCATGCTGTTATCAGAAAATAATCAACAACAGGGTAGTGTGATGAAGACAACTTACTGTTATCAGCACAAAGTATTAAAAGATTATTTCCCTGTAAAGTGTTTTATTCCTCTTACACCACAGCAATTTGCCTAAAAAATTTAGTTTATTACAAATAAGAATGACATTATACTTTTTATCTGTTTATAGTTACATTTAACATTGTTAAACACCTATATCATGTTATAGCAGCTATAAACAGTCGTTCCCTCACCATCCTTACTTTTTTATGTCTCTTGAAGTTAATAAGACAACAACAACAACAACAACAAAAATGTAGCAAGTTACTGAGAAACCGCAAAGAAGTGTTCTGATGATGTCGGAAAACTTACAGCTTTACACAAAGTGCTGACACTGGAGACTCCTTCCATAAATGTTACATAGACATTTTTTCTCTTTACAGAAAACTTCAACATCAGCAACGTTTTAAATCCGTTTATACGAGTCCCTGTGAATGAGCCGTTACTATGGAAACATTAAGGTATCAGAACAAGCGTGTTAATATAAACCTGCACTACTGTCAGAGCTGCTTTTATAGAAAACTAATCAACACTTTCTGACTAATCAGATTCACATCCCTTCATGTTCGTGTGTGTGTAGTGTGTGTTATAGGGTGAGAATTTGGGCGTGTGCCGTCTGGCCCTTTGCCTGGTAAAGGAAGTTGGAGCCAAGGTGACATTCAGCAGATGGCAGCGTCAGTGTGGTGCGCGCACACACACACACACACACACACACACACACACACACACACACACACACACACACACACACAGCAGGCGACGGCAACCGAAAGGGGATGAGGAGAGGGACGGTGACACTCATCTGTGGATCAGTCTCTGCTTTTAATTTTGAGGCAGATGGACGGTGCTGATGGAGCATGTGGGAGTGAGGTGCTCAACTATCGACACGTTTAGCTTTCGGAAAATATGAACAATGAATAGATGTTTGGAAAAGAGCTCTGCTACTGTAATGTTTTTCTCTCTCACACACACACACACTCATACACACACATACACACCTGTCAACTAGCCTCTATGTGGTCTGGTTGCTGAGTAAACTTGAGTAATGAACATCTGTTGTCGTTAATGGATGACAGCAAGGTGAAAAAGATCAGATCCTGTCCTATCTCTCATCTCTCTCTCTCTCTATCAGTTGCATATTAATAAACGAGAAATAAACGAGTGTCAATTTATTTCGTAAAACACCTCACACTTTTGACGCTGTGGTAAATAAACACTTTCAGACCGTATCGCTGAAGCCGACTTAGTAAAACATTCATACTTAATGAAATCAATCGGTTAAAAAAAAAAACGTTTCAAACTCATGTCAGTAATCATCGATCTCACCAGACATCCCTGAAGCATCACGGCTCACACAGAACCATAAATACATGGAGAAATTTTCGTATACTTGCTTCAAATCATTTAACTGTACAATTTTTTTATTTTGAAAAAGCAACTGTACAGCGAGAGTCTGTATTTACACATTATTTTTTTATCATCATCAACTTATATACAGTATACAGTACATTACTGCTTCTGTAGTATGGCATGAAATGTTATTATTTTTGCCCCGCCCACAATTCTACCATCACAGGCAAAAAAAATTTCTCTGAAATTCAGTGGAAGATTACAGACAAAGACCTTTATAACACAGTCATAGCCTTGACATAGGCCTACTTAAATGCTACAGATATTTATGTATGATTATGTCAACAATCTCAAGCCTGTGGTTGTCAGTAACCTGCTGCATTTATGTGTTATGAAGGGTTTATGAAGCTCAGTGGCGGTTCATCCATAGGGGCAGGTGGATATCGGCCATTTAACAAACATTAATCTCTCAGATATCAAGTCTTCATTAACAGCTACTGTAAAAACTATATGAAGAAGCATAACAGGAAAGTGGATTATATCCATGCTGTCCGCCCTCTTCTACATATATGAGCTCAGAGATGCCCACGATAGGCTAATGTCTCTGTGACTGACAGGGGAGACAGAGTAAGCTCCTCCCATCGAGAGGCTGTGGCGTTGTTGAGATTCGAAGCATGAAATTAGGTACGACACGGTAAAGAGTCAGATCCAAGACAACTGGCCCAAATGATTCCTCAGAGGACCGAGGAACGTGGTATATTTCACTTGTGTAACTTTCAGGAATGTATAATTGTCTTTTGTTGATTTTCTTTTCTGGATATTTTGGGAAAATGATGCGAAACTGTTTGACTCTTATTCGTGAGCCGAGCTGATTGTTCTGATTCACTGAAGCGATTGTTCTCCGTTTCTTTTCTCAGTGTTGAAATTCTTGTTACAGATACACACAGAGACCGAGAGAGAGAAAGAGAAAGAGGGAGAGATTTGTTTGAGAATACACTGGAGTATTTCTGTTAAGAGAAACGAAAACAAATGAATGAATTAGATGGCTATTGTATTCGTGCAGGAGTAGACGTAGATGGAAAACGTCTTCACCTGGACCTCCAAACGCTTCAGACAAACTGAAATGTAGAGAATTGTATTCCCACTCGCATTCTGAATAGCGTCAGCTGCAGAGTGTTTCACTCTGAATGTGGGATTGATAATGCCGGGAGGCTCTTCACCATGAGATTTGGAGAGAGGTAGAGTAAAGCCGAACAGACTGGAGATCTTATTCTTATTCCCGGCATGTCTCTCAGATCAATCTGTCTTTCTTTTGCTCTTTGAAGTGATGGATTGTGAGCTAGAGAGCCATAGAGGCTCCTGTGAGAGAGAGAGAGAAGGATGTGCTGAGGGAACAGATAAAGAAAGATAAAAGGAAAGAGAGAGAAGGAGAAAAAAGACGAGGTGAGGGCTTCAGCATGATTTCTGCATCAGTAGCTGAGGTTGAGAGAGGGAGAGGAGTCAGAGCCGAGGTCAAACAGCCGTGTGAGAAGCGAAGCGAGGAGGTTTCCGGGTTAAACCTGTCTGTCCTGAATAACCGGCAAGAGCTGACTTACTGTATGTACTCTGTATGTGTGAGTGTGTGTGCACACAGGTACGGAGAATTCTTTAATTTGGGCTTAAACTTCATCAGTGGCTCATGACCATAGATTTTTCTGTTGCATGATGACATTAATAATGGCATAGCCTCAAACAAAATGAAGTCGAGCTGCTATAACACTTTACTTACGCTGTAGGTTTACTATAACTATAACTATATGAAGAAGCATACCAGGAAAGTGGTATAATCATGTTGTCCACCCTCTTCCCCATACATGAGCTCACAATAGGATAATGTCTCTGTGATTGACAGGGGAGAGAGAGTAAGCCCCTCCCACGCAAAGGCTGTGGCATTGTTGGGATTTATAGAAACTATCCCAAAAAAATTCAGGCATTGGAGAAGCAGAAATTTGTCTTTTTTTTCCCCCTCAGCCTTAGCGTGGGACACAAGGTCACCGCATTGCTGATGTACGGACATTATCCACTCCATAATCCTCCTTTTCCTTCCCCAATATTTGCAATATATCATACAATAGAAATGGTTCTGTACATAAAATAGACTAGGGGTGGACCGATGGTGGAATTTCCCGATACCGATAACGAAGTTGGGCAGGACCTGCCGATGACCGATTAATCAACTGACAGTTTTTAAAACTGAAAATGAGATCATATCAGTCAAAGTAAAATATTGCTGAACTTAAAAATAAACAGTACTGACTGTACCATGAAAATGTACTGTACTTTCATTAAATATATAAATAATACATATAAACTATTAATAAATATTAAAGTAAATAAAAGATACAAATCCAAACTGAACCAAAAAGTAAGACTCCTGTTATGTAAAACGGAGGAAGGGCTGGATGCATGCGCAGGGGAAAAATCACTTTAATGGAGGAAAATTCAAAAGTAACAGAACATGTACAAAACTATAGGAACAGGGAAAAAAGGAACACAAACAATTATCCAAAGATACTTAAATGAGTATAATCCAAAAGGTAATGTGAGAATAATCCATAGGAATAGAACATAAATCCACAAGGAGCAGGGCAGTAATCCAACAGGGAGCATGAACATCACAAAACGGCACGAAACATAAATACAAAACAAAGACAAAGCAAACACATGAGACTTGGCTAAGGTCTAGGAACTATGGACATTGATCTATGGTCTATGGGCGAGAGAATGCGAGAAGCAAGCAAGCGCACAACACATGCATAAACTTACTTTCTTAGTTAATACTCCGTGAGGAGACAGAGAAACACAGGGGTTTAAATAAACAGAATTAACCAGGACTAACACAAAGCAGCTGAAACTAATGATGAGACAATGAACGGAAAACCAATGAACAAACAGGGGCGGAGACATGACGTAAACCAAAAGCAAAGAACCAATGAACAAACGGGAGACATGACGTAAACGAAAACAAAAGCACATGGCGAAGGTAAACAAAGCAAGAGTCTATGAGCGATTCAGTCCAGCAGAGTTTGTGAATGGAGCTCGCGCTGCTACGGAGAGTAGCGTAGTCTACGCAAGCGTAGAATGTGGAAGTGTTCGTGCAGCGAACGACTCCGGGAGTCAGCTGCTCGCTTAGCGAGCGACTCCGCGTGCGAGGGATTCTCTAACAACTCCAAGTAACAAATAAAAATAGAGATGTCCAAAAAACACTTCAAATAACACAACAAAATTTCATATTCAGTGATAGTTTTTATTTCGCCTCTAGAGGCCGCTCTCGTACTGAATGATGACAGAGGACCCTTCTCAGCCGCTCCTGTAAGTGACACAACCAGGAAAAACTATCTGTGTGGATTTTTGCCGATAACCGATAGTTCCAGCAAACGGTTCAATCAGCAGAACCGATCAATCGGTCGACCTCTAATACAGACCCACACAATAGACAAACTGTCGTCACTTACACTTCGTCTTTGTTTGCGTTAGATTTAATTCCGATTATTTGCTATGCAACAAGAATCTTTTAAAACTAGCCCAATCTGGCAACCCTGTAATTATCTGCTGTGTCCTCTGCTCCTGCCCCCCAGCATAGTGCTGAGTGATTTCTGCTCAAATGGGTGTCTATAGCGCTTGTTACAGTTCCCGTTTTGAGCACTAGGTGTAATGACGACTCTGTGGAGCTACACGGGGAAGTGAGCATGCTGCAACAGCTAGAAAACACAGCAAACGAACAGAACATTGGCTTGTACCTGTCAAATAGTGACAAAATCTTATTGTAATTGTCAGTTACTCAAAAGAAGTAATTAGTATTTAAACAGAATTTAAACTCGACTGAGAGACAAAGCGAGAGGTGACGGTGTGTTGTGTAAGTACGTACGTGACACGAAGACACGATTTCAGCGACAATTCTATGCAAATTAGGTTAAACATTGTAAACAACAACAAACAACTGGTTTCAACTTGAATTCAACTCAGTTCCTCAGATTACTGGAGAATGTGGTGTATTTAACTTGCTTACAGTATCTTACAGGAACGCAAACATTGTTTTTTTATTGATGCGTTTTATTCTGTGACCCTTTAAACTGTTTTAGGAAGCCTCTGGTCATAATTTTTTAATAACACATTCAATTTTCCGACTCCTAAAGTTTAGTATTCATTCAACGAAGAATAAACAGCCATTTTTATGACATTTCTGAAATATGTAGATACTTGAGTAACTACGCAGAACCCTAAAGAAGACTAGTTTGTCTCGTTTAATTTAACATTAATTAAAAATGAATAAAGGTCATGGAGCTCTCGTGTGCGTACACAATGGACTTTTTTGTGCCCACAACTTGGTTTGTTTAGTTTTCCTTTAAAGACAAATTAATAATGTAGTATAATTTTCAATACATCATTGTACTAGATGGTTATAGAACTGTTTGAGTGAGCACAAGCTGGGAAAAAAAAAAATTCTGGGACTTAAAATTTTAACAACTTGAAACCTTTTTAAAAGTTAAAAGCCTTAAGTGAAAGAAAAGCCCAAGTAAAGAACATGTACTTAGAAACCATACTGAAGTCACATATTTGCAGCTCTGTGGTGTGTGTGTGTGTGTGTGTGTGTGTGTGTGTGTGTGTGTGTGTGTGTGTGTGTGTGTGTGTGTGTGTTTCAGCATTCAGGCAGTTTAAGCGTTATCACAGACCCGAAGGCTATACTTATAAGATGTCTCAGAATGCAGGGGGCCTTACACACACAGAGAACTACTGATACACACACACACACACACACACACACACACACACACACACACACACACGGACCAGCCAGGTTCTTCACACACATCTCACAGCAGTCAGTCTCTTCTTCAAGTGACTTGGGTAGAATCGAGTCCAGATTTCGAGTGCCTCGGTGTGATAACTCATGATGAGGCAATAGAAAGTAACACGGCGTGTGTGTGTGTGTGTGTGTGTGTGTGTGTGTGTGTGTGTGTGTGTGTGTGTGAGTGTGTAGTGTATGAGAACCAGGCTCACACTGAAACATGCTATTCCTCACATTATCCTACGCTCGAACGTTTCAGTAGTTAATCCTGAGCTTAACCCTGACCTCAGCCAGCAGTGAAGCTGCGTCATCACTCCACAAATAACGTTTATTCTGAAATCAGCTGTGTGGAGCGAGAGGATGATGCAACACGCTCAAATGTATTCCGTTTTGTACGAAAAACGTGTGAAAAGGAATACATTCTTACACGTTAATCTTACACAATGATTCAGCCATGAATTTCTGTGGAATTTGTGAAGGTTGTCTTTATGAAGGTGCAGTTTGTTCGCTAATTTAAACCAGGAAATGATTTCATTATAAACTGCAGTAATGGGTTGTAAATACGTTGAACTTTGATACACACACACACACACACACACACACACACACACACACTGTACATGTGTATAAATAACATGACAATAAAAAGTTCCCTTAACTGAAATTATTTAACACATTAGTTGTAAACATTATGAAGCATTAATACACCATCAGTGACACAAATACGGAGTAATCAACACATAATTCATTTCTTAAATAATAAACCAAATAAGCAAAATAATCACCACCTGCATTACTCACTGTTCATATAATAAAACAATCGCTGAGTAAAATTAAACACACATTGATTAACACCTGAATAAACACGTTCAGGAAGATATCAACATTTAGGAAGATGCTATTATTTAATTTGTGATCATTTGTCATCATGGATTTTTAGTCATGGGTTTAATTAGCAGTTAATACACGTGAAAAACAAACGTTCATTAATGCACGTCTTAACATTACTGATAGATTATTAATGTTTTTATACCACAGTGCTGAGTTCTGGATTGTGATTGGTCAGGCTGTAAAATGTTGATTAATTCTCTATAACAGCAGCTCTGACAGTAGCGCAGGTTCACGTTAATGTTCTCGTTCTAATACGTTATCGTTTCTATAGCAACAGCTCATTCACGCTCCACATAAAATGGGTTTTCTGTTAGGACACGGTGTTTGTAACAGTCAGAGGTGAAGCTGTAACTTGACATGCTGCGTTTTATTTCTTATTAACTTCAAGAGAGAGAGAAAAAAAAGAGAGGCTGTGAGGGAACAACTGTTTATAGCTGCTGTAACGTAAGTGGGATCTTGTTTCACGATCATTAAATGTAACTACAAACGGATAAAAAAGTATGACATGTTCTTTAATAAGTAGAAAATGTAGTCGTTTATGAATTGCAGTGGTGTAAGAGGAATAAAACACTTCAGGACGTGCTGTTGTATAAAAGTGGTAACAGTAACTCTGCGTTATCACACCACAACGTCGTTGATTACTTTACTACAACAGAACCACCCTGAAGTGTTTTATTACCTACTCATTCATTTTTCCAAGACTCACAATAACAAAAAAAAGGCAGTAATGTGGAACATCAGTAAATGCTTCACTATTAATACGCAGCGCTCTTTATATAAAAACGTTGACAGTTTTACACTAAACATAACTCATATGTCATAACCGTGATTTAAAGTGTTATCTAACACTCGTGAACAAATTAACATCATTTCTAAGTACAGTACTGTGCAAAAGTTTTAGACACATGCAAAGAAATGCTGTTGAGCAAAGATGCCTTCAAAATAATGAAATTAAATGTTTCTACATTTTAAAAAAAGACAGTAAAGAGCAGTAAACAGTAGTCTGGTGTGACAAAAAAATAATAGTAGTCTCTTGAGCGATTAGTGCAGTTTTATAAGGAAATGAGCTGGTAAGTTTTATTGAGCATCTTGCAGAACCAGACACAGTTCTTCTGGACACTTTGACTTTCGCACTCGCTTCTTATTTTTGCAGCAAAACCCAGCAGCCTTCATCGTGTTTTTTCTTGCTTGTCTCTTATGTAATATGCTGCTGTCTTTAATGACATACAAACGTTTTTCTGTGACATTTAATTTTGTGCTAGAAAACTAATGTTTGGGAATCTAAAATGTTTTTTTGTACTGACTTGGTCATGTAGACGTCATAAAAGAAAACATTTATAACAAAGTTTGTACTAAAATAAATAGGGTGCCTAAAACTTTTGCACAGGACTGTATATTCCGACTTTCATTTTAGGAAATAATAATTTGTCATTTCATTGTGTTACATTCAAGGCAAAATTTAATCACAGACACTGAACAGGAAATGAAGTCGAGGAGAAATTCTGGACCAAAGCAAGTCCTCTGTAGATTGGGATGCAGGTTATGTTACTGCCAAAAGCCTGCAGGGCTCTCTCTCTCTCTCTCTCTCTCTCTCTCTCTCTCTCTCTCTCACACACACACACACACACACATACACACACCTCTAAATAGAGTAATCACCAGCTTGTTGTGTGTGATGCATATGAGCATCATGTTTGCACATAAATCACCCTGTGTAAGCGGTGAAACACAGACTATACCCTTCAGGCTGTGTGTGTGTGTGTGTGTGTGTGTGTGTGTGTGTGTGTGTGTGTGTGATTACATAAGAACTCGTGTGATTCATTGCTGCTCCTGTAAACGTGCATGTTTCGTTTTTGTGCTCCATTATTGTAAAAGCATTTTCCTGTATTTTCTTTTTTTCTGAAGCCTAATAGATACGACGTGCTGTGACCATAAAGAGGGAACGTGAACTGTGGAGGGAAGGTTTGGTGGAGACGCTGATTGGACTTCTGTGTGTGTGTGTGTGTGTGTGTGTGTGTGTGTGTGTGTGTGTGTGTGTGTGTGATGATTTATAGAGACGTTACAATACGACTTTTTCTCTTTTCGCGATATCGCTACCGATACTGAAACATCGAGTATCAGCTGATAACTTTTCCTTAAAAAAAATGTTTAAAATGACACTTTCACAAGCACTCGACAGTTAAACTCCTTCACACAAAAATCACTGACACTGTAAATATAATAAATAGAATGAAGTATAAAGTATAAACATAATCAAATCAATCCTAACAAAACAATAAACACTCAAGTATCTTTATATGTAAACATTACCAGTTCCCAAATCTTTGCTGATTGTTACAGGATCTGACATCTGATACCTTTTCTCTGATATCCGATCCACCGTTCTTTGCTGGTATTGTCCAGATACTGATACTGGCTCAGTGCCATCTCTAAACATGTGTTCATTACAGAATGGCTTGTAACTCCAGCAACATACAGTATACTGTACACTCTCTCTCCATGGGCATAGCTATGGGGGCGCAAGTGCCACCCTAGCATGAAGCATGGCCACTTCTCTGGCCACCCCAGTAAGACATCATCATCATCATTACTATTAAAACTACTATCATCATATTACTAATATACAGATAAGTGGCGCCATTTTGAAGTCAACTCTCCTCGACTCAGAGTTTCTCAGAGTTCAGCAAGTGACGTCAAATCAAAATGGCCGCTCACAGCATCGGCACTTCTTACCTTCAAATGAGTTATACTGTATATACTGTAAGTATTAGCTTTATATCAGTTAACATACAGACATTCACTTGTTAAATTTAGAACACTGAATCTCCGGTCTACTGTCTCAAGAAGGAAAATATACATCACTCACTCATCACAGTTTCTGTAGCTGACTAGCTTGTTGCTAACAAAAGACAAACATGGAGGCGTCCATGTTTTTTGTTTTCCCACTTTGTAGCTCGAATACACAGAGGTTGAAAATGGAGCAATACTGAGCTCAGATTTCCTGCTTCCCACCTTTGATGCAAGTCGGAGTCTTTAGGGCCACCCCAATAAAGGCCTGCCACCCCAATATAGTCACTGAATCTAACCTGGCCACCCCAGAGTAAAAGGTCTGACCACATCCATATCTCTCATGCAGTGTCCACACTTATGGACAGTCAATTTAAGTTATTATTTAAAAAACAAACAAACAAAAAAAACATTATATATATTATATATATTAGAAAAATATAAGCTGTAAATCACGTCCAAATGACTTCAGAGTATCACTTTAACTAATTTGTTGTCATCAATGTGGAATATTTCTAGAATATCTAATTAGTATTAACTAGTGTCTACATAATAATATTAAATAAATAAATAAATAAATAAATAAATAAATAAATAAACAAACAAACTTTCAAAGAAAAAATGTTTTTGTACCAGTCTCCACTCATTGACTTCGATTTTTAAGAGCTAATGTTTTAGTTTTTGTTAGATTTTAATAAAATATTTTCTTTTTTCTTTTTATTATTTCAGTTATGTTTTATTGAAATGATATTTAGAGGAATTCAGCATTTATACATCTTGCAATTTTATGTAATTAAAAAAATCTACAGAAACTGGAAATGCTTCTAAGTAATTTATTCGTGAATGGGTTAATGGATTGGTGTGAGTAAATTTTTATACACACACACACACACACACACACACACACACACACACACACACACACACAGAGTCGTCAAAGCTCCACTGCAGTCCGTATTTTTTAATGAAGGCTTCTTGGTGTTCAGAGCATCTCTGTGCATCTTTATTGACTTGTTCCTCACGTTGTATTGGCACATGATCTTTATCACAGTGTTTTCTTTTCCTCTCTCTCTTACACACACACACACACACACACACACACACACACACACACACACACACACACAAACACATTCTCAGCTCCATTAATAAGACCTCGCTGCAGGAAAAGACTAAATGAACTTCCATCAATCTGCTGCTCAAGGCAGGGAGAAGCAGAGTGTGCTGAAAAGCGAATGTGTGTGTGTGTGTGTGTGTGTGTGTGTGTGTGTGTGTGTGTGTGTGCGCCGTATTAAAACTCCTGCATCAGAAATCTCCCAGACTCATTAAAGTTCCCAGTGGACAGGATTATCCTCACTGACGTTCCCTCAGACTGGCCCGATCTCCTCCGTTATCCACAGGATCTCTCCTGAGTCTGGAGGTTAAACAGCGTCTCTCCGGCTGTGTGCTCTGATCCAGTAGCAGCCTGAGAGATGTTCCAGCTCCATACGAAACATTTACTCACCTCTCAGACCCGGATATGCGTGCTCAAAAAGTCTCCAGATGATGTCATAGTCTCATTTGCATATTCATTGGTACGTCATGATTATTTACATCTCAAAATGTGTTTTTCTGAAGACAATCCAAAAAAAAATAGAATAGAGATTATTCCCATTTTCATAGAAAATGGGAATAATAGTGATCAGTGATTGGTTGTTAAAAACAATATTGTTCAATGATTGGTGGTTAGAAACAGTGGTGATCAGTGATTGGTCACTGGGAACAATAGTGATCTGTGATTGTTTTTTAGAAACAATAGTGATCAGTGATTGGGAACAATGGTGATAAGGAATTGGTCATTGGGAACAATAGTGATCTGTGGTCGGTCATTAGAAACAATGATCAGTGATTGGTTTTTGGCGCTCCACATTGGTGGTGAGTCGAGTGAACCTAGTCATTGGGAACAATAGTGATCTGTGATCAGTCATTAGAAACAATGATCAGTGACTGGATTTTGGCTTTCCACATGGGTGGTGAGTCGCATGAACCTGCTCTCTCAGCAGCTGTGAAGTGAGCTGGAGAACCGCATCGAGTGCAGGACAGTCACTAACGTCTTTTCGAAACGTCTAGGTTCTGTAAGAAAAAATTATGAAGGTGTCGAACATCTCAATGAAGAATAACTTTATTGCAGCACGGCAGTGACAAAGTACATGAAGCACTTCGGGTTCATCCGGGTCAAAGTGAACCCCGAACAATATCAGCACAGACATTTTATACTGTATTTCAAACCAGGTTTTCTGCACGTAATGTAAATGAAGTTTCACCCTAAATGTAAATTAAGGATAGCATTTGATGTGATTTCTTAAAGTTCTTTTTAAAAAAATAAAGCATGAGAGTCAGTCTGTCTGTCTGTCTGTCTGTCTGTCTGTCTGTCTGTCTGTCTGCCCGTCACTGTCTTTTCCTGTCCTTTGATTTATCTATCCATCTCTTCCCTCGCCCCTCTGTCTAATTATCTTTATACCTCAACATTACCTGTCCTTCTCTTAATCCTTCTGTCTCTCCATCTTTCCCTCTGTTCCTCTCTCAATCTCTCCATTTCTTCCCCTGTCGCTCTCTCTTAATCCTGCTGTCTTTTTCTGTCCCATTCCTCTTCTATTTTATCTCTTTCTCCAACCCACCATTTCCTTGTCCTTCCCTCTCTCCCCCGTCCTTATTTCTGTCTTTTCATCTCTCTCTCTCTCTCTCTCTCTCTCTCTCTCTCTCTCTCTCTCTCTCTCTCTCTCTCTCTCACACACACACACACACACACACACACTCTCTCTCTCTCTCTCTCTCTCTCTCTCTTATCTCTACCTCTATCATTCTTACTCTCATCACTATCTTTCTGTCTCTCTCCATCTCTCTCCTTATCCCTCTCTCCATCTCCCCATCTCACCCTCTGTCTTCTCTATATATTCATATCTTTCTCCGTTCTTTCTTTCTATCTCTCCATCTTTCCCTCCCCGTCTTCCTTTTTTTTATTCTATTCTTTTCTGCCAGTCACACTTCCAGTCCTTTTCATATTTTGCTCGCTCTCTCTCTCTCTCTCTCTCTCTCTCTCTCTCTCTCTCTCTCTCTCTCTCTCACCGTCCTACAGTGTGACCCACTGTCATTTAGGAAAACACAGTGATGCTGAGTGAAGCAGGTGAGCAGACAGAGAGAGAGAGAGAGAGAGAGAGAGAGAGAGAGAGAGAGCAGGTGGAGAGGAAGAATAAAGGTGTGGTGTGCTGTGTGTGTGTGTGTGTGTGTGTGTGTGTGTGTGTGTGTGTGTGTGTGTGTGTGTGTGTGTGTGTAGTTGCTGTGTTTAATCAGAATGT
>CM042550.1:17977105-18047105 GCA_023630585.1 Cranoglanis bouderius
CATTAAACACATTCACCCCTATGAAATATTTGGAACATTCCACAAGTCACATGTTCATGTTCAACAGGAAGTTGCATCATCCGAATTTCCTAAAGATCACATGAAGAAGAAACGTACACTCTCTCATTCTTTCTACCTTTATGATGTTAAGCTGTAAAAGTACAACCCTGTTACCCAAATTATATACTGAAAGTAAATTATTCATTAAAAAAAAGCTATTTTAATTTAAAAATTTAAATTGATAAATTGTCCTTAATGTCCTTGTGCTGTTAGCATGGCTGCTAGTTATGTGCGTTTGCTAATGCTAAGCTAAAAATGTGGTTAAAGAGAATCCATGCTAAATGTCATGAGAACGTCAAGGACATTTTAATGATTGAGTTAAAAATTTATTTTTAAAAATAAATAAATAAATAAATTTACATTCCATCTATAAGTTCTTGAAGATCGTGTGGAGAAGAAAAGTACATTCTTTCATTATTTAGTGTGTATTTTCTATACTTATCATGATATGATGATATAATATTGACTTATGAGGTCACTTTAAAAGTACAACACTGTTACCCAAATTATAGACGTTAGTTTTGTGATGAAATTGGGTGTGTTTGCTAATTCTATGCTAAAAACTTAACTCTGCTCCTCATTTAAGAGCAAAATTAGTTTTGTTTTGTTCTTTACCTGAGACGTTTTTTTCCCCTTCAAATAGTCAAATGCTTGTTTTTGTAGATTCAATGTTGAAAAATAATCAAAATGAAGACTTATGAGGGCTAAATGGCAAAGCCATCATGGAACCAGGCTCATTTCTCTTACCACTGTGAGGCACGTGACGAGCCGAGACATGCAAATGAGTCTCGTTATTCTCAAACAACGAGAAGTGAAAGAAGCGCCATCTGTTCCAAATCCGCCACTCGGGATAAAAAACAACAGAAAACAATTACCAAACAGAGCTGTTTGGATTTGAAAAATAATTAGACGGAGATGTTCGATCTGCAGGTGTGATCTAACAGCCCGCATCACAAACTACACATCACTGGTTACACACTGCACCTGATTCCATGTCAGTCAAAATCAGCAGTTATATTATATAAAACGAACAATTTACACATTACAGTACAGAATATGTACAAGAGACAGGAGAAAAGCGAGCATTTAACATTTATGTTTATGTTTATATTTAACCGACAGAGCTGCTGTCTAGCCTTTCTAACATTTCAGAGTCAGTAAATGTTAAGAAATATTTAACTTTTTCTATTTCATAGACTGTTCATACGAAGAGCAAGCGAGAAAAAAGCAGAACACAGAAAATAAAAAAAACGAATAAGAGTGAGAAAATAATAATGGTGGTACGATGTGAGATGCGAGCTTAAGCTTCTTCACAGAGATGATGTGAAAAGGATTTAAGCTCATTAAGGTGTAACTGATCCATTTGTATATAACTGAACATCTCGTCTCCTAAAACATCGCGTGTCTGAACATTTTCGGTTTGTTATCCGTGGCCACGCCCACTTTTACTCTTGATCTGAGTGAGTTTTTTTTCTTAAGCACCTTTGAAAGCCATTAAGATATGAAGTCATGCAGTGCGGGACAGGAAGATTAAAAAGATTAAAAAGGAAAATATTCCTCACAAAAATGTGTCTTGTCTCTAATCTAACTCAATATTCCATATTATTTCCATCTTTGTTCCATCTGTAGTTTGTTTACGTTTTGATTTGTAATTTTAATTTTTGTTCTCAGACCATTTGTGCGTAAACAGTTTAATAAAACTGCTTCGAACATCAAACTTTAGGCCACGCCCCCTTACCGGAGCACAGAGCGACACCGAACTACATTCTGAGGAAGAAAGAAACTGATTCAGCTTTTACATTTCGCACTACGACTGTTTTTAGCTCCGGGACTTTGTCCTAATCACTAAACACTACAAATGCTAAACTGGTAGCCATAAGCTTCCATTACTCGCAAACTTTCAGACACTTTGTTACATCTATATTTACATGAGAAAAGTTCCTGGTATTCAGAGACGGGTTACGCAGCTGCTTATTCAGATTAATAAAAATCACCGGTTTGAGTTCACGCCAGATTTGTCATGAGTAGAAGCATAAATAGCATCTAGACCACCATCTTTAAACACATACCCCCCCCCAAAAAAAAAATAAAAAATAAAAATAAATAAATTAAAAATAAAAATTAAAAATCAGGGATAGAAAATGCAGACTTATGCTGTGGTCACACTAGGCTTGAAGTATGCGTATTTTTGTCAGACACCGCTGCAAATATGGGCGGGAACAATATATGACATCATCTGTCCAAACTTTCGTTACTTCAGCATGGATTCCGACATGCTTGCACTTATATTGTTGAGAAAAAATAATTTTATGTTTCCAACTGTTAAATATAGCATCTGTTCCTGTTTGAATGGTCAAATATGAAGATGAAAATAGTGGGGTTTTTTTTTTGTTTGTTTGTTTGTTTTTTTGCCTTTCCCTGGCATGGATTATTTTCATATAACCGCACAGTGTGATTCCTTACAATTTCATCATAATAATTTTTATAATTAATAATTTTCACTGTGATGTACATGTATCAGACAGTGACGCTGGATTACTGCTCCTCTCTCGAGCAGATATCTCACACAAGATTCTTTTAATTGAGTGTAACTGAGACATAGTTATGTCAGTATTAAATCCTCATTAAGCACGCTTAACTCAATTCTGAATTTGGTCCTACGTTCCTCGTTGTGTTTATTTGCTCCATTGAAAGGCTCGGTGCGTGGTCTGTTTGTGCTGACTCCGGGGGAAATAAATAAACAGATTAATAATTCAGGATCGATGCAGAAGCACCTCTGGCTCTGCAAAACGATCGTATTTTAGTGTGTATGCGGACACGTCTGCCAAAGCAAAGTGAGCAAAAGCTTTAAAACTCGGCCTTTTATGAGCGTCACTTATCTCACTCAAAACACACTTACTAAATCTGATATCGCATCATCACTTCTCAGTAGATCTTCTCCCACTCAGGGTGCCGAGATTTATAGCGCAAATATCGAAAGACAATGTAAGAGCAGTGCTGCAGGTCGTGTGCTAAACGTGACTTTAATATCAGATTCAGAATGTCTTGTCATGGCGGCCATTTTGGATTGCGTTCTCTCAGAGAGAGCTGGTTAATTGTAATTAACAGCAAGGTGCCTTTGTTTTGATGCAAATCATAATTAAACCAGAATTAAAACTATAGACATTATGATAAGAGAATTTTTTTTTTTCTGGGATGGAGCTCTAGAAGTATTGGCACCTTTCATGAAAATTAATTTCCAAAGTAGGCACACAATAAATGATATTTTGAGTAGTTTTCAAACATTATGTTTTCTTAAGTAGTGCAATTATTTCCTACAAAACACAGGTTTCAATGGCTGTACCATCGCCTCCAAAACTATTGGCACCCTTCCAAAAATAACAGGCAGAAACTGACTGTACAAAATCAGACATCACATGCACAATTTCCTTGTAAGAGTTACCTTTCCTCCAACATAAAATGATTTTCATAAGAACTATGAATAAATAAATAAATAAATGAATGAATGAATACATATAGTAGTAATGGTAAAAGTATTTTCCCCTCATATTAGTACTTTCCCTCAAATATGTGCAAAATGAATGACAACCCTAAAGATATTAATACAAACAAATTTACATAATTAAAAAAGGTTCATTTAAATTTATTATTAATAAATTAATGATTCATATTTCAATATTTAACTCTATTTGTCGCATTACATTATATTCATCACCCTGAACACAAAAGAAAGATGGTTGATAATCTGCACAGGATCAGGGTTTTATTATTATTATTATTATTATTATTATTATTATTATTATTCAAATACACACATAGATTTAAAAATGCAAATTTATTACTATTCTGCAAACACTGTTCTAACATTGATCAATTCTCTCCTGATATTAACTGCAGGGTTGCTGATAAATGGTGGGCGAGAAACTTTTTGCAGAAAAAAACTGCGATAAAGGAAATGATAATGTTTTAGAAAAACAACTGACAAAATGTCATTTAGTGCATGGAAATGTTCTTTCTGCTCACTTAAATGAAGGATGCCAATAATTTTGGAGCTGACTGTAAACGCAGACGAAAGGTGAAGCAGACTGGGAGGAGGTAAAAACAGATGGAGTGTGTGTTATAAATAATTCAGCAGTGACACGGTTCTTGTTTTGTCTGCACTGGAGTCAGAATGAAGCTCTGATGTTAAACTGCAGAACATCTGCTTTCATTTGCTGATGTTTATGTCTATATTGTCTGAGGTATGAAGCCATCACGCTCCTTCTCATATGTACATATTATGTATAATGCTATCTATTTTAAGAGATCCAGAATAACTGGACAAATGAACACAAGATGAAATAAAAACGTTGTCGATCCTGCCGCCTGAAATCTGTGAGCCATGAACATCTCCAGACGCTCGCTATTTACATCTATTCATTTGGCAGACGCTTTTATTTGAAGTGATTTCACTTGAGTGATTTCATGGAGCTTAACAGCTGATGGTCTTGCTCAAGCCTTGAGGTTTCCATGGTGAGGTTTTGTCAGACGTTTTGACCTTCAGGTTCAGGTCAGATGATTGGGTTTTGATGGATAAGTAACAAATAAACCACTGTGTGTGGTGCCGTTGTAGGAAAATAATCAACTTTGGGTTGTGTGCTTTAAGTCTCATCTTGAATTTCTTCTCTTCTGGTAAGCTAGGATTGTAATTTTGTGTACTGTAACTTAAACCCTAGCTGAATCTAGAGTCATAGCTGTTGTTGTTGTTGTTGTTTAGCACAGTTGATTGGCTAGTCTTTGTCTATAGTGCTTAATCAGTATAGTATCAGTCTACCTTAAGGTGTGAATTGTGGGCAGGGCTAAGTGATATATATTGAAGGTGCTCCGCTACAGTCGTTTGTTTGTAGAACTTTCTTTGAATAACTGGTTCTTTGAAAACTAACTCTTTCCCCTATGAAATTAACCCTACTATGCTTTATGTTTAGTCATGTGCTTCACTCATATTGCTGTTGTCACCCCTCACAGGCCCAGGCGCTTTCACCCACAAAGCAGAGGACGCTCTTCCAGCAATCTCATCTACCCTCCTCTTTTGTCTCAATCTCAAACAGTGGTGGTAGGTGGGCTCTGGAATTGCCAGTCTGCTGTGAAGAAAGCAGATTTCATCCCAGCTTTATCCATCCGCTACTGTTTGGATTTCCTGGCACTCACTGAGACCTGGATTTCACCACAGAATTCTGCCACACCTGCTGCTTTAGCCTCTGCCTATGCCTTCTCTCATACACCACGAGAAACGGGCAGAGGTGGTGGCACAGGTCTTTTGTTGTCTCGGAGATGGTGCTTCACACCTCTCCCTATGTCTCATTTAACCATGTCTTCCTTTGAATTTCACGCAGTTTCAGTCACCTCTCCAATCAACCTCTTTATTGTTGTCATTTATCGTCCTCCTGGTCCACTGGGTAACTTCCTGGATGAGATGGATATGCTACTTAGTTCCATCCCTACTGGTGACACTCCTCTGACTGTCCTTGGTGACTTCAACCTTCTGTCTGAGAAACTTCACTCATCCTGCCTTCTGCTTCTTATGGACTCCTTCGCACTGACCTTCAACAGTTCTCCTCCCACTCACAAAGGAGGAAATGTCTTGGATCTCGTCTTCACTCGTCCTTCTACAGCCACGAACATGACCACCACCCCACTTCACACGTCTGATCATCACCTGGTATCGTTCAGACTTTTTCTTCCAAATTTTGCTACCAACACCTTTCTGTAACCCGTCAGAACCTCCACTCTGTCCCCCCTTCATCTGTAGCTTCTTGCACCCTTTCATCTCTCCCTGACCCTGATTCCTTTTCTTCTCTACCCCTTCTCTGTCTCTTTATCTCTCACAGAACCACCTTCAAGATCCATACCAGTCTGGCTTTAAAGCAGCACACTCCACAGAGACTGCCCTCTTGGCTGTCACTGAAAAACTTCATGCTGTCAGATCAGTCAAACTGTCCTCTGTCCTCATCCTGCTTGACCTGTCTGCTGCATTTGACACAGTCAACCAAAGGTTCTCCTGACTACCCTCAAGAGTCTTGGAATTTGTGGAGCAGCATGGCAATGGTTTGTTTCATACTTGGAAGGTCGTTCGTATCAGGTATCATGGGGGGGATCAACATCTGCACCTCGCAGACTCTCTACTGGTGTCCCACAAGGCTCAGTCCTTGGTCCTCTCCTCTTTTCCCTCTATACCCACTCTCTTGGCAAAGTCATCTCCTCACATGGGTTCTCTTACCATTGCTATGCTGATGGTACTCAACTTATCTTTTCCTTCCCTCCTTCAGACACCACTGCTTCTGCCCGGATCACAGCATGTCTGACGGACATTTCATTGTGGATGGCAGCCCATCAGCTGAAACTCAACCCCAGCAAAACTGAACTGCTCTTCATCCGTGGAGATTCGTCCCCATGCCTGGATCTCATGATCTCCTTGGACAACTCCATGATCTCTCCTTCAACTACTGCTCGTAACCTTGGGGTAATCGTGGACAATCAACTGTCCTTTTCATCACATATTACTAATTTAACACGGTCCTGTCGGTTTATCCTTTACAACATTAGAAGGATTCGTCCATGTCTAACAACACAGGCCACTCAGTTGCTTGTGCAGTCTCTTGTCATTTCCAGACTAGACTACTGCAACTCGCTCCTGGCAGGTCTACCTTTGAGTGCCACCCGTCCTCTACAGATGATCCAGAATGCAGCTGCACGACTTGTTTTCAACCTCCCTAAGTTCTCTCACACCACCCCGTTGCTGCGCTCCCTTCACTGGCTTCCAGTAGCTGCACGCATCAGATTCAAAACATTGATGCTTGCCTACAAAGTCAAAAGTGGAACAGCATCCTCTTATCTTAGAGCTCTCATCACCCCACGCACCGCACCACGCTCCCTCAGGTCAACAAGCACTGCTCGACTGGTCCCACCCTCTCTCAGGATGCAAGGTAGATCTGCCTCACGACTTTTCTCTGTTCTGGCACCAAGGTGGTGGAATGAACTTCCCATCAGTGTCAGAACAGCTGAGTCGCTGGCTAGCTTCAAGAAACGCCTAAAGACATACCTCATTCTTAAATACTTACCCCTTGATAATTAGTGTTTTCTTCTTCAAAAAAAACCAAACCAAAACAAACAAACAAAAAAAAAACTCCTAACAGTTGCTATCTTTTCAACAGGTTTGTGTACAGTGCACTTCGTTGTAGTCGTACAAACCAGAAATGAAGTATTCATTGATGGAGAATTTAAAGCACTCTTGTACATCGCTCTGGATAAGGGCGTCTGCTAAATGCTGTAAATGTAAATGTAAATGTATGGTTTGATGAAGCGGCATTAGTGTTACCACCCTGAAGATTGTTCTCCTATAGCAGTATGTCCTCAAGTGTTTTTTTTCCTCTTACACTACAGACATTTCATACTTTTTATCCGTTTACAGTAACATTTCATGTTGTGGAAACAAGTTAGTTTGTGTTCTCACTTACTTTATAGCAGCTATAAACATTTGCTACTACACCAGCCTCTCTTTTTTCTATCTCTTGAAGATAATAAGAAACTTAAAACCGCAAAGTGTAAACTCTTCTGTCCTGAAGATGTCAGAAAACTTAAAGTTTTACCTCTGTTTCAAAGCCCTTGAACTGGAGATTCCTTCCATAAATGATAATAAACATCTCCATCACCAGGTCAACAAATACACACGTTTTTCTAAAACCGTTTATTATTAGATGAGCATGCGCTGAACAAGTCTCTGTGAATGAGCTGTTACTATAGAAACGATAACGATATTAGAAGGAGTGCATTAATATAAACCTGTGTTACTGTCCCTACTGCGCTGCTGTTATAGAACATTAATCAACACCTTCTGACCAATCACCATCCAGAATTCAACAGCGCTGTGGTGTAAGAATCATTGAAATGTTTCTGGATTCATCGTGTAGGTTGGACGAGAAACATTTTCTAGGGAATATAGTATCAAATATTGAAAATGGTTGATTTATGATGCAGTCATCAGTGTTAAAAAAGTAAAAGAAATTAAGACAGGAATAGTTTCTAGAACATGCATCTATTATAAATTCAGTAATTATTCATACTTTGTGCTGCATATTGTGTCAAAAGACCATTTTGTTTTTTGCAATTCTAGATTAGGGTTTGCTCAGAATTTAAAGCAGCAATGTAGTATAACCTATGAGGATTTGAGGATGGCGCCCTCTCTGGCAGAAACATGTTATTACAAGCAGCATCGGTAAAATCAGTCATCAAGATAAAAGTACACATTAAAAAAAAAAATTCCATGACAATTCAGAAATGATTTTAGACCAGAATTGAAATGTTGATATACTAAATCTACAACATTCTGTTCGCAATTTCATTTTGTCTTGCTAAAACTAAGTTCATAACTTTCTGCCGTTGTCTTGGTTACCATAAGCTGCATTTTGACTGTAGTTAATCAAATATTCATCCTAATTTGAGTTCTGTCGCGCTACCTTTTTGTTTACGGGGGGTGTTTCTATAGGTTTCTCTTATGATGTCTCTGGTTCTATAGCATGATGGTGTTCAAACTACATTAAAAAATAAACAAATAAATGAAAATCACAGCAAATCCATCCAGAGACAGACTGGGAATCAGCAGGAGCTAGAACTCACCTAAATCTATTTTTAACCTTCCAACAGTGGAGTGTTTTCTTTTCCTTCTCTCCGCTTTCTTTCAGACCGACTCTCCTGCATTTAATTTAACTGTAACGGACTTATGAATTTATAATGTAAAGCTTTTAGGCGAACTCAAAACCAACCCCCTTCAGAATCACAGCTTTAGAATAACATATTTACAAGAGAGTGAAAACCACAGAGGGAGAGAGAGAGAGAGAGAGAGAGAGAGAGAGAGAAAAGAGAGGAATGGGAGTAGATGGTAATGTTACACACAGAGTATAGTATACTGCCATCGCACTCGCTCGTCAGCTTGTCCTGTAGATCGCTAACTAACTAGCCGAACAGAGTCTCTGTCGTAACTTGGCATAGCTGTGTCGTATATCTGCACTGCAGTCTGGGACACTGAGTCCAGCATTTGCTCCAATGTCTCAAATACTTCTATACTGGATCTCTCATTAATATGATTAATATTTGTGTTGAATTTTGTTCCTATTAAACGCCATGGTAACTGCGCTAGCAATAACAATAACATCATTATTGTTGACATCATCACGACCCACATCCACTAACACAAATCCACTAATACAGCACCAACCAACAAATTAGCACCAGAGTCAATATAAAACATATTTAATGTGTTTCAGGGTGAAGTTTAACTTTACATTAAACCAATTGTGTACCAATTGTGTTGGGCTAACATGCTACAAATATAATTACCTAATTTATAGTTCAAAACATAGCGTAAATACAATTTCAGTGAGTATATGAGTGGAAAAAGTATTAATTACTCAATCTTTTTCATCTTTATAGGAGATGATTGTATGATTTTCTCTTTTCCCCCCAGTGTCTTCAAAAATTTTTTTCATGCAAATAGAATTTTAAAAGGAGTCTGGAATTTAAAATAATAATAATAATGTTGAAATAAACATACCTAAATTATTTATGATGTTGAATGAACTTGTCTATATGAATCTTTATTTACTAACCACTAGGATAATTTTTGGTGCAAGATGTGAAACAGGAACCTAAATTATTTGATGCAAAACCTCTCAGCTGTATTATTTGGTTGCATTTTTGTTTTTAAACACTTTGTCGTATTTGTCAACACCTCAGCTTCCTGTACGTCTCTTATGCAAGTCATTTTTTAAAATTAAAATAAGCGTTCCTAGGTTTTGGACGTAAGAGATGGACGTCTGCTGAGGCTGAACGCTGTGACAGATTGCAGTGATGAAGAACAGATGAGAGATGTACAGTGACAATAAACCAGGACACAGTGACTGTGGATGTGTGTGTGTGTGTGTGTGTGTGTGTGTGTGTGTAGGTGTGACTGACCATCACCATCTGTGAGGACGTAACTGTGTGCGTTAGTGTTCAAATAAGACGTCAACCGTGTAAAAATAAATTCCTTGTATAGAACCTGTTACAGCTAGATTTCAGTTTTCTTTATTTTTACACCCTTAGAATAAAAGGTCCTATACAGAAGGAGGGGCTTTGCCCAACATGGGGCTTTTGTCCATTATGAGGCTTTGCCCAACATGGGGCTTTTGTCCATTATAAGTCGGCTTTAGGTCAACTGGGAAAAAGGCGTCTACCAAACACTGAAGTTTGACCAGCTAGAGGTTTTTGACTAACAATGGTCTCTACCCAATTTGGGCTTCTGCCTAACGTAATACTTCTGCCCAATACAGGGCTTCCGACCAACGTGAGGCCTTGTCCATCATGGAGTTTCTGCTGAACATGTGGCTCCTGCCCAACATTGAGTCTTGCCTAAGCAGGGATTCTGGTTTCTTCCCAATACAAGGTTTCTGTATAACATGACCTCATGCAACATGAGGCCTAACCCAACATTGGCATTCAGCTCAACATGGGGTCTCAACTAACAGGGGACTTCTGCCCAATATGGGGCGTCGCTTATGTCCAACATGGGGCCTTGCCCAAAATGGGGCCTCTTCCAACATTGGGATTCTGGTTTCTTACCAACAAGGTTTCTGTTCAGCATGGAACCTTACCCAACATGGGGCTTCAACCCTATATGGACCAACGCCCAACATGGGACCTCACCCAACATTGGAGTCTCACCCACTTGCCCAACATGGGACCTCACCCAAAGTTGGAGTCTCACCCACTCACCCAACACTGGGCCTTGACCAGCAAGAGGTCTTTTCCTTGCAGAGATTTTACACAGATGCATCCCCGGCCAACATGGGACCTCACCCAAAACTGGGCTTCTACCCAAGACAAGGATTTTGCCCAACATGGCCTCATCCAACATGGGGCTTCTGCCTAACATGGGGCCTTTCCCCAATGTAAGGATTCTATCCAACATGGGTCAGCCCCAAAATCGAGGGCTTTTTCCAACACAGGGCTTCAATCAACATGGGGCCTCACCGAACAAGGGTTCTAAGCCAACCTTGCCCAAAACGAGGATTTTGCTCCACACAAGGCTTATGCCCACCCTAGGACTTCACCCAACATGGTGCCTTCCCACTGGGAGCTTTTGTCCAACATGGGGCCTAGTTACGTTATTCGATCTAGTGACTCATCTGTACTGTAGGACACGATAGTGGTGTATTCTCTCCTAAACAATGTGTTAAATTCAGAGCTTTTAGCATTAGCGTAAGGGACACAGGGAGAAGAAATGAATAAAAAGTAAGAAAGGAAAGAGTGATGGAGAGTGAGAGAGTGATGAACAACTGCTCTTTTCTCCTCTTCCCCTAGTTTCTCTCTCTTTGTATGTCTCTGTGACTGTCTCGAGTGGTTCAGCTTCTAATTAAAGTCCCACACTGCTCATTATTCAGCCACTGCAGTGTGAGTGCAGAGCTTATTTATTCCGCAGCACACACTTCTCACACACTCCTCACTGCACACCATCCAGCGTGAGCACTCACCATACCCTCACACCTTTCTCTCATTCTCATTCTCACTTTCTGCTGCACTTCCTCTGGGTTCTGCTCCTGATTTTCACATCCTAATATTACCTGGAATTATGCACAGCTTTTATTTTATCTTACCTAACATGGGGCCTTGCCCAACACATGGCTTCTGTCCAACATGGGACCTCACCAACATGGGGCTTCTAACCAACATGGGGCTTCTAATTAACATGGGGCTTCTGACCAACATGGGACCTCACCAACATGGGACTTCTGCCCACCATGGGGTTTCTAACCAACATGGGGCTTCTGACAAACATGGGACCTCACCCTACATGGGGCTTCTAACCAACATGGAGCTTCTGACCAACATGGGGCTTATAACCAACATGGGGCTTCTGACCAAAATGGGGCTTCTGACCAACATGGGACCTCACCCAACATGGGGCTTCTAACAAACATGGGACCTCACCCAATATGGGGCTTCTAACCAACATGGAGCTTCTGACCAACATGGGGCTTATAACCAACATGGGGCTTCTGACCAACATGGGGCTTCTGACCAACATGGGGCTTCTGACCAACATGGGCCTTCTGACAAACATGGGGCTTCTAACCAACATGGGACCTCACCCAACATGGGGCTTCTGACCAACATGGGGATTCTGACCAACATGGGCCTTCTGACCAACATGGGGCTTCTAACCAACATGGGACCTCACCCAACATGGGGCTTCTAACCAACATGGGACCTCACCCAACATGGGGCTTCTAACCAACATGGGACCTCACCCAACATGGGGCTTCTAACCAACATGGGACCTCAACCAACATGGGGCTTCTAACAAACATGGGATCTCACCCAACATGGGGCTTCTAACCAACATGAGATCTCACCTAACATGGGGCTTCTAACCAACATGGGGCTTCTAACCAACATGGGGCTTCTAACCAACATGGGATCTCACCTAACATGGGGCTTCTAACCAACATGGGGCTTCTAATCAACATGGAGCTTCTAACCAAAATGGGCGCTCACCCAACATGGGGCTTCTAACCAACATGGGGCTTCTAACCAACATGGGGCTTCTAACCAACATGGGGCTTCTAACCAACATGGAGCTTCTAACCAACATGGGCGCTTACCCAACATGGGGCTTCTAACCAACATGGGGCTTCTGCCCAACATGGAACCTCACCCAACATGGAGCTTTTAACCAACCCTCTCTCGGTATCTCTGAATCAGTACTGACAGGGCAGAGTCACCGAGGGAGAGAGGCACCAAGTTCACAGACAGATAGATAGATAGATAGATAGATAGATAGATAGATCGATAGATAGATAGATAGATAGATAGATAGATAGATAGATAGAGCAAGAGAGAGAGAGTGAGAAAGAGAGAGAGAGAGAGAGAATAAAACAGAGCAGCTTTTAAAACAAGGTGAGGATGATATCGAAAGACGAACAGAAAGAAAATGCGAAAGAAACGAAAGTAGCAGATCCTAAGCAAGGAATTACCCACTGTGTGTGATGCTGTTATAGGAGCAGAGTTAGAAGTTATTTTCCTATGACTAAGCATGTCCCGAAGAGTTTTATTCCTCTTATACCACAGAAATTTCCCAACATTTTTAAACGAATCATGAACAACACACCATACTTTTTATCCATTATCCATAGTTACATTTACTTGTCATTTATGTTACAGCGGATATAAACAGTCATTCCTTCACTAGCTTCTCTTCTTGCTCTCACTTGAAGTTAATAAGACAAAAAAGCGAAGCTCGTCATGTTACCGAGAAACCACAAAGTCTACACATTTGCCGTACACATCCTTGTGAACGAGCTGAAACGATAACCTATTAGAACGAGCGCATTAATATAAACCTGTGAGTTATATCTGCTGAGGTATAAAACTCACTCATTAATTTTTATCTTCTACATTTCTTTCTCTCTGCTCCCCTGTTCAATTCATGACTATCCCATGTTTAATTCATGTCGATTTTATTTCACATGATTGATTCGATTCCCTCCTCTCATACATCTTTTTCAGTGCTATTAACTAAATCATGTCAGACTTTGACCTTCCACCACGTCTTCAAGGTCATCCTGCTTTCCCTCAGATGAAATGGAAGTCTATGAGCAGCTGCTGAACACCGTCAATATTCATTCATGAAAAAATTCATATTTTCGTAGAACACTTTATAATAATGGTATTTAAATACATTAACAAGGCAGATTTGAGGGGAAAAAAGGGATTTTCCCCCTCTCATACAACGATATTGATTAGCCATTATTTTTTAATCACAGGATTATTTCAATATTATCGAGATATATTAACAATACTTAGGACCCACCATGGTCACCTCCATGGACATGATATTAACGAACAACCCCACATTGTTGTTTCATATGCGTTACATTAACGCACACTAGACTGCTATACTGCACTTTCTTACCTCCAACTGTGAGCATTTGCACTGGCCCACTTTTGCACATCCTGCACTAATGTACAGTTAATGTCTTTATTTTTATTTTCCTAAATTTATACTTTATATTTATGCTCATATTTTTCATAGACTTATAGTTTTTTCCCATAACTTTCTCTCTTGTTTATCTTATTAATATTATTGTATTTCTTGTATTTTACTGTTATTATTTCTTGTTAAGCACCAGTACACCAAGACAAATTCCTCGTACATGTAAACCCACAGTACTCAGCAATAAAGGTTATTCTGATTCTGATATAAAGAGTATTTTAAATAAACGACTATATTGTTCTAAAAAACAGTTTTGTCTAAACTTAAAGAACCTTTACAGATATTTTAGGCCTGTGGGGTTTCTGCCCAAAACAGAGACTCACCTAACATGGGGCTTTACCCAATACAGGGCTTCTGCCCAACATGGGGCTTCTGACCAACATGGGACGTCACTCAACATGGAGCTTTTGACCAACATCAGACTCACCCAACATGGGGCATCACTCAATGTGGGGCTTCTGCCCACCATGGAACCTCACCCAACACAGGGCTTTTGCCCAACATGGGGCTTCTGCCCACCATGGGACCTCACCCAGCATGGGGTCTCTTAGCAACATTGGACCTCACTCAACATGGGGCTTCTAACCAACATGGGACCTCAACGAACATGGGGTTTCTGATAAACATGGGATCTCACCCAACCCGGGGCTTCTGCCCAACATGGAACCTCACTCAACATGGGGCTTCTGCCCACCATGGGACCTCACCCAACACAGGGCTTTTGCCCAACATGGGGGCTTCTGCGCAACATGGGATCGCATGGGATCTTTTTGCTGCAATTCTGCATAGAGTTTTAGGAAATTATTACTTTAAAAAGTAAAATCGGCAGTAAAACTGTCTATGATGTTTAAAATGCAATTAATCCGCGAGTCACATGCGTGCCACATGGGGCTTCTGCCCACCATGGGACCTCACCCAACACAGGGCTTCTGCCCACCATGAGACCTCACCCAACACAGGGCTTTTGCCCAACATGGGACTTCTGCCCACCATGGGACCTCACCCAACTCGTGGCTTCTTCCCACCATGGGACCTCACCCAACACAGGGCTTCTGCCCACCATGGGACCTCACCCAGCACAGGGCTTTTGCCCAACATGGGGCTTCTGCCTACCATGGGACTGCACCCAACATGGGTTCTTGCTGGAAGCGAGGATTCTGGTTTCTTCCTGACATGAGGCGTTGCCCAATATGGGGCTTTTGTCTTATATGGGGCCTGAATGAAACCGAGAGGAATGAAGAAATATCAATATAGCATGTCCTAAATATCACAATTTGTCCCACAGTGATGCTGAGTTCTGCATTGTGACTGGTCAGAAGGTGTTGATTAATTCTCTAAAACAGCAGCTCTGACAGTAGCACAGGTTTATATTAATGGGCTCGTTCTAATACATTATCGTTTCTATAGCAACAGCTCATTCACAGGGACGTGTACGGTGAATGCTCCACTAATAATACATAGATTTATAAACACTTGGAATGTTTTGATATGTTTGATAAAAGTTTTATGTACCATTTATGGAAGGAGTCTCCAGTGTCAAAGCTTTGTAACAGTCAGAAAATTAAAATTAAAAGAAAAGAAAAAGAAAAAATTTATTCTTCGCTAAAACACATGCATTAATGAATGAAATGAATTTAATTCATGAATTATTGGAAGCACTAAAACAGGACAAGCTCGGCATATTTTGCACAAGTGACTGCTGAATAATAAATGAACAGCATGTTCAGGAGAAAGCGTTGGAGAGAGATGGAGAAGAAGACAGAGAGAGAATTGAAGAAAGAAAAAAAACCCAGATGAGGCATTTCTTTCTTCTGCACTCAATTCCTCCATCCTTCTCTCTGTCCCTTCTTCTCTCTCAGCATTTTTGTCTATCTCATGAGACCTCACCTCATGACCTCTCCCCCTCTCTCTCTCTCTCTCTCTCTCTCTCTCTCTCTCTCTCTCTCTCTCTGAGACACACACACACACACACACATCTATACAGCCAAATCAGTGAACAGTGTTTTAGCAGTACATATATAATGTTTTACTAGAACTCAGCAGGATGATCAAATATCACCGTGATCCAGACGCTGTCAGCAAATCCCGAACACTCAGGAGATCACACCAAGCCTCTCAGTCTCTTCTCTGTCTCTCCCTCTCTGTCTCTCCATCTCTCTTCACCTCTCTCCGTCTCTTATCAATTTAATTTCGTCAGCTTTATTGGCAAATAATAGTGCACTTGTATTGCAAAGCATGGGATTTATAGTTTGATGATATAATAATGCAGTATACATTTGTCGTTATTGAACAACACTAAGTATTTAATGCCATTTGTAAAGGATAAACACATTAAATTCTTCCTCTAACTACTAAGTTTACATGCATGGAAACCGGAAAACTTGTTTACTCCAAACTCACTCGTAATGGAAGTCTAATCGACTGCTGAAATCAGACAATAAATGTTTAAGACATTCGACTGTGTAACGCAAATCCGTTAAAATGGAAGAAGGCCAGAGCACGTTTTACACGTAATCCTACAGGAATGTGTCGGCTTTTAAAAAGCTCTGACGTTGCCGTTTCTTTCCTCCCCAAAGTGCAGCTTCCAAAGAGTGAAGAGTATTTTAAATAAACGACTTTATTGTTCTGAAACAGTTCTGTCTAATCTTAGAGAACTTTTACAGATATTTTAGGCCTGTGGGGTTTCTGCCCAAAACAGGGCCTCACCCAAAATGGGAACTCAACCAACACAGGGATTCTGCCCAACATGGAACTTCTGCCCACCATGGGACCTCACCAACATGGGGTGTCTGACCAACTTCGGGTGTCTGATCAACATGGGTCCTCACCCAGCATAGGGCTTCCTAAATCAAAATTCACCAACATGGTACTTCAATGCCCAACATGGAGCTTCTGCTCAACATGGCCTCTCACTAAAAGCAGGGATTCTGGGCTGGGCGATATAATCGATATAATATAGATATAATATTATCGACATCGATAATACACAATACACTTTTCTGAGATATCGTTACTATGGTGATACATTTTTTAATGTTTTTAATAATTACAAATTAAATGGTACTGAATGGATGCTGTTGATTTGACATAATTAAAAAAAATAATTTAATAATCTTTGTCTTTGTAGGCATTAAAGAAAAGTACCATCAAAGTCAGTTTAACGTACTTTTTTGCGGACAGTTTGTTACCTAAATTATACATCGTGATACGCATCGTGTATCGTAGAAATGTCCTCAAGTATCGTGATATGATATTTTTGTCACATCACCCAGCCGTACCTGTAACCAAAAATAACAGCGTGTGTACGTGTGGGACGTTCATATGTGATGCGACATCCCACCTCGATTTTCTGCCTCCAAAGCTACAGTGAAATTAAACAACCTTCTCATCACCAGAGCTGCACCAACCTTCATTTCATCTGCATTACTGATCCTAATAAATCTAATCTACAGAGCAAAGCAAGGCTAGTTAGTTAACCAACCAGTAAGAGCGTTGTCATGGTTACAGTGTGTGCATTGTGTTAGACACTTTTTTTCAGTGCTAATGGAGTTGGGGTTTTGGTCAGAATTAATGGCCTCTTCAATGCTGAGAAGTACAGGCAGATACTTATCCATCATGCAACACCATCAGGGAGGCATCTGATTGGCCCCAAATTTATTCTGCAGCATGACAACAACCCCAATCCTACAGCGAAAGTCATTAAGAACTATCTTCAGCGTAAAGAACAACAAGGAGTCCTGGAAGTGATGGTATGGCCCCTACAGAGCCCTGATCTCAACATCATCGAGTCTGTCTGGGATTACATGAAGAGAGAGAAGCAACTGAGGCTCCATAAATCCACAGAAGAACTGTGGTTAGTTATCCAAGATGTTTGGGCCGACCTACCTGCCGAGTTCCTTCAAAAACCGTGTGCAAGTGTACCTAGAAGAATTGATGCTGTTTTGAAGGTAAAGGGAGGTCACACTAAATATTGATTTGATGTAGATTTTTCTTCTGTTCACTCACTTTGCATTTTGTTAATTGATGAATATAAACTATTAACACGTCTATTTTTGAAAGCGTTCTTACTTTACAGCATTTTTTCACACCTGCCTAAAACTTTTGCACAGTACTGTATGTATACAAATATACATATATGCATATGTCAGCAGATTCAGTGGATGAGAGAGAGATGGGGTTAAAAAACCCTGGAGTAACATTTTAAGTGCAGATTTTAGACACACACATGAACAGGCCTCAGTGACCTCTCACTCTGACCTCACAATTCAGTAGAAGAGCAAGGACACTGCAGCAGGAGAGCGAGACAGGATCCAGTAAATCAAGACTGGATCTATTACAAGCCATCGGGACACTTGGAACACACACACACACACACACACACACACACACACACACACACACACAAACAGGGGTCTGAAATTTTAATGCAGGCAGGTTCATGTTACACGCCACCGAGCAGCCGGCCAGAGATGCATTATGCTTTTTGTTTGTGTGCTTGTGTGTGTGTGTGTGCGCGCGCTTGTGTGTGTGTCTGTGTGTGTGTGTGTGTGTGTGAGCCTCTCATGGTTGCGCTCTGATAATCACAGTTACTGGGTTGAATAAATGTGTGTACTTACAGCATGCTAATGATAGCGCTGTCTACAGCTTCATTTATGTCGTCTGTGGTTGAAAGCATGTAAACACGCTGTACTGAACACTCGCTGACCTTTTACACACAATATTTATGCAGCGTAAACAGCATTTTATGCTGTGAGTGCAAAAAAAAAAAAAAAAGTTTTACCAACAGGATTTACGGAGATTCTTTACGTCTGTTTGGCATGTTCACTTTAATGAATATGAACAGTCAATGAAAGTGGTTTTCTGCTTAAAAGTATAAAATAATGGGTGGAGTCAATGCAAATTAGCATAGCATAGCATTGTAATTTAAAGACACCTGAAAGTCACTTTGGGAACAGAGATTGTGTGCACTTAGTACGACTGAAGGGCAAGTATTAAATTTGTATCAATTAATTTCTGCTAGTTAAAGACAAAAATTAAACCGTTTAAGTCTTAAGAATAATAATGAGAACGTTTTGTGACATTATGACTCAGGATCTCCAAATATTGATCTGGAAAAAAAGGGGAAAAAAGAAAAAAAACCTCTTACACAACTTTTGAATATCACTCACGTGTGTATACCGAGGTCTGGATACTGGTGTGCACAATTTCAGTATTAAATTCTAACTTTTTTTCCCCAAACCACTGATACATCAGAATATTTTTAAGAATTATTTTCTACATCTCTGGTCATGAAAGGGGGTCATGAAAAAGAAACAAAATGTTGCAGCCCAAAACCCAAAACCTCACTGATTTAAACACCAATTAAAGCTGCCAGCAGCGTTTTCAGGGGCCAAGCACCAAGACTCGGTGAGCCGCACATTCACAGATGCACTACAATAGTTGCCTAAGCGATCACAGGAAAGCAGAGCCATAACTTTAGGCAAAGGGATTCATGAGTGATTTGTTTGATTCCTGTTTGGTGGCTTCACCATCAGATTTGTTTGCACATTATGGGCAAACTTTTTGAAGTATCAAAATTCTTTTGATAGCTTTTGTGAAGCTTACTCTGATTTGGTGACGATTGGACAAAATTTGTAGGAGGAGTATATTAAAAAAAAGTTTTTGAAATAAAGCAAGATGGTGGAGATTGATGGCATAGGGTGTGTTGAACTCGTCTCGATCCAGAGAATCCAGAGATGTCTGGCTTTTAAATTAATTTTTTTGACACACGGTACAAAAGTTATGACCTTAAATGTACTTCCAAATTAGGCCCAAATTTGACCCAATGGTGGCGCTAGAGCTTTGGCAGCACTAGGCCCATATTTGGTCAGAATGTTCCTTAGACCCTCCCCAATCAGTGTGCCAAATTTCACTTCCAAACACTTTACGGTTCTATGGGCTGCCATAGACACGCTAGCCAGAAGAAGTAGAATAACAATAGGGTACGTACACACCTTCGGTGCTTGGCCCCCTAAAAAAGTATCTGGCTTCAAACCAATAACCGGTGAACTGGGTTTTGTGTTTGTTTGTTTTTGTATGTTGTAGAACTGGAAGCTATCAGGTGGTAAACATTCACATCAATAATAAAACAAATGATCACTTCCTAATAGGAATTGGCCTGATGGTTACCATTAAACATTTCCTGTCAGTGTTTAATGGTTTTAAACTCATTCTTGATACTAATTAAAAGCTGGTATTGCTTTTATAATTAAAGAACAATTTCAGATATTTAAATATTGCAGAACTCTGATAAGGACCAAACTGAACCAATAACAAAACCAGGGATTATTACCACAAGATCACTATTAGAAAATTAGTCACAGGTCACATGCTAAACCATCAGGGCCATTTATATGGAAAATAAACTACCAAATACCACTACTAACCACAAAAGAACCACAACAGAACCAACAGAATGTTCTAATGGTCACCATGTTGAGTATTTAGAAGTCAGAGTGTTAATCACGGAGCTATAGCTGCCTCACAGGGCTGACAGCACAGAGAGCAAGGAAACTGTAGCTCACGCTGACACGACTCAATTTATTTCCCTCTTGTATCGCTCTGATTAAGGGGTGGGGCTGCGTTGGTTGAGTGTGTGTGTTTGTGTGTGTGTGTGTGTGTGTGTGTGTGTGTGTGTGTGTGTGTGTGTGTGTTTTATTTAGAGGATGTGAATAGGTGGTGACTAACAGCAATCAAACTCTAAATTTAGTCTATTGAGACAATGAACATGCAATTGTGTGTGTACATGTTTAGACACGTCAGCCTTCTTTCTGTCATACACTCACACTGCAACTGACACCACACACACACACACACACACACACACACACACACACACACACACACACACACACACACACACACACAGAGCTCTTTTAATGAGGACTTCTGCAGCTTCCTTCACCACAAGGCAATGAAGCAGCAGAGTAAATACGGCCATCTGACAGCATGGTGTTTAATTATGAATCGGCAGGCAACGTCGAAGACATCTCTCTCTCTCTCTCTCTCTCTCTCTCTCTCTCTCTCTCTCTCTCTCTCTCACACACACACACACACACACACACACACACACACACACACACACACAGTGCCAATGTTGGCAGGCGTTGCCAGTTCCACTTTCAGCATCCTAAATCGAAGCCTTTCAAACCACTGCTTTAAGAACACAAAACAGTCACTAATGTTAGTGTGTATTGATTAGTTTTGGCTCACAGCTCAGTGCAGGAGTGCAGAGTGCTCACAGTGCAGGGGCAAATGTAGTTAAACAATTAGACAGTGCGATATATCAAGAGACAGACAGAGACAGACAGACAGATCATAATGTAATTACAAACACAATCTGTGTACCTGACAGTAGCGCAGATTTATATTAATGCGCTCGTTCTAATACGTTGTAGTTTCTATAGTAACAGCTCATTCACAGGGAATTTAAAAATCGTTGATGAAGTTTTCTGTAAAGGAGAATAAATGTTTATTTAACATTTATGGAAGGAGTCTCCAGTGTAGCAGACAGAAGTAAAGCTGTAACTTTACGTGTTCCTTAAAGTAATACTTTTAAGTGGTATAAGAGAAAAAAAACACTCTGGGACATGCTGTTATAGGAAAAAAAAAATCCACCACCCTGTTGTTGATTATTTTCCAATGACAGCACAACGCATAGAGGTGATCCACATATCCACTGTACATACCTACTATCCACACACCTTACTAACACATATCATGTTGGAGTTTCCTTTATCACTGGTCTGTATGTAACTAGCTATAAATAGTGTGACCTCTGACCCTGGAAGTTTAAAAGCCCAGTGTGAGTCACACACGATGCTGCAGTCAATGTAAAAAATAAAATAAAAACAGAAGCCAATGTTTTGTTCTAAATCAAGGATGTTCTCACTCAGCAGAACACAAATCAACTCTCTCTCTCTCTCTCTCTCTCTCTCTCTCTCGCTGTGTTTCTCTGTGAAAATAACCGTATACTGTACACTGACAGATTGACTGATGACTACGACGCTGTATTGATTTTCTCCACACACTTAATAGATGAGGATCTGAAAACTCCAAACTCCTCTTTACAATTTCTCACAGTTTGAATTCATAAAAGAACAGAGTTTATTTTATTTTTTTTACAGTACAGCAAGGACGAACATCCTGACTAACCTAAGAAAAGAAGAAACCTTGATAGGAACCAAAACTCAGGAGTCCATCCTCACCAGACCTCCATGACTTTGTTAGCAATGAGAATAACAACGTATTTAAAAATAATTGTTGTGACGGTAAAGATTAGATTGTATAATATATGTAGACCTTGGGATGACAGGAGTAGGGGCTAAATGAGGAAAGTGCTTGTAGATTCTCAGGCTCAGGATGAGAGGAGGAGCTTGTGGATGGCAGGATCAGGAACTTGTAGGTCTCAGAGTGGGAAAATTGAGCTTGTGTGCTTATAAAATGTGAAGAAAGTTCATCCCTAGTGACGAGAATACCATTTTAAAAAATTATTGTTAGGAATAATTATGCTGTATTAAAGGGCAACAATTGGTTGAAAAAGAGGTTAGAACGTGGCAGGAGCTTGTGGGCTTCAGAATGTAAAGAGTAAAAGTTTACAGGCTTAGAGCAGGAGCTTGTAGGCCTCAGGACAGGAGAATGAACTTGTGGGTCTCAGCACAGCAGGAGAATGATCAGGAGCTTGATGAATAGGAGCTAGTGGACCTCAAGATGGCAGTAGAACCTTCGGGAATAAGTATGACTTTGTGGGCCTCAGGATGGGAGGAGGAGGACCTTACGTGTCTCAAAACCTTGTAGGACTCAATATGTCAGAAGTATAATTTTGTGGGCCTCAGGATGGCAGCAGAAGGGGTTTGTGAGCCTGAAGATGGGAGAAGTAAGAGTTTCTGGGTTCAAGATGGCAGGAGTAGGAGCTTGTGGTCTAAGAATGGATGGAATAGAATCTTCTGGGCCTTAAGATGGTAGAAGTAGGAGCTTGTGGCCCATATGGATGGCAGGTGGAGGTGTTTATGACAGGAGGAGGCAGGAGTCATCTGAGGATGGCAGAAGTAGGAACTTCTGGGCTTCAGAGAGGCAGAAGGAGGACTTTCTGCCCATCAGGATGGCTGGAATAAGTGTAGCAGTTTGTGGGCCCCAGGATAGCAGAAGTAGGAGCTTTTGGACTGAGGATGGCATGAAGCATGTAGCCTCAAGACTTTAGGAGGAGGTGCTCATGGCTAGAACATAGCAGAAGTAAGAGCTTGCATGTTTCAAAATGGTAGGAGAAAGTGTGTGAGCCTGATGATTACAGAAGTAAGAGTTTGTGGCCATCAGGATAACTGGAATAGATGTAGAAGCTTGTGGGCCTCAAAATGGTAGGAGTAAGAGCTTGTATGCCATAAAATTGCAGGTGTAGGAGCTTATGTGCCTCACGATGACAGGAGTCCTGCAGATGGCAGAAGTAGAAACTTCTGGTGGTCGTCCACCTGACTAATATGAGCCTGAAGCTGGCAAGAGTAGGAGTTTGTGGCCTGAGAATGGGAGGATTAGAATCTTATGGCCTCAGGATGGCAGCAGATGAAACTTGTGTATATCAGATATGATGCATAGAAGCTAGTCCACCTCCAATGCTGAGAATAGGCCTCAGAATTAGGAGGTTGTGGCCCAGAAGAATGGAAGGATTCATAGCTTGTGGGCCTCAAGACTGGAGAAGGACGACCTTGTGGGTCTCAAGATGGCAGAGGTGGAAGTGTGTGGCCATCATGATGACTGGAACAGGCGTAGTAAATTGTGGGCCTCACAGTGGCTGAAGGAAAATGTTGTGGCCTGAGGATGGAAGGAGTGGAAGCATTCCATTGCACTGGTTTGACAATATCTTCTAACAGTTTCCTCCAGCCAAGAAAATAAATCACTCTCAGTACCACAGGTGGAGAAGCAATAACTGCAGAGCATCCTTGAGTTCATCTATTCATCTCCGCTGTCCCTCATGCTGTGTTTGTTGGCTGTCGTTGTTTGTGAATCTGAGCTCTGGTGTCTTGAAGTTGGTCCGATTGACAGACGGATTGATTGAGTGTGCTCAGTGGGAGGAGAAGAGGGTGGGGCAGAAGGGGCAGAGCATATGCTCTGAGCATGCTCAGTCCTCAAGACCTCTGAACTTCCTCGTTCTTATTAGATCTTCACATAAATATTTGATGACTCGTTGCTCCCTGTCTCAGCACCAAAGGCACTCAAGGTTACAGGGTGATGCATCACTTCCCACGGGGGAGGGGACATGAGTAAAAGGCGGAGCTTCGGTGTTCCTTAGGTGGCCGATGAACCAAGTATAAATCTTCAGGCTGTCTTTATAACTCATGCTGTAAATGGTGGAAGCTTGGATTTACTACATGGGTGATGAAGAGGAACACTCACACACACCCACACACATGCTCAACCTCCCGTGTCTGCGTGTGTGTGTGTCTGTGTTGTGTGTGTGTGTGTGTGTGTGTGTGTGTGTATCGGCTAATATGTTGTGTAGGTGTACAAATGACCCCTGTCGTTCAGGTGATCCAGCCAACACGTTTCGCGTCAACTTACTCAAGCGAGCGCTCTTCATCTTTATGTGTGTAAAGAGAGAGATGGATGAGCGAGGGGGAGGAAGACGAAGAGTGAAAATGAAGGGAAATCGCTGGTGTTCTGGAGATCGAGAGAATAAAGTAGACAGACGGAGAGCAGAGACAGAGAGAGAGACAGAGAGAGAGAGAGAGAGCTCTTAACTGAAACATGAGCTGAGGACAGAGATGAGAGAGACTGACAGTGTGAGAGAAAGAAATGAGTGTGTGTGTGTGTGTGTGTGTGAGAGAGAGAGAGAGAGAGAGAGAGAGAGAGAGAGACCGGGCGCCTGCAGGCACTTGTAGCTGTCCAGAGAGGACAGTTTGTGCTCTCACTGAGTTCCACTTCCTAAGTCCTCCAAATGCAATTAGAAATGTGTTGTGTATCATTCACATCATCTTCCCTGACTGTTATGAGTGAACCGACTGAATAATAATAAACTGTTGTGTAACTTATGGAGTCAGACTTTTAGAAGTAATGTAATATGAAACATTCCTGGCAATCAAGTGTCAGATATTTGATCAAGCTAAAAGTGAGGTGGAATCCAATCCAAAACTTACAAAATACTCTCCTTACCCCAAATCCATCAGCAGAAGCCCATCTTCAGACAGGATTAGTTTTCCATGTGGAGGTATGTGATGTAATTATTCCCGGAGTTTCTCTGGGGTCTTAGTTTCATCCGAATCTATTATCAGTCATTTTTAGAGATGTGTGTGGAAAGATTACGCTGTATTTTACCTTCTAGGGAAAAAAAATAACCCCAGGTAATACAGATACACTCACCAGTCACTTTAATAGCAACACCTGTACACCTGCTCATTTATGCAGTTATCCAGTCATTCAATCATGTGGCAGCAGCTCAATGCATATACATATCATGTAGATACGGGTTAAGCTGATGTGAGTTAATGTTCACATCAAACATCAGAATGGGGGAAAAAGTCTGATCTCTGTTACTTTAACCGTGACATGGTTGTTGGTGTCAGATGGGCTGGTTCGAGGATTTCAGAAACTGCTGATCTCCTGTGATTTCCACACACAACAGTCTCTAGAGTTTACACAGAATGGTGCGAAAAACAAAAAAACATCCTGTGAGTTGAGGGTCTGAAGGCTGAAACACCTTGATAAGAGAGATCAGAGGAGAATGACCAGACTGGTCTGAGCTGACAGGAAGTCTATAGTAACTCAGGTAATCACTCTTTACAACCGTGGTGAGCACAAAAGCATCTCAGCATGCACAACACATCACACCTTGAGGTGGATGAGCGACAACAGCAGAAAACCACGTCAGGTTCCATCCTGTCATGGGCACAGACTCAATGAACCTGGACAGTTGAAGACTGGAACAAGGCCAGGTGATTAGGAAAAAAAACAATCTTCAACTGTCCAGTTTGGGGGAGTCTGTGCCGATGATAGTCTCAGATTCCTGTTCTTGGCTAACCTGATGTGGTCGTCTGCTGTTGTCGCTCATCCACATCAAGGTTCGATGTGTTGTGCATACTGAGATGCTTTTCTGCTCACCACAGTTGTAAAGAGTTATTATATCCTTATTGGCAGCTCGAACCAATCTGGCCATTTTCCTCTGATCTCTCTCATCAACAAGGAGAACAACAAACCCACTGGCTCACTCAATGTTTTTTGTTTTTCGCACCACTCTGTGTAAAGCCTAGAGACTGTTGTGTGGGAAAATCCCAAGAGATCGGCAGTTTCTGAAATACTCAAACCAGCCCATCTGACACCAACAACCATGCCACGGTTAAAGTCACAGAGATCACACTTTTTCCCCATTCTGATGTCTGATGTGAACATTAACTGAAGCTCTTGACACACATCTGGAAAACCTGTTCGAATACGACGTAAGACAGGTGTATTATCTGATGACTGCTGACAATAAAGGAAGCCTCCAGTTTATCGTGGTGCATTAAATGTGCATGTGTAAATCCACCCACAGCGATGTCTACTCAGTCAGCTTTGAGGAGGCATTTAGTGTCTCAAACAGACTTGTTGATGTTGTTTCTGACTCTGTATGACACACTTATCTATAAACATTGACAAAACAATGTTACGGAGCTAATACATTTGTATAAACAGAATATAATCAGATAAAGCGGCGGATAAAGTGTGAACGTAGGATTAGGTAGGGGGCGTGGCCTAAAGTCTGAAAGGGAGGACTGTCTAACAATGTTCCCAGCACTAGCATTTTAAATAAGGGGCTTGTTTATGATCATATTCTTCATGCTTAACCGCCATCACTATTGTGAATAAAGTGACCCTTTGTGTGTGTGTGTGTGTGTGTGTGTGTGTGTGTGTGTGTTTGTAGACGGCCTGATCCGGTCTTCTGGCAGTGTGAACAAGGAATTTGAGAAGTCTCTCCTTCTCCAGCGTTTGTCTGGCGCTGCTCTCCCAGAATAACATCTCAGTCTGACACGTCTGCGTCTCTGGATTACACTGGAGCTTAAAGAAAGGCCTGGCTGCAGCCTTCACCCATCTGTTCCTTCTCTCACCGCTCCAGCCCAGAGCGCGCCAACACCCAGAACTCTCCACATTCCCACTTAACACATGGCTCAATCCGGCACGGCCTGGCAGCTCTGAGCCAGTCGCAGGTGTGTGTGTGTGTGTGTGTGTGTGTGTGTGTGTGTGTGTGTGTGTGTGTGTGTGTGAGAGAGAGAGAGAGAGAGAGAGAGAGAGAGAGAGAGAGAGAGAGAGAGAGCGTGAGACTCTCATGGATCGCTTCCCATGGGGACCTCTTTGTGCATGATTTATGAACTGATAATGCTCCATCATCCACACACACACACACACACACACACACACACACACACACACACACACACACATACACACAGGCTCATCAATCCTGTGCTGCTGGCCCTCGGACAGGCAGTATCACCTGGGGAAACTGCAGCAGACAGAGCGAAAAGATCCAGCGGCGCTCCCAGAGCGCCCTCGGCCACAGACGGGCCACGAGGCTCGATGATGTCAGCGGGAGCAGTAATTAGACACACAGATTAACACTCGAGCAAACACACACCAAATGCTGAGAGCAGACTGCCATAAACAAACACACTTATGGAAAAAAAACCATTTATATTGTTTAAAGACACAGGCACCTGTCATAAAATGTAATGGTAAACAAGGCCTTGTGTACTTGTTAATTTCAGTAAAGGGGGTGTGGCCTGTGAACCTGTTAACTTAGTAAGGGACATGGCTTGTGAGCCTGATAAATTCAGTTAAGGGGGCATGGCTTGTGAGCCTGTTAATTTCAGTAAGGGGGCGTGACCTGTAACCCTGTTAATTTCAGTAAAGGGGGTGTGACCTGTGAAGATGTTAATTTCAGTAAAGGGGGAATGGCCTATGCTCCTGTCAGTCATAGTGAAGGAGGTATGGCCTATGCTCCTGTCACAGTGAAGGAGGTGTTGCCTTGATACTGTCAGTCACAGTGAAGGAGGTGTGGCCTTTGTGATCCCTGTCCTGTCACAGTGAAAGAGGCGTGGTCTCTGTCCCCATCAGTCACAGTAAGTAGCCTCTGTAACAAAATCACAGTAAAGGAGGTGTGGCCTCTGTATCTGTCAATCACAGCAAAGGGGGCATGGCCTCTGTATCTGTCGCTCACAGTAAAGGAGGCGTGGCCTCTGTATCTGTCAATCACAGTAAAGGAGGTGTGGCCTATATTAATCACAGTAAAGGAGGTGTGGCCTTTGTATCTGTCAGTCACAGTAAAGGAGGTGTGGCCTCTGTATCTGTCAATCCCACAGAAGGAGGTGTGGCCTCTGTATCTGTCAGACACAGTGAAGGAGGTGTGGCCTCTGTATCTGTCAGACACAGTGAAGGAGGTGTGGCCTCTGTATCTGTCAGACACAGTGAAGGAGGTGTGGCTTTTGTTCCTGTCATTGTTGCACAGTGAAGGAGGTGTGGCCTCTGTATCTGTCAGACACAGTGAAGGAGGTGTGGCTTTTGTTCCTCTCATTGTTGCACAGTGAAGGAGGTGTGGCCTCTGTATCTGTCAGACACAGTGAAGGAGGTATGGCTTTTGTTCCTGTCAGTGTTGCATAGTGAAGAAGGTGTGGCCTCTGTATCTGTCAGTCACAGTGAAGGAGGTGTGGCTTTTGTTCCTGTCAGTGTTGCACAGTGAAGGAGGTCTTTGTTCTGGTCACTTTCTCACGGTAAACCCTTTTTGATCTGCCCAAAACAGTATCACTCGAGCTTATATTGTCTTAGAAGGAGAAATTCACACCATGTTTCTACACTGTTCTAGATCCACTGACAGGTTTTACTACTGATTTCTCACCCGTTCACATCTCACTCTGATTTTATTTTGCTTTTCAAAACCCTAAAGGCTTACAGGATGAAAAGAGAGGTCAGCAAAAAATATCCTATAACAAAAAAGACGCTGATAAAGCATGCGATCTTAAACATCACTATGGTGCTGTGTCTAGTGAAAGTACAGCTCTGGGTTCTGTTCAAATGTGTAAATGGTTTAAATGGTTCCAGTCTGTTCCTCTCAACTCATTGATCCATTATCATTTGCACCATGACTGGTCAGAATTTTCTCATCAGATGTAGTAGGAAAAAACCTGCAGAGTACGTCCTTTGTATTTTTTTATCCTGTGTGGCTTAAGACTCCTTTAAAAGGAAGAAACTATTTGAAGCAACCTCTGCACACTAAGAAGGATTGGGGGGGGGTGGACTGACAGTTTGGTATTTTGGTGGTGTGTTGAGTCCAGATGATGCTATCGCTGAGAGATAAAGGTGAACTGCGTCAGAATTTGAAATATGAGAGAACACAAACATGGAAGACAAAAAACAGGCTATAGTGAAACCCAAAGTAAATCGGACTCTTCACTGTAGCTCTATATGGAGTGAGAGAGAAGAGGAGCATCAGGACTGTGTCATTTAGCACCATCATGTGGCCATAAGTGTAATTACACCTGATTAATAACAAACGAACCAACACTCTGGGATGTGAGGCAAACACACTGCACCAGTGAGAGCATCTTGGTTTCTGGGTTTGGCTGAGACATGTGCGTTAGAGTAATACTGCAGCATTAATTTTTTTTTTTTAAATCTAATCTCTATTTACTTCCTCTGTAGTGTGGGTTTGATCATGAAGGGGAAAATCCACTCGTAGAAGAAAACCTCCAAACTAACTTCGAATTACTTTTAGAATGATCTTTAATCCAGTTTTATCCTCAGAGCTGATTGTCATGCAAGTCATGTGAGGCATGTCCATGGGATTTGAACCCACAACCTTTTAATCAGTAACACAGAACTGTTCAGCGCCCCGCCCCATGTAACATGAGTATACTGTAACTACAGAATAAAGCACTCACTCATGTTGTTCTGTTATAGTAAAATACTGAGGAGTTTCCAGCTTCAGCAAATAATCTGCTATCTGGTTTTTCCAGAATTCCCTGCTCCCTCTCAGACAGGGTGCCATTATTATTAGAATCAGGTCTGTTTGAGTTTTTTTGTGCGTGAAATTAGTTATTTAACTAACGTGAGTCAAATATGAGAACTTTTTTAGAGAATCATTTTATTCTGCATATTAAAGCAGCAGTGTGGAATTTTTTATCGCCCTCTGCTGTCTGAGAGGTGAACTGCATGTGAATATATGGATGAGCGTATGTTGTAAATAATAAATACAAAATTAACCACATGTAGATCTTCTCTCATTGATTTCTGACTTTTCGCACACCCTGTAGAATTAAAAAATGGGGAGACCTGAGCAGTCGTTATGGCTTGGGGCGGGGCTAGTTTCAGTGACGTATGCAAATAATGTAAATCTGAAATGAAATATGAAGAAATTAGAGATACCGATTGAATGGAAACATTACAATTCATGCTTTTCTTTTAATGGTATGCTAGAAATTTATGATTGCTAAAGGCTTGAAAGCACTTTGAAAAATCACAGACTGCACCTTTAATATTATTTTTGTGTGCGTGTGAGTGAGTTTATTTGAAGACTTTTCAAGGAACATGCTGTGTGTCAGTATAAAGGTGCCCTGAAGGTGAGAGTAGCTGTCTTGGTGTGTAATCTTCCACTTGGATAGGAGTCCTATACTTAAACTGCTCTCATGCTGTGTGTGTGTGTGTGTGTGTGTGTGTGTGTGTGTGTGTGTGTGTGTGTTGTGTATTTTAGTCCCTATGTGTCTTGACTTTATCTTCAGCACTACACCAGAATAAACCTACTCAAGAAATGACAGATTAACACACACACACACACACACACACACACACACACACGCACACGCACACACACACACACACACAAATACACTTCAGACGCTTTCACCAATCACTCCTCTCCTCTACACTGCATTATTGTCATCGTCACCATCATCATTGCTTCTGTCTGAGGACTTTCTGAATGGAGCACTTCTGGCCTGACACCCACACAGACCTTCATTACCATGTCTGAGTGCAGGCCAAGTGGCTCTACAGCCGCCAGACAAACATTATTCAAACGCCGAGCCAGCTTCACACCAGCGTTAATGACACGACACGACACGTTCTCTACACACGCCGGCACTCGTCCCATCTGTAGCTCAAACACGGCTAAAAATGATGTGCGCTTGATCGTTTACAAATCTGTTCGACAAGTTTTCACTGTTTAATATAGTGTTATACAGTAGTTTCAATCATGTTTAATCATAACCTGATCATTAACATACACTATACGGTCAAAAGTATGTGGACACCTGACCACCTGCACAAGCTGTTACATCAAAGCAGGAAAATCAGGGAGAAAATTGAGGGGAAGAAAGTTTATGGGAAAATAAGCAACGCCACGGTTACTGTTACCATCCCTGAGTTGATTATTTTTTTCTTTAACAGTGAGTATTTATTCCTCTTAAATTCCTCTTCCTCAGCAATTAGACAACTATTAACATTATTATTTATTACGAAGCATCACCTCATTTTTTTCCGTTTAGTTACATGTAATGTTCGTGAAACAAGTTCTCGCTTACGTTATAGCAGCTATGAACAGTCGTTCCCTCACCAGCTTCTCTTTTTTCTCTGTCTTGATGTTAATAAAACAAACAAAAACATGCAAACCGCAAAGCGTAAACTCCTCTGTCCTGAAGATATCGCAAAACTTAAAGTTACAGGTTGACACTGGAGACTCCTTCCATAAACGTTAAATATTTCCAACGATCTTTTCAATGCGTTTATGTGGAGCGTCCGCCGTACGAGTCCCTGTGAATGAGCTGTTACTATAGAAACGATAACATTAAAACGAGCGCATTAATATAAACCTGTGATTTCTAGCCGTGTTACTGTTAGAGCTGCTGTAATACAGAATTAATCAATTAAAATCAATTAAATGTAATGAACTTTAATCACATGATGAGACAAATCTCAGTGTGAGGCCACGCCTCTTTCTTTTAGACTGACAGATGCTGAGGCCACGCCTCTTTTTCCTCTGGCTGATAATGGCGTCAGGCGTCAGTGCTCACAGCGTCGAGCCATGCTGCACTGCACTGTCCAATCTCTGCACTAATCAGACCTTGTTAGTGTTGGATTAATTGTGTGCTGAGGGAATTAAAGTGGTCAGTACAGAAGGCCAGGATGTGTTTAATTGGTGTTGGATTAGCTGCAAGGCCTGAGGGTCTGGTGTATGTGTGTGTGTGTGTGTGTGTAAAATCGCATCTGGTGTACAGCAGCCATATGGTGTGCTGTTTGTGTTTCTGTTTCATGTTTATGTATGTATAGGAACAGTGCTGTTGAGTTCTGGATTCTGATTGGTCAGAACCTGCAGCGCAGGTTTATGTTAATGCGCTCGTTCTAATACCTTATCGTTTCTATAGTAACAGCTCAAAAAAAAACAACAACTACGTGTGTAATCATTGATACAGTGATGTTTTCTGTAAGGAAACGTTTATTTAATATTTATGGAAGGAATTTCCAGTGTCACATATCTGACCGAACGTGGAGTGAATTTGAGACTACGTCAGCGCCGTAGTGGAATCTTCCACCTCAGTCACGTCCAAGCCGAGACGAGCTAAAGGTCCCCATATTTCTGCTGGCTCTTCTCATTTCACTGAGGAAAACACGACATCAATTATTTATAAGCTCACGCTCACTGGCAGCATGACAAACACATCACTCATCAGCAAGGTCGCTTTAAAAAAAAAAAAAAAAAGCATGTACAGAGAGAGTACAGAATGAATGTAATATCAAGATTGGGTGATAAAATGTTAGGAAATTATGTGAATGATATAAAAACGTAGCATCAGAATATACATGCACAACACACACCGGTATCGTAAGGCCTGATTTTCTTCCTGATTTGTGTCTTTTCCAGGGAAGTGAATGTTATGAATTCCTCCAGGGTTTCATTTTCAACATGGCTGCCTTTTGAACTTCTCTCTTCTTTATTTTATACCCTCTACGAATCAGATATCGTGACAAAAAAACTATCTGTGTTTGATGAATCATTTTTATATTTTAAAATGCTAATGAGGGAGTGGAAGAGTGACAGGATGGTGTGATGAAGCAGACTTCCTGTCACCACCACAAAGTTGATTATTTTCCAGTAACAGCAGTGTTTTATTCCTCTTACACCACAGCAATTTGCCAACAATTACAATTATTATTTATTTAAAAATTACACATCAGACTTTTTATCTGTTCATAGTTACACTTAGTGTTTGCGAAAGAATTCATTTCTTGTTCTCGCTTACGTTATAGCAGCTATAAACAGTCGTTCCCTCACCAGCTTCTCCTTTTTCTCTCTCTTGATGTTAATATGACAAGACAAAAAAAAAAAAAAAAAAAAAAAAAACCCACACAGCTTGTGTCGTGTTACCGAGAAACCGCAAAGCATCCTGAAGATGCCGGAACAAAGCGCTGACACCGGAGACTCCTTCCATAAATGTTTCAATTAGACAACTATTAACATTTTTATTTATTACGAAGCATAACCTCATACTTTTTATCCGTTTAGTTACACGTAATATTCATGAAACAAGTTCTCGCTTACGTTATAGCAGCTATAAACAGTTGTTCCCTTACCAGCTTCTCTTTTTTCTCTGTCTTGATGTTTATAAAACAAATAAAAACATGCAAACCGCAAAGTTACAGCTTTACCTCTGACACTGGAGACTCCTTCCATAAATGTTAAATATCTCCAACGATCTTTTCAATGCGTTTATGTGGAGCGTCCGCCGTACGAGTCCCTGTGAATGAGCTGTTACTATAGAAACGATAATATTAAAACGAGCGCATTAATATAAACCTGTGATTTCTAGCTGCGTTACTGTTAGAGCTGCTGTAATACAGAATTAATCAATTAAAATCAATTAAATGTAAAAGAACTTTAATCACATGATGAGACAAATCTCAGTGTGAGGCCACGCCTCTTTCTTTTAGACTGACAGATGATGAGGCCACGCCTCTTTTTCCTCTGGCTGATAATGGCATCAGGCGTCAGTGCTCACAGCGTCGAGCCATTCTGCGCTGTCCAATCTCTGCACTAATCAGACTTGCATAAACATAAACATTTATTCTCCGTATAGAAGACTTCACCGTCAACTTTTTATTATTTAAAAAAAAAATCTGTCTATGTGGACCGTCTGCTGTCCCTCTGAATGAGCTGTTACTATAGAAACGATAAGGTATTAGAACAAGTGCATTAATATAAACCTGCATTACTGTCAGAGCTGCTGTTATAGAGAATTAATCAACCTTCTGACCAATCACAATCCAGAACTCAACAGCACTACTACAATTTCCTCCTTCCTCCATCTTGACCTCCTAACTACATGTATGTTTTCATCATAAAGAGAAAGTCCTAACTCCTGCAGGGAAAACTGGTGAATTTTAAAATAAAACAGTGCTTACTGAAGCACACGTCTGATCTAGGCCGATCCCTCGACCTGGTACATAATTATTTTAGAGACAGAACTGATGCCAGTTTTTGGCTCTCAGCTTCTCAGCGATTGTCTGACAAGGCCACGTCAAAGCGAGACGACATCGTTCAGACCACGGCGCTCTCCGTGGCTGTCATCACTGTCACTTCAGAGCCACGCTCAAATATCACAGTTTTTTCAGCTCATATCAATCCGATTAGATCGGACACCCTCGATCACATGACCTCCTGTCCTGGATTAAGCCTGCATCTTTGAGCACCTTGTAATGATCATATCTAATGCCCTGTGTTCAGGTTTCATGAGAATATTCATAAGAAATATAGAATACTGAAATAAGTATGCTGTTGATGTTCTAGTCACATTATAAGCTCAGGTCGTCTACCAGAAGTCTGGTGTGGTGAAGATTACAGAAGGACACATATTGAAGAATGAATATTCTATTACTAGGGATAAATTCATACATTTAAAATCTATATCCTGAATTTATATATTTCTGTAAAGCTGCTCTGGGACAGTGTCCATTGTTAAAAGCGCTATACAAATAAAACTGAACTGGAGTTGAATATTACATGATGCATTCAGAGAAACGTTTCCATAATACCGACCGGCTGAGGAATTACATTGTTGTAGCGCCATCTAGTGGTCAGAGAGAAGATTGTCATTTCTTCCACCAGGCCAGTGGTAGAACTTTGTCCCCATGTTCCATCATTATTACGTTCAGGTTCTACTAACACTGCCTACTAATCTATTCTCTGTTCAGCTGCGTTCAGCAGTGCTATCTACCTACACCTGCTTAGCATCCATTACTTTCAGAGTAAAGCACAAAACAAGCAGCAACTCATTCAGAATGACGTTGACACCCAAATCACGTGACTCACTCAGCCGACGAACGTCCTCGGTTTCCTTTCAGCAAACAGTGACGTTTAAATCTACACAAAACACATCAACATATCGTTTATATATCTCATTATCAGTAGTATTAAAAGTATGAAATCATTTGTTGTGCTTTGCTGTGAGAGTTTTAGCACTTACAGTGTTACAGAGCTGAGTGGAGAGGAGAGAGATGAGGTACAAGAAGGTCCAGGTGTAAAATATTTGATCTAATCCTGACATTTTTGTCCTCTTTCATTCTCTCTCTGAGCTTTTGAGCTGCATTGTTATGTTTCTAATCGAAATTCATTCAGATTAATTAAACCGCCGATTGGCTACTTCTGCATCACGTGATCAGTTTAGACACATGCTATTGGGTATGATTTAAACAATCAACAAAACCTTTCAAATCGCGCAACATTAGCACAAAATGCTATCTTTCGTGAGGAAAATGTAAAGTTGAAATGCAGGATTAATAATAAAGTAAATTATACAAATTAAGTAACTTTATTTAGGCTCCACGGTCTACTTCTAAAAGGCAGAAGTGTTGATATTCTCACCTACACAGTGAGGAGGAAGTAATTAACCACAAAGTGAGGTCACCTGAGCGTGCAATACTACTGTCATGAAATGTACCTGTTCTACATTTGTACATTTGACTGAATGTACAGAGAAATGTTGTAATTTCTACATTTCCTGTCATCTGTAAAGGCAATCTCTCAGTGTGGGGTTTTTGTTTGATTGTTTGTTTGTTTAGAAAATTGGCTCTTGTAAGATGATTTATTCATTTGTGTGGGGGTCAGTAGAGAGACCTTTGTCCTTTTGAAGGTTATAGAACATAAACAGTCAGTCATTTCATATTGAAAGGAAGGATTTACCAAAATGTCAAATATACACAATTTACCCTTTTACCTCATCATTATAATAAATACCGAATGCTTTTGTGTCATGCAGATAAGCCTTCTTACCTGAAATTCAAAATATTTCAATACATTTTTAAAAAGATTATAAAAAATTTTTAAAAATCTGCCTATTTTATTAAAACACAACATGAAATACTCATTAACTTGTCCTACATTTAACTCATTCACCCCAGGTGACAATTTACCTACATATACATTAGAAGCATCTTGTTTGTTTGATTAATCTGCCATATCTATAGAGTTGTGAAGCGTCTCGGGGCCCTGATTCGTAATAACTTTCGTAACCTTGAATAATATTAACTTGTTTCGTCCACCTGGTTTATTGGAACGTCCATATATTACCGCATATTTACTACACCGTGTGGTGGTCTTCGTACAGAGATGTGACGGTGGCGTCTGTGTAGGGAATCAGAATGGCTCAATGACAGCAAAAGTACACATGTTATTTGTGACATCACAAGAAAACATAAGATGGTAATAGCTAACAAATAATCAAAAAGTCTCTCATTATGTATTGTTTTATGTATGCTCAACCTTTCCGTGACATACCCCACGGTGCTGCCAAAACCCGCTTGTTTTACATTCTTTGAAAATTTGGTCCCAATTTAGGAAACATATTGGTTTAGTTGCTATGTCAGTTAAAGCCGCATTTACAGCTAATCATCTGTTTCCAGCTGATAACACCTTTAACCCACAACACAGCAAGGGTGTCTTGAATATTACCATATTGTATAAGGGTGACATTTTCGTATTCATATTTGAACAAGCTAATCGTGAATTCAATCTGCCGCCAGAACACTTTTTTTTTTTCCGTCGAGTCAGTTTCCATTTCCTTTTCTACCATTTGCATCAATTTAATTTTAGACTCTAAACCAGAGACAAGGTGTGTTATCTCACAGATACATTCAACGATCTTATATCGTTATATAAAAGTCAGTTAGAAGCAGGATATGTTTACAGAACTAAACAGAGTCTCAGTGTTCAAAAACACTATTTGTATACACATTTAACCATGGATTTATTAAATATAATGTTGTACATTGCCTTCATACAGTATGAGTAAGACCAAGTTGTCCAAAATGTTCCTAGAAATAAGCTCTATTTGTGATTGATGTAAACACACTCCAGGCACGCTCATAGTTTCTGGTCTTGGTCAAGCTTGACGTCATTCTGGACCTCTACATTTCGAATCTTCAAATATGTCAGGAGTAATACTTAAACCTTGCCTTTTAATTGGAATTTGGTCTACCATCAGAAGATCTCACTCTAGTAAAGCATGGATAAATATTATAGCCTTCTCGTTTCTTCTATTAAGACATCTAATTCCTATGAACAGGAAAAGAGACCGGAGGCATGTTTGCTTCACATCCCCAGGGTTGCGAGTTTGAAACCCGCCTCCATCCTGTGTGCATGTTCTCCCTGTGCCTTGGGGGGTTTATCTGGATACTCCAGTTTCCTCCCCCAGTGTGTGAATGTGTGTGTGATTGTGCTTTACGATGGTTTGCCATCCCATCCAGGGTGTCTCCCGCCTTGTGCCCCGAGTTCCCTGAGATCCAGGCTCCAGGCTTCCCCACGACCCTCTGTAGGATAAGTGGTATAGAAAATGGATGGATGGAAAAGAGACCATTAACTCCCTCGCCACACACACACACACACACACACACACACACACACACACACACACACACACACACACACACAAACACACACACACACACACACACACACACACCTTCAGCTCCTGGATCTGTGAAGTTATGATTGAAGAAATGACTGAAGAAGTGCAGTAATAAAATTACAGTTGTTCTAATAGTTCTCGTAATTTATTCATTGTTTGTCTTGTGTTAGTTATAAGTAAACTCCAATAAAAATACCTTGAGCTATTTACTTAATCTATGCTACCTAAAATCTGCAGTCTTTACTGTAAACCTGTCCCTCAAACCAGCACATCTAGTTTTTCAGTAAGGCCACTGTGATGTGGTTTAGGACTTGAAACTTCCTGTTATCTATAAACATGAACAAAACCTTTTCGATTAATCTGTTACTAACCTCGGCCAGCCTTAATTCCTTTTTTTCCTCACCATAGTTTGTTATTGTTATGCCTGTGACTGTTATTGTACGAATTCATTTTTAAAAACAAGGTCGCATGGCTCGATGATGTCGTTTATTGTGAGTGTTTAAAGATTTGGACATGAATTTATAACCTTAACTTTATTTATTTTAAGGTTTTAGAGCCTAGACAATGAGAAGCAAGTTCCCCCAAATATGAATACATTTGTAGGGCAGCGGGAAATATGTGTTTAAATATGTTCTAAATATTCCTTCAAGTAGAAAAATAATGATACGTTCTGTGTAGTTTGTATTTTATGATGTATATTCACTCTTTTACTGGTAAGAACTTGAATGAAATGTGATATAAAACCTAAAAAAATTCCAGTATGTCATACGATAATCACGAACAGAGAAATTCAATAAAGATCATCTAAGAGCTGCTACTTGTTTTTAATGCTTACTTTTTTTTTTAGTGTAGATGAAACTTTGAGATTGTTTCATTGAGAAACAAGTGTTGTTTTTTCATAAATTTGCACACCCACACACACACACACACACACACACACACACACACACACACACACACACACACACACACACACACACTCAATGCAGCTTCCTACAGGAAGTCACACCCATAGCAGAATAGATCTGTAAAGAGGAAGTGAGGTACAACATTTCTCTGAAGCGTTCAATTCCTTCTTCTGTTACCGTACAACTTAGTATTGAAATATTACCAATGCAGAGAAGCTGAAAGTCCAAAACTTCTCATGTAAAAACCTGTTTATCCTTTTTTTTTTTTTTGTAAAAAAAAACCCTAACATAGTTAAATAGTGGTCTGAGGTTTTAAAATTCTCCATATGAAGTAAACAGACCGAGAGGATCTAACCGAGAGGATCCAAAAGCAGGTTAGAGGATGTGAAAGAAGTTTAGGGCAGCTATAAAGTTAAAGCGTTTATGTGGACATGCCAATTATTAAAGTATATTTAGATCAGATAGATCTGCAATTTTTTTTTTTTTGCACAGAGTTTGTTCACTAGAAACTAATTTGACCATTTTTTGTTACTTTAAATTACTTCTCTTGCTTTTTCATTTGTCATCTGACTGCAATCAGAAAGTGCTGCACACTCATTACTGACAACTTCCTGTACTCTGACACAGAAACCTCAACGGAGTGATGGTTATTTGGAACACAGCCTAGTTTTCACCCTCAAAAAGTACAGAAGACAAAACCTGCAGTCGGAAAAAGGTGGAGACAGTCAGAGACAGTTGGAGAAAGTTGAAGGCAGTCACAGACAAGTGTAGATAGACAGAGAGAGACAGAGATAGAGACAGTTGGAGACAGTCAAAGAAAGCTAGAGACAGGCAGAGACAGTCAGAGATAGTTGGAGACAGTCACAAATAGTCAAAGACAGTCAGAGACAGTTGGAGACAGTCAGAGACAACTGGAGATGGTTGGAGACAGTCACAGAGAGTTGGAGACAGTCAGAGGCGGTCAGAGACAGTTGGAGAGAGTCAGAGGTGGTCAGAGGCAGAAACAGAGTGTCAGAGACAGTCAGAGACAGTTGGAGAGAGTCAGAGGCGGTCAGAGGCAGAAACAGAGTGTCAGAGACAGTCAGAGACAGTTGGAGAGAGTCAGAGGCGGTCAGAGGCAGAAACAGAGTGTCAGAGACAGTCAGAGACAGTTGGAGAGAGTCAGAGGCGGTCAGAGGCAGAAACAGAGTGTCAGAGACAGTCAGAGACAGTTGGAGAGAGTCAGAGGCGGTCAGAGGCAGAACAGAGTGTCAGAGACAGTCAGAGACAGTTGGAGAGAGTCAGAGGCGGTCAGAGGCAGAAACAGAGTGTCAGAGACAGTCAGAGACAGTTGGAGAGAGTCAGAGGCGGCCAGAGGCAGAAACAGAGTGTCAGAGACAGTCAGAGACAGTTGGACAGAGTCAGAGGCGGCCAGAGGCAGAAACAGAGTGTCAGAGACAGTCAGAGACAGTTGGAAAAATTTGCTGTAGCTCTGAATATCACTGTCCTTTACTGGGCCAATTGTCCTGTTTAGCAATTATTGTACTGTCTTGCGCTGTTTACACACATTTACACACGTGCACGTTATGTAGTCCTGTGTAGGTCTGCGTAGTCTTATGTAGTTCTCTGTTGTTTTATGTCGCAACACGGTCCTGGAGGAACATTGTGTCACTTCACTGTGTACTGTATTATCTGTATATGATTGAAATGACAATAAAGCCACTCGAACTTGACACATGAACTTGCAGCCTTTCTGAGTTTAGCAAATTCGTCCCTCTGACATGACAGCGTGGTTGCGTGAGCTTAACCACATCTGCAGCTCAACACAGGAAGTGTTGTCCACACACACACACACACACACACACACACACACACACACAAGCACATACAAGAAGGAGGCAGGTTAGAGAACTCTCTAGGAAAGAAAATAAACATCCACATCCTGACAAACGGACACCATGCTCAAACACAAACTGAGTGAGTATTTTTATGACTACCGGTGTGTGTGTGTGTGTGTGTGTGTGTGTGTGTGTGTGTGTGTGTGTGTGTGTGTGTGTGTTTGTCTGTGTGTGTCTGTGTGTGTGTGTGTGGGTTCACTCTGTGGTGGGCTGTATGAAATGATACACTAATGAACCCTCATGAACATCATTCTGATTTCCTGCTGAACTTAATTCAGTGAGATGTCTGTTCAATGTTGTTTTCACGCTATTGAGAGTAAAAACGGCTTACTGAAGTTTAAACAAACAAACAAACAAAAAGAATGTACGAGTCAAACGATTGCAATTTGATCACAGTAAAACCACAACTCTGTCATTTCAAAGAGCTTTAAACTGGATCTACGTCATATCTCTGTGTCTCTGGGTCACGGTACAGCTGGATATAATTAATCTATGGAATTATGTGATTCATAAAACAGTTATAAGCGCCACCGATGATGAAATCATGCTTCATGTGTAAGATAACTGATAAAGGAGCAGGAAAACACACAATCATAAGCTTCCATATGATACAAGTCCGGTGTTTTGACCACAGGAGACATGTGGAACCACCGCAGAAGCTCATAAATATGACTTTAGTGAAGTTACAAAATGAGATTTTACTCATGAATGGGTTTGTGGCAGAAAAATGATGAAACAGGATTTTTTGTGGCTTCACACCTCCATCCACATCATTATACACTTTAGAACCTACAGCAAAGTGTTTTCCTACACTTGTAGGATGCTAATGATGCCATAATTTATTCAGTGACCCTGGGAAGAACCCGTTTTATACCACACGCTTACCCAGTTAATACACACTCTCTTTTAATTTACTTAAATACTTTCAATAAGTCACATCAAATGAAAATATTTTTAATATCTAGTGTTTCCTATTATAAGACTATAATAAACAAAATATATGATTATTATTAAACCTATTTCTAGACATATTGATTTCAAGCTTGAAATAGTCTTGAGTTATTTACCTAATTTTAAGCAAAAGTTTTAAATTAAATTAGTCAAATTAGTAAAAATGTCTAGACATAGGTTTAACAACAAATATATCTGGTATATGTAATCTTATAATAGGAAATACTAGATAAATAGTTAATGAAATAAACAAAAAAAAGCATTGTTACTTTTATAAAAAGTGCTTGATGTGGGTCAGTAAATCTAGTTCTCATAGGTGTCATTTATTTACAACAGTTCTTGGCTAAAAAGAACTGTTCAGAAAAAAAAAACCCTGATGATTTTATATATTATATATTGTTTTATGTATAATGTTTAGATTTTGTTTTATATTGCAATATATTGCCAATGATAAGTCATGTTTATGTAGCTAATATTCTACTGTACATTACTATTAGCACTCAGAATTCACAACACTGATAATTCATAGCTTTATTTACAGATGAATTGGCGTTTATTTTATCATCTCATCTCAGAAAACTGAAAGTTACAGCTTTATCTCTGACTGTTACAAACCACTGACACTGGAGACTCCGTCCATAAATATTAAATAAACGTCTCCTCACAGATTACACGATTACACACATTTTTTAATCTGTTTATTATCAGTGGAGCGTCCGCCGTACACGTCCATGAGAATGAGCCGTTACTATAGAAACGATGAAGTGTTAACGTTTTAATATAAACCTGCGATTTGCAGCTGCAGTCCTGTGAAGATTAATCAACACGTTTCAAAGAAGGTTTTTCGAGCTCTTTGGTGGTTTAGAAAATTATTTTACTGCCTTACAAGTACAAACTAAAGCAAACTTATCTTTCTTTCTGGTTTTATAGTTTATACAGGTGTATCTCAAAAAATTTGAATATCGTGGAAAAGTTCATTTTTTTACGTAATTTAATTCAAAAAGTGGAACTTTCATATATTCTAGATTCATTACACATAAAGTGAAATATTTCAAGCCTTTTTTTGTTTTAATGTTGATGATTACGGCTCACAGCTCATGGAAATCAAAAATCCAGTATCTCAGAATATTAGAATAAAGAATTTATAATACAGAAATGTCGACCTTCTGAAAAGTATGTTAATTTATGCACTCAATACTTGGTCGGGGCTCCTTTTGCACGAATTACTGCATCAATGGGGCGTGGCATGGAGGCAATCAGCCTGTGGCACTGCTGAGGTGTTATGGAAGCCCAGGTTGCTTTGATAGCGGCCTTCAGCTCGTCTGTATTGTTGGCTGGCCAATCAAGCACAGTAATACCATGGTCAGCAAACCAGTTACTAGTAGTTTTGGCTCTGTGGGCAGGTGCCAAGTCCTGCTGGAAAAGGAAATCAGCATCTCCATAAAGCTCGTCAGCAGATGGAAGCATGAAGTGCTCTAAAATCTCCTGGTAGACGCTGCATCGACTCTCGACCTGAGAAAACACAGTGGACCAACACCAGCAGATGACATGGCAACCCAAATCATCACTGACTGTGGAAACTTCACACTGGACTTCAAGCAACTTGGATTCTGTGCCTCTCCACTCTTCCTCCAGACTCTGGGACCTTGATTTCCAAATGAAATGCAACATTTACTTTCATCTGAAAAGAGGACTTTGGACCACTGAGCAACGGTGTTTTGAGTATAAAGGTGTTTCGAGTTAATTAGCTGATTAGAGTCTTCTCAGGTTCACATTGCTGTATTATAAATTCTTTATTCTAATATTTTGGAGATACTGGATTTTTGCAGTATCTGATTTCCATGATCTGTGAGCTGTAATCATCAAGATTAAAACAAAAAAAGGCTTGAAATATTTCACTTTATGTGTAATGAATCTAGAATATATGAAATTTCCACTTTTTGAATTAAATTACGGAAAAAATAAACTTTTCCATGATATTCAAATTTTTTGAGATGCACCTGTATATACAGTTGCAATCAAAATTATTCAACCCCCATTGCAAATCAGGTTTATCGTCAAAATTTACAGACTTTCAACTGTTTGCAATGAACAAATCAAACAAAAGCAATTGAAATAGTTCAACACAACGAATGCTTCAAGTGGTTTCCACAAATTCAACTGAAAATGCAACTTATAATGACTTCTCCAGTCTCAAAATTATTCAACCCCTTCATGGCAAGCATCTTTAGTACTTAGTAGAGCACCCTTTTGCTGTTATGACCTGCTGCAAACGAGATGCATAGTCAGACACCAGCTTCTGGCAGCGTTCCTGAGGAATCTTAGCCCATTCCTCATGAGCAATGGCCTCCAGTTCAGTAATATTCTTGGGTTTGGATGCTGGAACCGCCTTCTTCAAATCCCACCAGAGATTTTCTATGGGGTTAAAGTCAGGTGACTGTGATGGCCCTGTAGAATCTTCCAGGACTTCTTCTGCAACCAAGCCTTGGTGGAATTTGAGGTATGCTTGGGATCATTGTCCTGTTGGAAGGTCCAATGACGCCCAAGCTTCAGCTTCCTCACAGACGGCATGACGTTTTCTCCTAGGATTTCCTGATACTTCAATTAATCCATCTTGCCTTCCAGTTTTGTTTCATCGCTCCACAGAACAGAATCCCAAAACTTCAGTTATTTATATGATTTTGAGCATATTGGAGCCGACTTCCCTTGTGATTTTGGGTCAGTAGTGGTGTACGTCTTGGAGTTCTGGCATGGACACCATACTGTGCTCACTAAAACCTCAGTGCCTGTTGCCACCAAGTCTTGCTGCAGGTCTTTTGCAGTCATTCGAGGGTTTTTAATAACCTGCCTTCTCAGAAATCTGGTTGCAGCCATTGATAGCTTCCTTTTTCTGCCCCGTCCAGGTATTTCATGTATTTTCTGCCCCTAGCCAGTTCAGGTATTTCATGTGTTCCAGCTCAAGCACACCTGGTGCAACTAATGAATCCCTTGATTAACACCTGTTTTGCATATTTGTGCTGTTGTGAGGGATTCTATTCAGGGGGTTGAATAATTTTGAGACTGGAGAAGTCATTATAAGTTGCATTTTCAGTTGAATTTTGGGAAACCACTTGAAGCATTTGTTGTGTTGAACAATTTCAATTGCTGTTGTTTGATTTGTTTATTTCAAACAGCTGAAAGTCTGTAAATTTTGACAATAAACCTGATTTGCACTGGGGGTTGAATAATTTTGATTGCAACTGTATAAGCTACACAGTTCAGCATTGATGATATTTTAATATTAAGTCTACTTTCATTACAATTTTTATTTGTACCATTTAGAGGTTGATAGCTAATTCTTTCTCTGCTTGTCACCAGGTTTTAAGTGGTTTGGGAGTCTGGGTAACCTTTCTTTTCGTCGCAAGTCGGACGCAGCGAAGGCATCCCAGAAAGATGATGAGACACCTATCGACGACGAGGACATGCGCCCTCGCTGCCCGAGCTACGCCCGCTCCAGTGAAATGTACACCCACATGGGCACCATGCCTCGCCCTAAGAAAAAGAAAAATAAGAGCACCAAGGCTAAAAGTCAGGATCAGAAGAGTCTTAAAATTAAGAACAAGACCAAAAGCACCCCCTTGGGCCGCAGCCAGAGCATGAGATGTTCAGACTACGTTAACGAGTCGCCTCTCCTCAGCGTTCTCAATGGCAAAGCGCTCTCAGGCCTGCACGAGAACAACGTAGACGACAAGCTCACACCAGAACACCAGAAAGCTGAGCCCAGGGAAGGACCTGAAGTGGTGAGCACTAAGAAGACCCACAAAGAACCGGATAACACAAATTCAAAACCCACAGAAGATCCAGATCCACCTCCAGACGCTCTCCAGGAGAAACCAGCACTGCCTAGGAAGATTAGCCTCTCTGTAAAGATGTCTGTGGACCTGCAGGAGCACAACACATCCACCGTCAGTGAGCATCATCAAGAAAAAGAAGAAGAGGAAAGAAAAACAGGTCCAGATCCTGAACGGTAAGAATGCTTTAAGAGGTATAAGATGAATAAAACACTTCATGGTTTGCTGGTATAGGAAAATAACTAACTTTGAGGTGGTAGCAATAACTCTGCTTCATCACACCACGATGTTGTTGATTATTTTCCTATAACAGTGCTCTCCATTATGATTTATTCCTTATGTAGATGTGCTAGGATAGCTTGCTTTGTGGAAACCCTTCCCGCACTTAAAAATAGCCATACTGCATTGTGGGACGCAGTGTTTGAAAAAACAGTATGTGGTTTGCATTATTTACGTTTTTTTTTTGTTTGTTTGTTTGTTTTTTTTAAATCATGTAATATCCAAATAATAAAGAGAAATTTATATCCTCTTTAAATCAGTCATCAGTATCAAATCATGGAGGCTGGCTGATGGTGGGACTCCATCTGTTTCACTGAACAAACTTTATTCTGAAAGATCACATTGAGAAAAGTCATTACTATTCCACTTCATGTCCAATAGAGGGCGCCAGATATAAATATAATAAACTAGATTATCCTCAGGATAACACTGTTCTACACTTCTGTCTGACTTCAGGCTGATATTGTAAGATCAAATTCAAAGCAACCATAAAGTTGAGATGTATAAAGCAATAAACAGTAAAATGTCATTTTAGTCTAGTAAATTATGCTTTACTGGCTATTATTATTATTATTATTATTATTATTATTATTATTATTATTATTATTATTATTATTATTATTATTGTTATTATTATTATTATTAGTAGTAGTAGTAGTAGTAGTAGTAGTAGTAATAGTAGCAGTATTTAATCTACATCCATTAAATAATATATCTAGTAGTAGTAGTATTGAATCTATAATCTATTATTATTATTATTATTATTATTATTATTATTATTAGTAGTAGTAGTAGTAGTAGTAGTAGTAGTAGTAGCAGTATTTAATCTACATCGTTATATAATATATTTAGTAGTAGTAGTATTGAATCTATAATCTATTATTATTATTATTATTATTATTATTATTATTATTATTAGTAGTAGTAGTAGTAGTAGTAGTAGTAGTAGCAGTATTTAATCTACATCGTTATATAATATATTTAGTAGTAGTAGTATTGAATCTATAATCTATTATATTATTATTATTATTATTATTAGTAGTAGTAGTAGTAGTAGTAGTAGTAGTAGTAATTTAGTAGTTGTAGTAGTATTGAATCTATAGTTTGTTATATTATATATGCATTGCTATTATTATTATTAGTAGTAGTAGTAAGAGTAGCAGTATTTAATCTACATCCATTAAATAATATACCTAGTATAGTATTGAATCTATAATCTATTATTGTTATTATTATTATTATTATTATTATTATTATTATTATTATTATTATTGTTATTATTATTATTATTATTATTATTATTATTATTATTAGTAGTAGTAGTAGTAGTAGTAGTAGTAGTAGTAGTAATAGTAGCAGTATTTAATCTACATCCATTAAATAATATACCTAGTATAGTATTGAATCTATAATCTATTATTATTATTAGTAGTAGTAGTAGTAGTAGTATTGAATATAGTTTATTATATTATATATGCATTGCTATTATTATTATTATTATTATTATTATTATTATTATTATTATTATTATTATTATTATTATTATTGTTATCATTATTATTATTATTAGTAGTAGTAGTAGTATTGAATCTATAGTTTATTATATTATATATGCATTGCTATTATTATTATTATTAGTAGTAGTAATAGTAATACTAGCAGTATTTAATCTACATCCGTTAAATAATATATCTAGTATAGTATTTCGAATCACCTGTTCTGTAAAAGCACCAGAGTGAAAATTCTGAAGATTATTTTTTTCTCTCCTTAGTCAAAAGAGAACCAAAGACAGTCAAGGAGAGTATGTAGAGGTAAGACATATGTCTGTATGTCTGTCTGTCCGTCTGTCTGTTGTATTCCTTCTTCAATTTTGTTTTTTTCACATCTATTAATTCTTTACTATTAACTGCTGGATGCAAAATTAACTAAATTAATAAGATAGGTAGCAACAATTACAGATTTAATGTGTTAGGTTTCAGTATGGTTTCATCAAAATCTTCAAATAGTGCAGTTTAAGGATATTAAGGATATTAATAGCAAAAAATATATACAATTATATCAGTTCAAACTGTGTTTGGTGTGTGTATGTTTGTGTGTGTGTGTGGGGGGGGGGGGGACTGAGGTGTTGGTTTGTGTCTTTTACTCTTCATTTGACTTAGAGATTTTCCCCCAAAGTCACCGCATGTTTTTAATTCAGCACTTTAATTAAGCAAATTATCATTATCATTATCTTAAAAGCAGCATTTAGGAATGTAATAAAATCCACGTGGGTCTTTTTAGCTGCTGATGAACTGCACTTTAATAGTTTTGCTGTCTTAAGACATTTACTGGGCTGTTTAGATAATTAATTCCTCTTGCGAGTTTAGTTGTAATGCAGCTTTTGGCCACTAGATGGTGATGCAAATATGTTTTATTACCCCGTTTGTGTCAGGAGCGATCATGACTTTTACATGGAGTTTAACACACACTGAAAGCACAAAACTCACACGCTGTGTACTTTTAAAAAATAAATTATTATTCTTTTACACATTTTGGATCAACAGTAAACCATCTTTATAGGAGCGTATCCTATATCAGAGCATTCGAAGTTGCTAGCATTGCTAATGATGAATGAGATCAAGTGAATAAGCTATAATTTATTAGCCATGTTAACAATTTAGGGCGGTTTATTTCTCAAGTGTTTTGATGTGCTGTTATTTATAGTTTCTCAAGCGTTTCTCCTCATCCATCACTGGTACAGTCTCTCTCTCTCTCTCTCTCTCTCTCTCTCTCTCTCTCTCTCGCTCTCTCTCTCTCTCTCCCCATCTTCTTTTTCCCCATCCGTGTAAAATTTTAATGGTGCTACATGGAGCTGAGGATGCGGCCTGAATGCTTTACAGTGAGACGAGTTTCTCTGAATGGCAGCCGCGCAGCAGGAAGCTACAAACAGACGCTGTGAGGTGCTGGAGCTGAGGAACTAAATTAGCATTTTTTCCCTTCTCCACAAAGTACTAGAACTTTTTTGGAAAAGCAGCTGTGCTTCTTCCATTAGACACCGGTCCTGTGCCAAAGCTTCCACTTGTATGGCTTTTGGTACTGTACAAGATTAGGCCAAGTTTAGTTTTAGGAACCTTTTCAGTTTCACCTGCAGAATTGTTGGGTTTTGGGGTTTTTTTTCTTTCATATCAGGGACTATAGAGGTGGAATTTGCTGTAGTGGACATTAATTTGAAACTTTTAAACAAATCAAACAAATTTCCAAACCCTTTAGAAATAAACAATTCTGGAACCCTTTGAAGATTTAACGATTAAAAAAACAAAACAAACTTAAAGAATCTTGGAACCTTTTAAAAGAAGTAAAGAGTTTCATGATATTCTGAAGAAATAAACAGTTCCTGAACCTTTTAAACGAGTAACGAGTTCCCGAAACCTTCTGAAGGTCTAAAGAGTTCTGGAACTTTTCGAACTTCTGGAACCTTCTCGGAAAACATTTTTGGAAAAAGTTCCAAATCCTGTCAACGAACAAAAGGGTTCTGTAACCTTTCAAACCAATAATGAGTTCAGGAACATTTTGAAGAATGAAACAGTTCTTGAACGAATTAAAGAAAGATTTTTACCTGGTTTACATTTAGCCACACCCACAAAACTCCATAAGGTGAAAGAGCACCTCCTAAAAGTCAAGTCTTCCAGTAACGCAGCTCAGCCATTGCAGCGTATCAGCTAGCATAGACACGCATGCAACTCTTCCTCCTTTTGTAGGGTGCCATTACTTTTGTCCTGCTTGAATGACTAGTTTTACTGTCCTCGATCAGTCGATGTTCACGTTAATGATTCTCCTTATACGCAAACTCAGGAGAGAAACGCTTTTTTAGAAGCGATTTTCCCCAAGTAACCTGATTTCCATGAACACCACATCTCTCATGTAAACGCTACTGTGAATGAAGGAATTTGAATGTTGAATTTATGAATAAATTTGTTTGTAGCCAGCGCGATAAACAAGGCCCAAATGTGCGCTTTGTGATGATGTCATCAGCATCCGTCGCTAAGAGGAGGAAAAGGTGCGAGAGGGGAAAATGAGATGGAAATGTAAACAGCGGCGATATGATGGAGAGCATGACAGATGCAAGACTGGGGGAGAGAAAGAGTGATAAAGAGAGAGAGAGAGAGAGAGAGAGAGAGAGAGAGAGAGAGAGAGAGAGAGTGATAAAGACTGGGGGAGAGAAAGAGTGATAAAGAGAGAGAGAGAGAGAGAGAGAGAGAGAGAGAGAGAGAGAGAGAGCAATTGATTGATTCATATAACAACAACATGAAGAGAAGGAATGATTGAATCAAGCAGCAGTGTAGCGAAACAGGATCTTCATACAGGATATTGTTGTGTAAGTGTGTATGTATAGATAGATTTATGGTCAGATGGAGGGAAATGGATGGATTGTGGTGGGTAATGGGTCTGGCACTGAGGATAGAGAGAGAGAGAGAGAGAGAGAGAGAGAGAGAGAGAGAGAGAGAGAGATGGCAGGAGGAGATGAGCGGGTAATGGTATAAATGGGAAGGGTGGGTTTACGTGAAGCTAATTAATGTGCCTCTGGCACATGGCCTACACATGGCACACTGTCCGAGACAACCCCCTTCCCACACACACACACACACACACACACACACACACACACACACACACACACACACACACGGTTTCGAAATTCTTTTACAGATCGGTGTACATCATTAACTACAATTTAATCAAACATAAACGCTCTCAAAACTCCACAAAGTAACTGTAAATACTAGAAATATGCTCTGCTCTATCGCACCACCCTGTCGTTGATTATTTTACTAGATCAGCACCACACACACACTGTTTTATTCCTCACCATGGGCAGAGAAATTGATTAGGCCTGTAAATTGACTTCCCATGGTTTTGGATTACTTCAACAGATCAAACTCGGAGATGCTCACGAGGAAATCAGACCTCAGCTTGGACAGGAGACACGGGGGTGGGGGGCTCCATTACCCAGAATTCCATTCAGGCTCCTCGAGTCTGATTAATATCAAGGAAAGAATGGGAAGGTGAGAGAGCTGGACCCTGTAGGCAAATTCAGAGAGAGCAAGAGAGAGAGAGAGAGAGAGAGAGAGAGAGAGAGAGAGAGAGAGAGAGAGAGATATTCATGACCACTCACAACTCACAACCTCTCCACTTGTCTTCTCGTTTCTGCCTTCATCATGTGGCCAGCATAATTAATGTTTAACACGGAGAGGGAGAAAGAGGGAGAGGGACTGATTGAAGGGGTGAGGAGGGATTTGAGATAGATAGTCGTGCTCGACACAGAAATATGGAGAGAAAACAAGAGGGAGGGATAAAGGGGGAGAGACAAAGAACAAACAGACACTGAGAAGTAGGACAGGAGGGTACGAGGAGGTCAAAAGAGGGAGAGAGAGAGAGAGAGAGAGAGAGAGAGAGAGAGAGAGATTAAAGCATGGAGGTGAATATTAGGAAGAATATATGCTATCTGATCATACTTTTGCATATGTGTATAAATTCCTGAGCCAAAACATACGTACATGCACGTCATACTCATGACAAAGGATCAGTGTGTCATCCCGGACAACATAAAACACATGCCTATGGATCAGCATCAAAGCTTCAAAAGCACACTCGTGTCGTTCTACATGCTAACATTCATCTTCCATCTGTCCAATAAGATGTTTCTGTAGAGCAGAAGACAGAAGGAAACATCAGTGTTGTTAAATCCTTGTATGGAAACGACAGCGGCGCTTTAAAGACCATACATGGAAATGAGGGCGTGACTTTGAATACGTATGTGGAAGTCTTAGGAAATTGGTTCATTGTAGCTACCGTGAGGATCTCTGACAGAATATTGAGACTTAATAAGCAAAAAAAATGTCTGTGCCTCATTGACTTTGGACAGTTAGATGCGTAATTAATATTTAAAAAAAAAAACACACCAAAATTGAACATTTTTCAAAGTACTCAAGCATCATCACTCACGTTATAGCAGCTGTAAACAGTCGTTCCCTCACCAGCCTCTCTTTACCTCTGACTGTTACAAAGCGCTGACACTGGAGACTCCTTCCATAAATGTTACATAAATATTTATTCTCCTTTACAGAAAGCTTTACAGAAAACCATATCAACGATTTTTTAAATCTGTTTTTTATTAGTGGAGCTGTACAAGTCCCTGTGAATGAGCTGTTACTATAGAAACGATAACGAGCGCATTAATATAAACCTGCACTACTGTCAGAGCTGCTGTTTTATTAAATTAATCAACGCCTTCAACAGGAAGGTATGTAATTTAAGGCTTTGCGTTATTAAAAGTGTGCACTTTTTTGGCCATAGACGCGCTGCAGTACCTTTACAGACCACTAGGGGCGCTCTGATGGGACCCTGAGCAGGGTTGCAGTGCAGCAGTGTTCTAGGTTGTGGAGATGGTTAACAGGGTTCTGCCATGTTCCTGGAAGAAAAACATATAACACTTTGCATTGCATGCTGAACTTATGCTGTACACTGAGTACAAGCAAGTGTGTGTGTGTGTGTGTGTGTGTGTGTGTGTGTGTGTGTGTGTGTGTGTGTGTGTGTGTGTGTGAACTCAGAGGGAGAGGGGAGAGTGTATAAAGCCTGGCCTTGTCCTCCCCCACTTAAGCCCACCCTACTTTGCTTTCTTTTAGAAAGGAATAAAAGGAAAAATTCCTTTCAGAAGGTGCTGAATGCATGAGGGGCATTCTCTCTCTCTCTCTCTCTCTCTCTCTCTCTCTCTCTCTCTCTCTCTCTCTCTCTCTCTCTCTCAGTATTGTTTGAAACCCTGGAGGAGGGTGTTGAGGAGGGAGTGGGTGGGGTCTCGGTGGCTGCTACCATCTCTCTGGCTTTCCTGCCTCCCTCCATCTCTCCCTCCCCCGTTCTATCCATCCCTCTCTCTCTCTCTCGCTCTCTCTCTCTCTCTCTCTCTCTCTCTCTCTCTCTCTCCCCCACCTCCTCCTTTCGTCCGAGAGCGATGAGGTAATCCCTGCCAGCTCTCTGAAGCATAGACAGTCAGAGTGAGAGGCAGAAAGAGAGAGCAGTAGCAGCCGTTTGCCGGCTCTGTGCTCACACACTCTCGTACGTATCCTGTGTGTGTGTGTGTGTGCGTGTGTGTGTGTGTGTGTGTGTGTGTGTGTGTATGTGTGTGTGTGTGCATGTGTGTGTGAGCAACGAGGGGCATGACCCGGACCTTCTAGTGGACCCTAAGACGAAAAAGAGAACTGGATAGAAGGAGGCAGGAGGAGGAAAAGAGGAAGCATGACGGAGAGATGCAGTCTGTGGAGCGCCCTGTCTGCGGCCGCCTGCTGCTTCTACAGGGGATCGTTCATGCAGGTGCAGGAGTGTGTGTGTGTGTGTGTGTGTGTGTGTGTGTGTGTGTGTGTGTGTGTGTGTGTGTGTGAGGGGGTTTGAGGTCAGGTATGGGATTGCATGACATCATCATGCATGTTCATCGCATCTTTAACGATTTTCAGCGTGTCACATACTCACAGAGTTTGATTGATGCACACGTCTGTAGATGTGTGTGTGTGTGTGTGTGTGTGTGTTTGCACTGTTGTTGTGTTGTTGTTGGGCATATCCACGCTCACGTGCATTTCTGATGATGATGATGATGATGATGATGATGATGCTGATGGTGGTGGTGATGATCTCACAGTGCTGAGTGTGTGCAGGCTGGACTCAGTGGAGTGTGTTGTCGTCCTGTGGTCGTGTAGTGGATTGTAACAGAGCTCAAGGCTCGGGCGAAACCAGAGAACGCATCAAAAACGTCGACCTGGAGGTCACGCTTTAGCTTTCAGAGAGAAGATATGGTTTCACAGATGCCGAGAGCTGAGCCAAAATCTGTCCGAACCTGACACACGATCCTGCACACACTTTTCAGCAGCGTGATAGAGATTTTAGACTCTGCCCTGGCATTTAATCCTGAAATATTTCCAGATCATTCTTGTGAGTGCAAGAAAGTGTGCTGCAGAAGTTATATCCAAATAAGTTTTATTTTCGCTCACTTGTGACAGTGCAGAGTTTAAATCAAAGCCCATCGTTCTAAAAAACAAAAAAGTAGATATGGATCATTAGGTAGATCATCTACCACACTCACTCACTCAATTCTGGATTCTGATTGGTCTGAAAGTGTTGATTCATTTTCTATAACAGCGGCTCTACGCTGTGGTTTCTATAGTAACAGCTAATTCACGGGGACTTTTATTTACTAGAACACTCCATGTAAACACTCCACTTACAAAATAATTTATGTGGTGAAGTGTTCGTAAGGAGAATAAATGTTTATGTAACATTTATGGAAGGAGTCTCCAGTGTCAGTGCTTTCTAAAGCGTTAACTTTAAGTTTTCCGACATCTTCAGGACAGATGACTTTACACTTTTGTTTTTGTCTTATTAACCCTGTATATCACTCATTGCTCATTTCTAACAATAACAACTCTCCACTGATGACAATGCAGTCCATACAGGATTTTGTGGAGTTTTTTTGTGATCATTGCGGCAAAAAAACTTAATTTTGCTGCGTCTTTTTTCCAAATTTGAGATGCAACTTGCAGTTTTTTGTGCTTTTTTTTGCAGAAAACTACTTGAATTGGCAAAATCGCGATTACACTAAATAGTTCTGCGCGCTCTTTCACAGTGATGTTGGTAAATGAGACCTTTTAGCTGTACTCATGTTCGACACACGTGAATCGAAGAGGGCTTTTGGCTGAATGCACGTTGTGATGATGTCACATGATGCGTCTTGGCCCAAATCTGAGGTAATTTTGAAAAATTAGAAGCTCCTCCATATACTGCGCGTTTGCTTGATTTTGCGTTAATTTCTGCGATCGTGGAAATCCTGGAGGAACTGATAATGTCTAACAAGTGTAAAGTGTTTTATTGCTCTTATACCACATCAATCAGCCAACAATTACTATTTTTATTTTATAAAAAAAGGGCCATGTTGTACTTTTTATCCGTCTATAGTCACATTTAGGGTAGTGGAACGTCTGCGAAACAGGTTAGTTCCTGTTCTCACTTACGTTATAGCAGCTATAAACAGACAGTCGTTCCCTCACCAGCCTCTTGCTTAATTTAATACGATTTTTAAATAACGCAGCATCATGTTACCAAGAAACTCCTCTGTCCTGAAGATGTCGGAAAATTTACAGCTTTACTGCTGACACTGGAGACTCCTTCCATAAATGTTAAATATGTTTATGCAGAGCGTCCACCGTACAATGAGCTGTTACTATAGAAACGATAACATAATAGAACGAGCGCATTAATATAAACCTGCGCTACTGTCAGAGCGGCTGTTATAGAGAATTAATCAATACTTTCTAACCAATCAGAATCCAGAATTCAACATTGTTGTGGTAGAACGTCCCGAGTCCAGTCATGCAGTTTGAACTGTAGAATAAACACTAGACTTAAACACCCGAACAATCTTTCAGCTCCATTGAGTCAGTGGCTTTGTGACGCCTAAACAAACACAAAGCCTTTCTCTCTCTCTCTCTCTCTCTCTCTCTCTCTCTCTCTCTCTCTCTCTCTCTCTCTCTCTCTCTCTTTCTCTCTCCCTCCCTCTTCTGTGTGTCTGAGTCTCACTGTGAACATCGACCAAAAACCCTATTACCAACCTCCAGCTGAGACTCATCGTGCTCAGGTGGCTCGAATTACATACGCATAAAATTACTACACAGGACCCGTAGGGGCATCATTACACACCGGTAACCCACAGCCGTCTATTGCGTTACACTGCTATCATAAATAGTGATGCCGTTCCTGGTCCACGTGATGTTTTCAGATGTAATCTGTTCCCTATTGTCACTGTTTTGGTGCATACAGTAATACCGTATGGATGGCATAAGTGGTTTTTTATGCAGATCGACCATATGAGCGTGTAAACAGGGAGGAACCTTGTGCTACAGAGATGTAAACTAGAGCCTCCACCCTACAGCTGCATCCTAAATTCCTCTTAAAAGCACACTGTGGACTGTTGAGTCATTTTGGCACATTTGTTTTGGAGAGACAAGCCAGATCAATTTATTAGGTTTACGAAGCCAAGCGTGGAATCAGCACTTCCTGAACAAAACCTGTGAGAGAAAAAGTGAGAGATCGGAGAGCTTATATAAGAGTTTGTAAAACTCTAAAAGATTTACTGATGTATTTCAGCACATTAATCTAAAAGGTTCTCCTGATTAAATATGAACTTTTTTACGTTCGTAGTTGGTCACATGATCGAAGTCGTTTGCTTCAAGCTTGTACCTGAGACATCTGTACTGATGCGCTATAATAGGAAGCAGGTTAAAAAACTTATTATAACACAAATAATACAACTGTAATATTTGATACATATAATTTTTTAAAGGTCTAATATTGATCATGTGATTGTAGATTATTGCTACATTTAGGCTATAACATAGAAACCACTGGGATAACACAACACAACATAGAGTATATACTCTGAAAAATAGTTGATATTTGAGAGTTTCTTAGGGTACTTAAAACCTGATTCTAATTAGAAAGAAGTGTTGTAGGGTTTTATGTAGAACCTTTAACGGTTCCTCAAGATGGAGGGTCATATAATTGGCTTGATTAATAATCCTATACATAATGCACTAATTTACAACTCCATGTTGTGCTGTTATGGTAAAATACTGTGTGGTGAAGCAGAGTTAGTGTTACCACCCTGAAGTGTTTTACAGGTGCATCTCAAAAAATTTGAATATCGTGGAAAAGTTAGTTTTTTTCTGTAATTTTATTCAAAAAGTGGAACGTTCATATATTCTGGATTCATTACACATAAAGTGAAATATTTCAAGCCTTTTTTTGTTTTAATCTTGATGATTACGCTTTACAGCTCATGGAAATGAGATACTGCAAAATCCAGTATCTCAAAAATATCAGAATAAAGAATTTATAATACGGCAATGTGGACCTGAGAAGACTCTAATCAGCTAATTAACTCGAAACACCTTTATACTCAAAACACCGTCGCTCAGTGGTCCAAAGTCCTCTTTTCAGATGAAAGTAAATGTTGCATTTCATTTGGAAATCAAGGTCCTGAGTCTGGAGGAAGAGTGGAGAGGCACAGAATCTAAGTTGCTTGAAGTCCAGTGTGAAGTTTCCACAGTCAGTGATGATTTGGGGTGCCATGTCATCTGCTGGTGTTGGTCCACTGTGTTTTCTCAGGTCGAGAGTCGATGCAGCGTCTACCAGGAGATTTTAGAGCACTTCATGCTTCTATCTGCTGACAAGTGTTATGGAGATGCTGATTTCCTTTTCCAGCAGGACTTGGCACCTGCCCACAGAGCCAAAACTACTAGTAACTGGTTTGCTGACCATGGCATTACTATTTGTCGAGAGGAAGATGAGAGACACCAGACCCGACGATACAGACGAGCCGAAGGCCGCTATCAAAGCAGCCTGGGCTTCCATAACACCTCAGCAGTGCCACAGGCTGATTGCCTCCATGCCACACCGCATCGATGCAGTAATTCATGCAAAAGGAGCCCTGATAAAGTATTGAGTGCATAAATTAACATACTTTTCAGAAGGTTGACATTTCTGTATTATAAATTCTTTATTCTAATATTCTGAGATACTGGATTTTTGCTTTCCATGAGCTGTGAGCCGTAATCATCAAGATTAAAACAAAAAAAGGCTTGAAATATTTCACTTTATGTGTAATGAATCTAGAATATATGAAAGTTCCACTTTTTGAATTAAATTACGGAAAAAAACGAACTTTTCCACGATATTCTAGTTTTTTGAGATGCACCTGTATTCCTCGTATACCACAGCAATTTACCAACAACTACAACTTTCATTTATTAGAGAACGAGGCATTGTACTTTTTATCCATTTGTAGTTGCATTTAATGTTGTGAAACATTATTATACACATTATAGAATCCTCTCTTTTTTTCTCTGTCTTAAAGGCCGTGCCATCGGTGTTTTGGGATTTAAACTCGCAACCTTCTTATTGCTTGTACAGAAGTTTCTCCTAGTGGCAGCTCATAGAATAAATTTCACATTTGCATGAAGTCTGGTTAGTGCTCGGAGTCGTTCTGTGCCTCATTAGAACAGTAAATGTGTGCAGGATGTACTCGGTCCACTGCATTGTGTCTTTGCTTTAACTCCAAACTCCAAATCTTCCATCTGTCTTTCTGTGCTTGCACTTAATCCCTCTATTCAGTTCCTCCTCTGTCACCCCACCGCCACGTGTTTGTGTTCAGGATGGTTCAGGATCCATTGCCTTATTATCCTGTACTTAGATTAGCATTGCTCGGCTTTTTATTTTAGCGTTTGAGCCGTTGTTTTAGGGCTGGATGAAGTACTCTAGAGATTGCAAGAATAACAAGGTGTACAGGGTGCAATTTAACAATATTTATGCCATCTTTTGCATTTTCCCCCCTCTTTCCATCTCTTTCTTTCCCTAATGCATTCATGGTAACACTGTAATGTAATATAATATCCTATTACTGTAATAAAAGTAATACGGGTTTCTGTGCTTTCAGCGCTTTTCTCTCTCTGTCCGTCTCTCTCTCTCTCTCTTTCTCTCTCTCTCACACTGCATTTCTTGAAAATCCTCCTCGGTGCCACCGTCATTTCCCGCCGGGAGGCTGCGACGACGACGACGGCTGAGCTCCTGTTAACAGTACAGTTCAAGAGTAAATCTGTCTGAGAGAGAGAGGAAGAGAAAGACGGAGGGAAAGAGGTTATCCTAATTACACAGTGTGCTTTTCTCTCCTAATGAGCCGCCCTAAACTGTAAAACCTCCCTCTGTTTAGGCTTCATTCATTCACCAGAGAGTGACTGAGGAGGCCTGTTGGTTTTGATGAACGCAGCATAAAGCTCAGGAAACCCCCCGAGCTGGGATTAGCATTCATTCGTTTTTGTGCCTAGCACTCAAGTTAATTATGTTTGCTCTCCTCAGCCTGACGTACAGAAGGAGGACTCGAGAGCGCAGATTTGAAGCTCAGATTCATGTCTATGGTGTCATTTGCCAGGTGATACTGTGTGTGTTTTAAATAGTGGAGAAGGAATCTAGCAAAAACGACTCCCGCTTGTTTGTTTGTTTGTTTGTTTGGTTTGGAGCAGAACTTGATGAGCTTTTGTGCTAGATTTTGTCTAAAGCTTTCAACCAATTACCTTGATCATTTCTTCTTTACTTATTTACAAGATAAAAAGTGATTGCCACAGAAACATTCCTGCATATTTAATACACTATAAGGCAGATATTTACAAATTATATTTTGTGTGAGATCCCAGCAAACAAAGAACATCATCGGAATTTTCAGTATTTAAAGCTACAGCAAGTAGGATTTTATTTAATGCTTAAAAAAATTAAAAAACAAAATATACTGTGAGTACTGTTGTGATTCAGGAACTTTTTAAACACTCACACTGTACGCCAGCTACTTTCAAATATGTCCTACCTGAAAGTAGTACAGCCAAAGATTTGCCCTCTTTGACTCAAGCTCATGATAACTGGTGATACTGGTGAATGATAACAGCTAAGTCTTTTAGCTACAACAACACCTTGTGTCTTAGCTTTCCTGGTACTTTCAGCTTTGTGATGTGTTCAGATCTCAAAGAACGAAGACACAGTTATACCCTGGGGTTGTGTCAGTGAACTACAAACACAAATACAAAGCACAAGCTAACCGGTTACCATTAGCATGCTAACAAAAAGACAACCACTTGTTATATATACACTAAGCAGTGTGTCAGTAGACTAATGGTGTCTATCTATACTATTTATGCATCCTATTTAGTGCACACAATGTGCACACAATGTGTTCACAGCTGAATGTGTATTATTTGCCTCTCCCAGCTGTTGTAATAAATATTATTCCTTGACTAGCTTGCAATAGCGTTTTTGTACCACAGAGGGCAGCAATCTTTGAAACTCTTACATCCTGTGGCTTTAATAAGTAAAATAAAGTTTCTATAATGTTGTAACAATACTCACACAACATTGTGTTAACTATAATGTTGTAGTGAAGTTATATAAACACGTTCAAAGAAAAAAACTGAAAACTTGACAGGATTAAGCGTTCTTTGAACCAGAAGTTGTCTTGGCTGATCATTTACATTTAAGTGGAAAGTTGTATAAATTTGATTGTTGGCTTGTTCTTTAAGCTCTCGCCCTGTAAAGCTAGCATCAGCTGAACTTTGAGCTACATGTGAACATTAAGATTTGGGAGTTTCCCAGATGATCATTGTTAAACGGCCGAGCAAGCATCACATTGAACTCTCTCTCTCTCTCTCTCTCTCTCTCTCTCTCTCTCTCTCTCTCTCTCTCTCTCTCTCTCTCTCCTATTTAAGGTGATTTTAACGATACATGAGCTAATGAGAGTCTCTGATGCAAATACTTTTCTTGATGTGGATTAGAAAAGTGATGATGATGATGACGATGATGATGATGATGATGGCGATGGTAGTGATGGTTTTGTCAGTGATTTTTTTTTTTTCAGGACAGAGATCAAAGGAAGAGATGTGGTGTCGGTGTGACCGTCACAGGCCTTTTGTGCTCTAAGTGTCTTTAAAAGACTAGAGGAACAAAAGATCAGAGAGAGAGAGAGAGAGAGACAGACAGACAGACAGACAGACAGAGAGGTAGACAGAGAGAGAGAGAGACACACACACAGAAAGACACAGACAGAAAGAGAGACATGCAGAGAGAGACAGCTATATACTGAATATATATATATAGAGAGAGAAAGAAAGGCAGAGAAACAGAGAAATAAAGTGAGACACAGAGAGAAAGAAATAGAGAGAGAGAGACAGAAAGAGAGACAGAGAGACCAACAGAAAGACACAGAGATAGAGATAGATAGACACAGAACGAGACATACAGATAGAATTAGAGATACAGAAACATACACAGAAAGAGAGACAGACAGAAAAGAGAGAGAGAGAGACAGACAAACAGATGCGAAACTGAGACAGGTAGATAGAGAGACAGACAGACAGAGAGACAGACAGACTGAGGCTGACAGACAGAAATAGAGACAGACACAAAAAGAGAGAGACAGGTACAGAAAGACAGAGTGGAAAGAGACAGACAGACTGAGACTGATAGACACAAAAAGAGAGAGACAGGTACAGACAGAGTGTGAGAGAGACATAGAAATAAAGAGAGAGAGAGAGAGAGACAGAGAGAGACAGAAAGAGTGAGAGAGAGAGAGAGAGAGAGAGAGAGAGAGACAGAAAGAGTGAGAGAGAGAGGCAGGCTATTAACTCATCTCTCAGCCCAGCTGTTATGTCTCTGGCTTCATTTTTCTCCTCCATCCCCCGATCTTCTCCTCCAATCATCCATCCATCTTTAAAGGTCAGAATGAGAATGTTATCACAGGACCACGTCTCTGTACCTCACCTGATCGTAAAATAATAACAATAATAATAATAATAATAATAATAATAATAATAATAATAATAATTTATAGCTAAAGTATCACGGAGCTTCACTCAGCAGTGCGTAAAGATATAAAACCTGAGTGTCAGAGTTACGAGATCTGCCTCTTAGACACAGAAAGGCTTCATTGTAGATCCACTTGACCTCAGTGTCCAGCTCTGACCTCTGAGGTCACTCAGGAAATGAGTTCCTGTGCTCATCCCGTGGATCAGATCCTCCTCGCCCGTGTCTCGGTCTGTGTACGGTTACAGAAGACAGACTTGAAACAAACAAGCGGTTAGAGAACTTTATTAAACCTGTGTTTTGGTCACAGAAAAGGCAGAGTGACTTCAAGAAGCTCAGTGAAGCAGGGACGAGTCAGGAGGATCAGTCAGGCCTGAACACGCACACACGCTAATGCTGCTTTGTAGTGATGGAGGCTTTTATCCTCGAACCCTTTAGATGTGGTAAGCTTATATTTTGTGAGGACATTCACCACATTTATAGATACAGACTTTTTATTATTACTTTCATCCAAAGCGACCTTCAAGTGAGGCAGATTAAAATCAAGGCAGTTGAGGTTTATCGGTTAACTGAAAGAGACATCTGTCACCTTTTTTCTCTCAGTTAAGTCTGTCTGTCTATCCATTCATTCATTCATTCATTCATCCATCCATCCATTCATCCGCATATTATAACAAAGCATTGGAGAAGTCTATTTCATTCTACTGTAACTTCTATATGACTGGAATGTCAGTAAAACTGTTAACTCCATCAAGTTGTCCATTCACTCATCTGTCCATCCATCTATCCACCCATCCATCCACTCATCCATTCATTCATCCAAGCCTACATCCACTTAACGATGTATTCCAGTTGTCCATCCATTCATCTATTTAGCTCTCCATCCACTCGTCCAACCCTTCATCCGTTCATCCATCCAACCAGCCATCCATCCATCCACTCAGTCCACTTACTCGTCCATCCATCCATCCATCCATCCATCCCTTTTCATCTATCTCTTCATCCATTTGTCCATCCATTCAACCATCTACTTATCCATGCATCCACTTGTCCATCCATCCACTCATCCATCCAACCATCCACTTGTCCATCCACTCGTTCATCCATCCATCAATCCGTCCATCCACTCGTCTGTTCATCCATCCATCCACTCGTCTGTTCATCCATCCATCTGCTCATTCATTCATCCACTTATCCATGCATTTCACCGGTCCCTCCATCTATCCATTCATCCATCCCTCCAGCAATCCATCCATCTTCTTGTCTGTCCATCTATTTATCCATTCATCCATTCCCTCAATCCACTCACCCATCCATCCATCCATGCATCCATCCATCCTGTTAATTCATCCATCTCTTCATCCATTCGTCCTTCCATCCACTCATCCATCCAACCACTTCTCCATATATTCATCCACTTATCTGTCCATACATCTTCTTGTCTGTCCATCCATCCAACCATCCGTCCCTCCATTCATCCATCCATTTGTCCATCCATCCATCTACTAAAAGTTTATTTTATAATAAAGGCACTGACATTTGATGCTTGTGTTGGACCCCAAGCTTGAACCCCCTCACAATACCCACCACACCCCCTCCAAACACACACACACACACACACACACACACACAATGCCCCCATGCTTTATTACAGCTCACTTTGCCCTGAACGTGCCAGAATGTTGATTTACTGGTTGATGAATAATAAATAATCACATGTATAATTTATTGCCCCAAACACAATAGATCATCTGTGGAATAAAATAAAATGGAGCAGAATGGAGTTAATATTAAATGCACAGCAGAAATGGAGGCAATTCACAACAAAAGCTTAAGATTGCAGGGAAAAAAAACTATACGATGATGAGCGATACACTGGATAATTACTGTAAATGAATTCTGGTGTGCTGTGCCTCGTGGACGTGAGGAGATAACACGCAAGAAATCCTCTCAGAAAAGAACTAGGAGGAGAACGAGGAGATTGGATTCGTAATCGTTGTTTGAGGCTGTTTGGAGCGTGTAATCTCCAGGTTTTTATTGTGGAGTAAATTAAATTAACCTAGATTTTTGTCTGTGTGTGTGTGTGTGTGTGTGTGTGTGTGTGTGTGTGTGTGTGTGTGTGTGTACGAGGGAACAGTTTTGTCCCATATCTGCGTGCTGCAATCAAGAGGGGGATCCAACATCAGCGACTTTGGGAGGAAGAGGAGGAGGAGGAGATGTGTGTGTGTGTGTGTGTGTGTGTGTGTGTGTGTGTGTGTGTGTGTGTGTGTGTGTGTGTGTGTGTATGTGTGTGTGTGTGTGTGTGTGTGTGTGTGTGTGTGTGTGTGTGTGTGTGTGTGTGTGTGTGCTGAGATGCTCAAGGGAAACACATCCAGATGGAGCCATGGCAACAACAGAAAACAACAATGACATCATGTACAGGGTGGAGAAAGAAAGAGAGAGAGAGTGTGTGTGACCTCACCCAATACACTGAAGTGTCATTATCACACACACACACACACACACACACACACACACACACACACACACACACACACACACACACACACACCATGGGAGAGGGTGGAGGGTGAATATTTGTGGATATTTGTATGTATGTGTATAAGTGTGTGAGTGTGTTTGATCTAATGACACCTCAGTGTATTGGGTGAGGTCTCACACACACACACACACACACACACACACACACACACACACACACACAGCATGGAAGAGAGTGGAGGGGGAATGTTTGTAGACATTTGTGGGATGCCTGTGTGTGTGTGTGTGTGTGTGTGTGTGTGTGTGTGTGTGTGTGTGTGTGTGTGTGTGTGTGTGTGTGTGTGCCCCTCCTTACTCAGCGCTATCCACCCCCACCCCCCATACTGCGCCCCTCCCAGCCCCTTGGGGAACACCCAATGTGCTCATGTGAATGTCACCATGGCGACAGCATCATACTCGAGATACTATATTCACTCCCTCTTCTTTATTCCAACCCCCATCAGCATGACACTGATTAACTCATGTGTGTGTGTGTGTGTGTGTGTGTGTGTGTAGTAAAATTGCTATACTCCAAATTCCCCTTCTACTCCTGTTAAATAACAAATAAAGAGGTGCATTATGGGCAGAAATGCAGTATGACTGCAATCCTATCCCAGTGCATTATGGGATACTCAGAATAGTGCAGTAGTATACATGATGCCTCCCCATGATGCCTCAGTCACAATAGTCTCAAATCCCTGTATTGTCTCACTGCCCTGATGTCTCCATTGACCTGGTGTGTGTTGTTATGTGCTGTCCGTCAAGCTCTTGGCTCCGCCTCCGGCGGCACAAAGCCCGGCTCTGCAAGAATGAAGGCCAGAGCTCAGTCAGCACTACGTCGCTCTTTCAGTCTACAGCCAATAGCACGCAGCGCTGCAGGGAGCGCTGGAAGGGATGACATCATCTGCAGCCAATAGCGCGCTCGCTCCGGGGCCAGGGCCTTCTGCTGCAGCCTGAACAGAGAGTTGAGGAGAATGAGTGAGAGAGAGAGAGAGAGAAAGAGAGAGGGGGGGGGGGGGGATGTGATGCAGGGCGAGACAGTGATTGAGACAGACAGGAGACGAGCAGGCAAGATGGGTGATGAGGAGAGACAGGTGATGACACTAAGTGAGTCGTGATATGCTGTCTGTCAGTGCGAACGCTAGATTGGGCAGCGACCTGAAACAGCTCGGTAACATGAAAAGCATTCAGGGTGTTATCAGAGGAGACAGGGAGCAGGTGTGTGTGTGTGTGTGTGTGTGTGTGTGTGTGTGTGTGTGTGTGTGTGTGAATGAGATAGGAATCACTACTCAGTGATTTGCTAGTGGAAGCATCCTCATAATCCTTTTTTCACATGTGCAGTTTTCAGCAGGAATGTAACTTTTTTCTAATAAATTACACAAAAGATACCACTTCACGTGACATACTGTATAGTATACGATATACTGTATATATAAGTAGTGAATTTGCCAATAGTCACGCTTTTTCACGTTTTCTGAACCTCCAGATTAGTTCTAGTGGACATACAGTGGACAATAACATTGTGTTATACCCTATGTAGTGAGCATATATAGTGAATAGTCAATTCATTTTTAATGTATTCATGTATACTTTCATTTCTTTTTAGTAATTTCTTTTTATTATTTTTAATCATCATCAATTAATTGACTACTCGATCTACAAAATGACTTCAAACGTCCTGGTGATAAACTTTCGCTTCATGTGTTGCACTAAATTCTGGTAAAGTATTGTTTTAAAGCTGCAGTTTTACAACGACGCAAAAAAAAAAAACCCCAAAGATTAGCATCAAAGATTAGCGATGACGACAAAAGTCAGCAAGCGGGAAATGAGCCGCACTTAATCGGAAAATATCCGACTGATAAAACGTTTATCTATAAACATACTGCACGAGCTCATTATGTAATCGATTGTACATCGCAGTCAGAACAAACAGCACTGATGTAACAGGAGGAGCTACTTTAAAATCAATCACAATATGCTCTTAAAGTTATTATATCGTAGTTAGTCCAGTTCGGTACACCCTGAGCTCAACATTACAGAGTTTCAAAGATGTGTGATTTAATGTGTATAGCATCTAGGCATTAAAAAAATAAATGAATCCAAACACACACATATCAGTGCAAATAATATATATATATATTTTTTTACGATATTTCATGAAAAGTCTACAAATTAGTTCTAGAGAACATGTAGTGCACATCATCATGAATTTACACCCTATGTAGTGAGCAGATATAGTGAATATATAGTGTTTTCTTTTACTTGCTTGCTCATTTAATTTCATTAATTTAATATATTCAATCATGAAAAGTTTAATTAAAACTAGGACCAGACGTCTGATTTCTTCAGTCAGTCTTTTCCTCCACTTATGGAGATCGCTGTGAGTTTAAAAGGACAAAATGCAGATAAAAACGAAGATAAATTTAACACTGGACTAGTTTTTAGTTCGTGAATCGTTTCTTTTAATGCTGTTAGCTAAAGATACACCACCCACATGAAAAAATACTGTAGTATACTTTAATATTTACTGTAGCGAACTGTAGTACAATGCAGTATATTCTAGTATTTACTACACTTTGTTAATGTATACTACAACATACTGTTGAAATGACTATAGTGAATTGATAAACAGTGTTTTAAATATTAGAGTTACTATAGAATACTATGGGATACTACGGTGTGTTCTAGTGTTCATTATAATGTACTACAAAGGTTTACAACATATTTTGTAGTATATTATAGTACAGTTGTAGAAAATGTACTACAGTAATGACTGTAGTTTTTTTTATTTATTTTTTTATTACTATAGCAGAGTTACTACAAAAACTATAGTAATTTACTGTAGTATCTTTACTATAGTAAGGTTCAAAAACACTATAGTATTTACTACAGGAATTCTACTATATTTTCTCTAGTAAATTTACTCTAAAATACTATAGTATTTTTTCATGTGGGCACAAGCCATGATTGTTGCATCTTCCGCTAATTATACATAATATTTCTTCTCGTAAACAGTTAGTTGTTGTTAGTCAGAAGTCATTTTGTTTCAAGCTGACAGACAAGCTACATAATTCGCTGATTAAATATATAGCTTGTGTATGTCATGAAAATGAGATATACTGTTCATCAGTGCTACTGCACTACTCAGCCTATAAAATAGTCTTATTAATTACTAAGTAAAGGATCTAAAACATTACAGACGCAGCCTCACTACTGGAAAGTTGGTTAGCGAGACAACTAAGCTCCACAAGACTTTACCAAATTGCTAATGCTAAAGCTAACACGGTATCACACAGCTGTCTTACTTATATACTACATTGTAATAAATTGAAAAAACTGAGGAAACTCTGACTGGCATCAGATTGCGATCAAATAATCTAGCTAGCTTTGCCACTGGAGTAAATAGCTAGGATGCAAAAACTGAAACTTTTCTCTTCCGTAATATGCTGCGCATTTGATTTAACTGGATTGTGACGTAGCATTATTGGCTAATATTATGCTGTGCCTGTGGGCACACGGTAATGTGTTCAAAATTCAACTCATTTTGATGGAGGATGATGACAAAGCATGAATTTTGACATATTGTACAGGAATTAAGCTATTTTAATTAGTTCTGATTTTCAGCTTTAAATACAACTAGCTGACTAGCATTAGTCTGTGTGTGTGTGTGTGTGTGTGTGTGTGTGTGTGTGTGTGTGTGTGTGTGTGTGTGTGTGTGAGATGCTGGTCACTTTGAAAGCTTCCAGCTTGCATCTATCAGGGATTTTCGATCCTCAGCCCTTATTAGTATTCAGCTCCATCAGTTTGACCCGAACACGAGCGTCACGCCTCTGTATGATCCCATCAGCTCGGGTTAAAAGAGGGAGGAAGAACTGCTCCATCTCTCTCTCTCTCTCTCTCTCTCTCTCTCTCTCTCTCTCTCTCTCTCTCTCTCTCTCTCTCTCTCTCCCCCTCTTCTTATTGTTCTCTCTATTGTAATCTGTCACACTTTCTCTTCCTCCACTACTCCTCTATTCTACATCTGATTTTCATTCCTACTTTCTCTAAAAAGTCTGTCTGTCTGTGTTTCTCTCTGTCCATCTGTCTTTCTCTATCTGTCTGTCTCTTTGTAGCTCTGTTTCTGTCACTCACTCTCTGTGTGTGTTTGTCTGTCTGACTCTTATTTCTGTCTTTCACTCTCTGTCTGTCTCTATCTCTGTGTCTATCTCTCATTCTCTGTCTGTCAGTCTGTCTGTGTTTGTCTCTGTCTGTGCCTCTCTCTTTCTTTTGCCTGTCTCTCTTTCTATCCGTCCATCTCGCTCTTCATCAGTCCGTCTCTCTGTATGTATTTGTCATTCTTTCCCCTCTCTCTCTCTCTCTCTCTGCCTGTCTGTCTATCTGTCTGTCTGCAATGATGAGGAGTATTTAACTCTGTCAGCTTGTCAATAAGGGCAATGCTTTGCTGTGTTTGTGTCAGGCCACATCTATTTTCGCCTGGAGTCCTTCCAAATAGTGTGTGTGTGTGTGTGTGTGTGTGTGTGTGTGTGTGTGTGTGTGTGTGTGAGAGAGAGAGAGAGAGAATGTATTTCGTGTGTGTTGATGTGAAAGGGCTGATGATCAGAATGTCTTCTTGAGTTGGACCAATCAGCAGCCTTCAATATGACAAGCTCCACCCAGATAGTTCCTGGTTCTTAAGAAACTAAGAAACTCTGGACCAGGAACTAAAGAAAGGTTCCTGGATATATAGACTGGAAAATTGAAAAATCAGCTGTATTCTCAGTTCATTCTCAGGAATGCAGCAAAAGTTCATGAGTTCTTAAAAAAAGGTTCCTATTAAAGTTGCATATTGTTTAGTTTTTTAGAGTAACATACAATTTTTAAGTGTATTGATATCTCAGAAGTTATTCCAGTTTTAAAAAAATATGTCTTCTGATTGTGTCTGTGCAGATACGTTTGATTTTTAGGGTTTATTTTTTATGATCAGAAACTACTCGCACTGACCGAGTGACTCAGCTTTTTAACCCACGAGTGTTTTTCATCATCTCAGAGTTGCAGCCCCATCTCCGTTATTGTATTGTCTGTCTTCATAATTCCAGACAGTCTTCCAGTCTGCGCAATTAATCTCTCGCTGACACGTATTGATTAATCCGAAGCGTCTCTGAGCTCAGCATGAAAGCATGGCATCGTGGGATGTGCGGTTTATCTGAGCGTGTAAAAACCTCTGGCCTTGCGCTTTCACACTTGACACATGCACACAAAGGCACACACACATAAGCGCACACTTATGTCATGGCATAAAGTGGATAGATCCCTGTAGGCTGTATCACACACACGCACACACACACACACACACACACACACACACACACACACACACACACACATAGGAAGACATCACAATAAAAAAAGGCTGTAGCTAAATCCTCCATGCTCAACTGTGTATTGCTAGTCATGGGGTTAAAAGGTAATATTAATGCGCCCCCATGACCCACAATCCACCCCCGCTCCTAACCTTTGACCTTTCAGCGGCTGTAAATTGGCCCTTAATTGGGCGTCTGTTTAAAAAGGGGGGAGGATGAGGGTGAACGTGGTTATGGCTGCTCATTTCGCGAGCTGATGGATGCAAAGACACGTGCATCAGGACTAGCACTAAATCATCATCAGACATGCAGCAATGAAGGGGGCGTTGCTTCTGTGCTTGTTAGTTGAGGTGAAGGGGGTGTGGCCTCTGAGGAGATAGAAGACAGCTTATTGTGAATTAGCCATTAGCAAGTTGACTACAAATGGGAATACATTTCGAGGAAATTACAGCAGCACTATACCTACATAATCCTGAATAGCTTCTAATTATGCATATAGCACATGAGGTGTAGAAGCATATGTGCTCTGACCTATTCAGTGCACATATGTAGGCATTAGACCCACCCTCTGCTCTAATGATCACATGCAGTAATCTGAAAAATCTGTTTTTAGTCCAAGTGGACAGACCTGTTTATGACTTTTCCAGGCCACGGTAAAGGATGAGCTGGATCTGTTCTACTGACCCCCCTGTAGGACACCATATGCTCTACATGCTCAGGAGTGCAGTTATGCTTCTACTTCTCTCTCTCATGCCATCCTATTCTGTTATCGCAACACACAGAGAGCTTCATGGACCTCCACAGAC